>BLKR01000751.1:261160-411148 GCA_011170035.1 Teleogryllus occipitalis | reverse complement strand
GCAGCATCCCACATGGCTCATATTTGCCTTGAATTCATGTGTTTTTATTAAATAGTTGTATAGAATTTGACCCAGGCACGAACGAAACGGACCCTTACCTCAACTCCGTATGGAGTGAGCGCGCGGACTACGACCAGGTAGGTTGTGTATGATTATTCGAGCTAGCAGAGGTACGGGCAACCGATAAGCGAAGGTATTGTGGCACCCAATTGTAAGTTAGAGCTAGGCAGGGCAAAGATAGTGCACGTGACGAGTAGAGAGAGAGAGAGAGAGAGAGAGAGAATATTAGAACCCGTTGCATTGGCGCACCAACAGGGGGGGGGCGTCGTGAAGTAGAGGGCACATTGAAGACTCATTACACTTGCTCACAACTGAAATGAAACCAAGTTTTTCGAAATTGATGATTGCCGCAGCAAATTCTGGTGCAACTCCATTTATTTATGTACCGTAGCAATGAATTACTACTTTGCCTCTCTACTACTTCCACTGGCTAACACAGAATACATTGGAAAGAACATCAATACTACTGAAATGTTATACCCTTTCCTTGACAACAATAATACAACATATTCATACAAACAATATGTAGCAAGCCGGCCGGTGGCCGAGATCGCTAAGACAATAGTGTCGAATGACCGAAGGGTCGCAGGTTCGGTCACAGGTTCCAGTCCCGCCTCGGGCATGGTTGTATTTGTGTTCCTCCTTTCACCCCTCATCATCGCCATTTCGTTTCGTCGTCATTACCATAACATTAACTCCAATAGTGGTCGCTAATGACCTAGAAATTCATGCGACCTTAAATAACGAAAACAAAATTATATATATATAAAATATAATTTTAACAATTAAATCTTTCCAATGTTTGGTTATATTGTATCTTTCTCATGTTTATTTCCCAGAGCCACATTACTTATATTTGCAAGTCCTGACTGTTCGGGCGCCAACTGTGACGGACCGGGGTTCCGATCCTGTGCATCAGTAAATTTATTAAAGGGGTCAGGGTATCTTCTTTGCGAATGGGCTCCGGGGTAGGGTAAACATTGATACGACTTCCAAATATAATTAACATACACAACTTTATTTCAATAATCATACAATAACCTTGTAACTCTTTTTTAGCTTGGACCCAATACCTAGAATCACTGTTTTACCCGTTTACCTAGTAGTCAAGATATTCTAATATGATCAAATTCAACCTGCGGGTCGTCTGGCAGCGTTGTTCAAGTCCGGTTCATGCCCACCAGACGTTCGGCACCACTCGGCGCTGGTCGGCTGCCGCTTCGGCGTGTCCGTGGAGCGACCGTGGCGTTGCTGCCTCTCCCCCTCCACGCGTCCAACCGCCCTCGGTTCGGCGTTGCTCGTCTCCGGATTACGCTAACTGCCTTGTCCAGTCACCTCAAATATGAACTTCACTCACTATGCTAAAAATTACGATGCTGCTTCTCACGTCATGTTACTATGACGCCACACGATTCTCCTACCGGCTTTCACAGCATCATTCACAGTCGTTAGCTTCCACACACTGATCACGTTAGATGCAGTCCTTGCCTCAATTACTCTCGTCGAACCTCTCACGGCTGCTTCGCCTACACTTTACTAATATCTTCACTATTGTATTGTTCACTCACGAGTCTTTGATATCACATCTTACGCATTAGGCATTAAATGTTCAGCCACATACCGCACAACACGTGCGCTCCCTTACACTGCCTAGCTATTACTACAATTACTCTCGTCGAACCTCTCACGAATGCGTCGCCTACGCTTTACTAATATCTTCACTATTGTATTGTTCACCCACGAGTTTCTGATATCACATATAACATATCCGGCATTAACTATTCAGCCGCGTCCCGCGCAATGCGTGCGCTCCCCTACGCTGCCTAGCTCTGACTACTCTGCTCTCGCCTCCCCGTCCGTTAAGTCTCGTCGGTCGCGCGACCCCTTTCTCGCGCTAGGCGATAGCCGCCAACTGACGCGCCATCCGAATCGTAGAGGCTGCTTTTCGTTTCGTCTGGAAACGCGGCGCGTTTCATCCGGCGTGTTTCAATATATATCCGGCGTGTTATCAATATGAGTTACCAGAAGGATGTATAAACAAAAAGGATAAATTCGAATAAATATAAAACAGGACGACAGCAAAAATAGATGACAGATGAGAAGCAAAGGATCGAATAGTAAATAATAGGAAAACTAGGGAATGGCAACATAATTGATAAGTGGGCAAGTAGAGAATATATTTGTAAATCAAAACTGTGAATGGACACGTGAGCAATTCCCGAGAATGAGAAAGTAAATTGGGAAAATTGTTACGAATCAATAACCAAAGAATAAAAAACAATAATAGAAATATACATAGAATTATAATCGCTTGTTTGGAGAAAGAAGATACCATTAGTCTGGACCAGATTCAGTAAAAACGGAATTTGGAACGGATAATGGACGCCGTTCAAGAAGGGAGAAGATACACGAAACGAAGGTGACTAAACAGGGGACATACTAAATAATCTATTGTAGGAAGATCAAGTTTTGCAGAAAATTAAGAATTTCTGGATTATGATTTAAATCCCGTAGATGCGGCGAGCGCTGGAAGACGTTCGATTGCTCTGAAGATAACCGAGAGTCAAAAGGCGGCCTGTCGAAAAGTCCGTTAAGCAGCAATGTTCTCTCCTCCGACTTGCTCGGAGTAGTACCCTACTACTTCTACTGAGCGTCGCCTCAGTCTCGCGAGTCTAGAGCGGTTGTTTTCGCCAAACTGCAGAGCTCTAGTGAATGCTATGGTTTATGAATTAAAAATTGTACCAGCAACCACTATCCTTGAATGGAGTTTTGATAATTTGATTTTTGTTCACACGTGAAGTTAGTTTTCTTTTTAATGTGGATCTTAGATCTTAGGGAACATATGGTAACTCTAATTCTTCTAGGTGGTTGAAAATAATATTAAAGTTGCAATATAATTATTAGAGCCTTACCTAACCTTTCCTAAATACTAAAATATCTGTGACATGCACTATGTAAAAATGACAATGAAAAACTGTTCCACTGTCGACATACGTATGCCGAAGCAGTACTCTAACAAACGGGCCATGAACCGCGGGCGATCCTTCCTTCCTCTTCCTTGTCCTATCCTCTGCTCTTACACACACACACTTACACTAACATGCAGTACACTACCTCATATTCCGGGAGACCGGTCGGGAGCTTAGATCTTGTCCCGGCTAGGGGTGGTGCCTTGCTGGTGGGAGAGTCCTGGTAGGGAATGCCACTAGCCGACGGAATGTCGGCGCCGGATCTCGCCATCCAGCGGAGGAAGTTCACCGCCATCTCCCGAGGAAAATCATGCACTACACTTACGGGGCTAATGACCGATGCTATTGGCGCACCCGGAATCACTAACCAACCAATCGACATTCCTTTTACTCATCGATTATCTCAGTTTCAGCACTCTTTTCAGCTACTCCTTTCTCTTTTCTGGTCATTCTCGAATGACTAATGACGGCTACTAAACAAACTATCTTGATACATCAATAAGATACTCAAAAGATGTGAATGCTTGAATCAAAATGAATCTAATGTTCATTTCGAAAAATGGTGCGTGTTCACATTAGGGTATGATTATGAAACACAGACAATGTGCCTCATTAAAAAGGTATTATCACAAGAAATTTAACGCAGATAATCTTTCTCCAAATGTAATAACTACTGGGAACACGCCCTGCAAATGTAAATGAATGTGAAAAAAGATGAATTTCTACAGCTGTAAACACTGTTCCCTCAGAGAATATTGTGAATTCATGTGGTACAAAGCATATGTTAAGAACTACAATAGTGAAAAATGATAATATAAAATGTAGATTGTTAATTTGAACAGAGATAATAAAAATTAATTTCAAAAAATAATGCCTTCTTTTTCCACATTACAGTCTTACAAGGGTTTTAATAATTCATTAGATCAGACAATGACATTTTTGGATTGATCATCCGTAAGGTGTAAGCGGTTTACACTCTGAATTAATATTGTTAATTAAATTTGATTGTTAATTAAGAAGAGGAAGGTAAATGCTGATGTTAAAGAGCTGAGGGTGTTATGGTTTATAGGGGAGGTTTGAATTTAATCATTCAATGTTTAATCATTTAATCTATGCAACTGACAGAAATTGAAAGGAGGTGTATCAGAAAGAAAAACATGTAAGATGTGAGGAACTGAGAGAAGAAAAAAGTTGTTGTAGAGATTTAACGAAGGTATCAAGAAGAACGAAGTTGTCGTACAGGAAACAATTATAGTAAAGCAGAATGAAGTTTTTGTAAAGAATAACAAAATTTGTAGTAAAGAACACATTTGTTGCAATGAAGAACAAAATTGTTATAAGGAAGAACAAAGTTTTTGTAAAGAATAACAAATTTGTTGTAAAGAATTACAAAATTGTAATGAAGAACGAAATTGTTATAAAGAAATACAAAGTTGGATATCAACATAAAAAAGAAATGCTTATAGATGTGATAAGGACAAAAGTAAAAACGACGGACTGAAACGAATGCGAGAAAAGAATGGGGCAAGTACAAAATATTTGTTAACTTTGGAAAAAACTCGAAAGAATAAAAGTTTAGAAAGAACAAAAAAGAAAAATTAGGAAATGAAGTAAAAACTGTGGACTGGAGAAACATTGAAGCCCATGAAGAACGAAAGACACTGCAAAAGAGCACGAAGGATACCTGCGAAGGGAAAGTAAGAACTTTGAAAGGCAGAGCGAGTGCAGGAGTAATGACCCGGCAGCAAGCGCCAATGAGAGAGAGAGAGAGAGAGAGAGAGCACACGTGTCCGCATCCATTCACTGGCACCGCACCGCGCCGCGCGCTTGGGTTAAGCTAATAGGTTTCGCGGAAGGCGCGCGGGGGCGTGAGTGGGGGGCGAGGTGCGGTGCGGCGGGAAGGGGCGTGGCGCGGCGGGGCAGTGGGGGTGGTCAGTCCCAAACGGCGGCAGCGGGAGAGGCAGGCGATAAGCGTGACAGCAGAAGGGCAGACGCCGCCGCGCGGACGCCAACCGCACCTCTCGCACTCCGCTCAAGCGCGTGCTGCACGTCGCTCCACGCACCAGGTAAGGGGTTCCACGAAGACGGGTGCTTACTCCGTGGCAAAACACTGGCTTCGGGAAAATTAAAACTACTCTTTGCTTTATTACCTCATCGGAAAATAAGTCGATAATCAGTAAATGAATGCGGACGAATTTAATTTCACTGCATTACCACCCTCACTTGCTTTCTGTTAATGATTTTTACATAAAACAAATAAATAAGCCTTTATATTACAACATGATTTATCACATTTGCTTATTTTCAAATATTTATCCATTAACTAATTTTTAATTATTTTGTAATTGATATTTGGTTGTCAGTGTTAAGGTCTCAGTATTATATTAAATCAGTTACTAGAAAGTTAATATAAGTACGAAACCCCTCCAGACCAATCCAATGATGTTGTTTCGCAGACTTCTTTTCGTTTCAATTGAATATGCAAATCAATAAGAGAATAAATAGAGTGCTATTGTTTAAGTCATTAGCATTTTTACTTTTCCTCCCTATACTAGAGTATGAGGAGAGGAGGGATCTGGAATCACGCCAACAATACGATCTCGAATGTTTGGTCGTAAAACCCGTTTTAAGTTTCTTTTGAGTTGTAACATGGTAAATACGTCAGGATAAAGATTTATTCGAACAGTTTCAAAGATGCTATTATTTGTGCAGGTGATGAGGATATTCACGCTATTTTATTCCCACAAAAAAGATGAGCTTGTCTGTATGGATGAAAGTGTGTGCCATGCATATCTCTGTCATATTAGACGATTTTGAGTTGAAACTTGGTAAATACGTCAGGAGTAAGATGTAGTTGTACGTTATAGGGGATGATTAATATATTTTAATTTTGATTGTACTTTACCTTAAGTCTCTATAACGTTTTCAAAACTTTCTAGAAAATTACTACTTTTTCTTTCAATTTTTTAATGGAATATAAAACGTGCATTTATAAAAAGGGTATTTTAGCGATTTTCATTAAAACATATGAAATTTTACAAATTTCAGATTTCAAGTTTATATTGGAACCTCTCATACACTCCCAATATTAAAGGCAGAGATTTATTTTTCTTTGTAATGAATTGTTCAATTTCAAATCTTTAAATGATGTCAAGCATTGTTTTCAAAATCGAGTGGTTTTCGTGTAAAACTTGTGGTCCTAAGAGGAGGCAAAGTTTCCATATGCCGCACATTTCTACCGTGCTTACTTTTTCTCATTAAATATTTTTTTAACATTGGTCGAGTAAGAGATAGTTTTTTATTCTTTTTGAAACATACAGCGTTGGCTATCGTACCGGAGTTTTGATGGCCCCATTTCTCGGAACTCAGTTTACCTCTAGCGTGTTAATGATTTTCTAACGTTTCTTACACACCTTTCTCTACTTTCATTAACGGTGAGAGTATATTTTGTTTACAAACTTAGAGAGTTCCATCGACCTTTTAGTCACCAATAACATAAAATTAGGAAAACAACAACATAAGAATACGAATAAAACGACTGAATACGAGACAACAACGAAATAAGAATAAAACTAAAAAAGGAAAGTGATATAAAAATGAAAAAGGAAAGGTGTATGGAAAGAATGTAAATTCTGTCGCAGTTACCTTAATAGGCAATTTAAAAGATATGAATTAAACCAAATGACAGTATTATGCATAAAAGTTATTCTTCATAATGTTAATACTTGTCAACTTTGATAAAATGTAGGTTTTGACGCCAGAATCTCTGGAAGTTCATGGCAGTCATTAAATAAACAGAAGCCTTTTTTTCGGTTTTCAATATGTGACACTTCTCGTATAGGTGTCATTACTCTCGCCGGAAAACCATCATACGTAAAATATTTTTATGGCCCGCTCTATTTCCACTTTGCTTTCTATTTCCGACGGCAACCGCTACAGCTTTGTACGAAATTCTCCCATTACCTCTGACTCTGCTATCTTCCAGCTACGGCTGCGTCCCCTCAAATCCGGAACCCTCTCAGCCAGCGCCACTTGCCCTAACTCGTCGTCACTGCGCCGCCCCCAGCCTCCCACACCCCCCGCCAGCCCCCTCCAGGCTCCCAACAACCCCTTGCCCCGTTCTCCACCGCAGGGAGGATTTATAACTAGCGGCTAAGTAGCCGAGATTAAATTAAGGCTAGACACCGGTTTACGGCGTCCCTGCGGTGTCCAAATTAATGGGCTTTTGATGGCTGCGCGTAAAATGCAGTCAACTGGCACTCCCCGCCCGCCGCCACGCGCCCCCCGTGCCTTCCGCGGAGGCGCCGCAGAGGTAGGGTCCAAGGTCGAGCCGCTTTCACGCAGGGGCAGTTCGTCAAGAAAGTAATTACATTCTCAAGTTAAATATGCAATTCATGCTTCTAAGCGCAAGAAAATCGCAGTGCGACCGCTTCTTTCTGGAAAGTTTAATAAATCGGCATAAACAGCTTTGTTTGTTATTCAAATACAGTATATTTGTATGTTTCCAGAAGAAATCAGGCCAATCTCTAAATTCTCAAATAACCTCTCTATTATGAAACTATATCACAATATGCCCGTTCTCTGTAGAATATACTATGTGAAGGTTTTTGAGTATTTATGAGATATCATCAAATCAAAATCTGCTACTGCTACTGCTGGACATTACTACTGGAAATTACACTCCAGACATGCATTCAATAGATTTAATACGAAAAAATATGTTTGCAAGTTATGACACAAAAAATATATTTGCAACACATATTATAATCGCCCACAGTAGGGAAATGAGGTTTCTCAATGCAATAGGAAATCGAAGTTTTCGTTTTAAACTAAAATACGATATTTAAGAAGCACTGGGACAGGTGGGAAATAAAGGGCAGGTCGGGGCAAGTAGAAGATAAGCTGGGGGCATGTAGAGAAATGAACAGATAGGGAACAAATGGGAGACAGGTTAATTATGTTTCTTTATCACTAATCTCTAAAATAAGATGTTTCTTTGTTCTATTACATCTATTGAGAATTAGTTTCTTTGGATATCCGTACTCCGTAGCATGGGTTTTCAGAAAAGTTTTGAAAACCGAAATATGAAGTCAAAGGAGTCGGAAATAATATTTCAGGGCAAAATTTTAAGGATTGTGGAATTTAATATCAATTCTTGAAAATATTAAAGTTGTTATTTTGGTACAGATCCGGGCGTGTAATCCTGTGACATGAATTTTAGCGGCAGTTAGATATTAAGTTCTACTCTTAAGCAATTTTAACTTTTAAAGCTATTATTTACAAAATACGTAGTTTTCGCACATGTCCTGTTAGTATCATTCAAATCTAAAAAATAGGTTTGGCTATTCCAAAGTACCCCATAACTTCTTAAATTATGCCATTGTTGTGAATCTAGGTGAGAATTTTAGTGAAGGTTTTGAAGTTAAATTTTGTTGCTGATATGATCTTGAAATTAAGAATGTACATACATCAAATAAATATTTCAAAATCTCAGTTTCGACAAGGTTGTCAGATATAAATTCTTCCGAACTATGGAGTAGAACTGTTTATACCTATAGACTCCCACTGTGGAATGGTGTTCAATCCTAAACAATCTGTACCGTGAGAGGTGGTCCAGTACATCAACTGATATCACTACAGCGCCTCTGACTGGGAGGTCGTAGGTTCGAATCCCGGGGGCGGCGGCGGGATTTTCGACACAGGCTTTTCAGCTAGGTCGAATTCAGTCGCCGTCTGGAGGAGAATTCTAGCAGTCGGCTGCTCTAATCGGTAGTTTGCCATGGTTTCTGTGATCGACACCAGGCGAATGTCGGAGCAATATCCTACCAATACGAACCGCGCGCGATTTTTCCTTCCTCTTCCTCGTCGTATCCTTACCCCTTACACACACACACACACTAACATGCACTACACTACCACACATGCCAGGAGACCGGTCGGAGACTTAGAACTTGACCCGGCGGGGCCGGTGCTCCGCTGGTGGGAGATACCTGGTTGAGGAAAACCCCGTTAGCCGACGGTAAGTTGGGGGCCGGATCTGGCCATCCAGCGGGGCAAGACCACCTCCACCCCCCGATGAAAAGCACGCACTACACTTACGGGACCAATGACTATAGTAGATGACGCGCCCGGAATCACTAACAATGAATCAATCGAAAAAATCAGTTTAGTGGATTGGCATTATTGTCTGTTTATTTGGGATCACCGAGAAGGAAATATATTCAGTCTACTTTTCGGTAAGGTTTAAAGTTGTCACTATGAGCACGATTATTATTCATTACAATATCCAAATTAACATTTTTTTTTAAACAGCAAGAATAGTAGTTTCCGTATGCCACGTAATCCCACAATTTTTGAAAAAGGAGAATTAATCCGCTCTCATTACTAAACATTCGTTTCAATTGTTCTTAACCGAAGGTGGACTGTAAGAATCCGTAACAGGCACCGACTTTTCCAGTCCGACCGAGTGGCTTTCCTTTCCTCTCTTTCGATGTAAACTATAGTACTCGTATTACAAAAAGTAATTTTATAGTTTCATGAAGAATACCTCAATGTTTTTCTGATGAACTAAAACCTGGCGATGATCATCTCATGAATTTGCGTCTCATCAACGAAACACGGTGAACTGAGGGAATTTTCTGAAGTTCCATAAAAGGGCGAACCTTGCTCTCGATCAGATAACAGACGCTGAGGTCGTCAGGAAAAAGGGTGATCAAAGGACACCAGAGCCTCAGGCCCCTGAGCGGAGAAGCCGCTGTCGATGGAAGCCTGATAGCCCTCATGGCAACAGGTGGCCTGCTCATCGACATCAATGAAATTGTTTGCACGTGTGGTGCAGAGTGGAAAGTGATACTCATCTAAACATCTAAACAAAACATCTACATTTTTTATTACTAATGACGCTGTGTATTTTTTTCTCTTAAGGTTGCATTAATGGAAATGGGGCTTGATTTGAGATATACTAGATTTATCCATTATCATATGTAACGTTGCCTCACGCAAGTTGAGTCAGTGAAGATTTGTCTCTGAACTTGTCATGGTCCAAATTGGTACCAGATTAGCGAAATTATTCTTTCATTGCTCTCCATTTCGTAGCAGAAATTTAACAACAGTTACGTACAATGGTACACATTATTTAGATACAACAGATTTTTGTTTGTTGTAATTTTTGGAACTAAAGTAAATGAAGGAAACATTAGAAAATTGGAGGGTAAACAGCAATGAGAACGTTATGCCATTGTTGTGATGTTGTAATGGCGGCTCGCCATACCCTATTAATGAATTATGATCATTTCGTGATTCCTGGTGCGTCAAGCGATGATCCTTAGTCCCGGAAACCTTGTGCATGATTTTATAGCGGGAGGTGGAAGTGTTATTTCCAAGCTGGTTGGTGAGATCCGGTGCTGACCCACACGTCGTTCGGCTTGTGCATTATCTCCATTTCCACCCACCAGCGAGGAACTGACAAGACACAGAGAAGCTCTGAGCTCGTGACTGGTCACCCAACATATGTGGTAGTGTAGTGCATGTATGTATAAGTTCATTTTGGTGTATTCATTTGTTTTTTGAAAAATTACACAAATGTAATTTTTTTAAATACCTCTCAATCCGTTAATATTGACATTTTCATCTATTTGTATGCTTTATTACAATTGCGAGTGAAAGTGCTTAAAATGATTTCAAATAAACATTTTCGAAAACTCAATAGATTTCTGTGAAAAAGAGCTTCAAATTTCGCATTTACAGTCATGCTTAATGGCCATTTTCTTTAAAACCGGTTCAAATTTTTCATTGAAAATTTCTATTTAGGACGATCTTTTACTCTTATTTAATATTCTTGAAGTAATATTTCGGTTGTACTACTAGGAAAGCAAAAAGCAGAGAAAATTTAAAAAGAATGTACTTTGGGCGACGATAGATGGCAGCTGGCAAGTGAATAGAGCAAAACCTTAAAGCCAACCACACCAAGGAAATTAGAAAACTATACTACGAGAAAGTCTGTGCTACAGCACCTCTAGTTTCACTTTCCCCCCATACCTGTTCAATAGCATTACCCGTACAGTAAATCAGTTAATTGTGCCAAAAAATAAACGATACTGTTGAGCATCGTAATACCTCGCCAAAAAAATAAAGGTAGTATTCAAGCGTTTGCACATGAGCTACAGTGTACATTAAAAACCATAAAACGCAAAAGAGAAAAGAACTCATAGTAACGCTGGGGTGGACTGGGCGAAGAAAACATTTTTTCACTCTGCGAAGAGGCAGGTCGCAAACATAGCAGTCCTCTCAGCCCAGTCGTATTCAGAGAGTAAATTTCTGTGTATTTTTATGGTTAAAACGCGTACTTCAAATTGGAAAACAATGTATTTGTATTTATCAACAGTTAAAATAACTTTTAGAAGAAAGGGAACGCCAATAATTGCCCGTGATAAAATGGAATACATGTATTATGTCTTAATAGGATCACAAGTTTTAGATGTTCAAAAAGAAGGTAAGTAAAAGAAGGTTATGTTTAATGTATCTAGTATAATAAATAATACACAATAAAATACAAGGTGGAATGAATCCATTTTCGGATATTTGCCGCATAAGAAGTATTTGCTGGTGTTATGTTCTAGTATGACATTAAAGAATATTAAGAAACAAATACAAGTAACATGAAAACATTTACTAATTCAGTGTAGATAAATTTTTTTTTTAAATGTTCGAACTAAACAAACATTGAATAATGCCTTACCAACACTAAAAAATACAGTTTCTATTTTAGAGTTTATAATCAACCTTCACTTTACTATGTTTTCTTGGTCTTACAAAGACTGAAAAAGTCCAAGCTCAGACGTCAGCAAATCAACTCTAGATCATAAGAGCCTTTGCGAATGTGCTCCTTTGCAAATCCACGTGTTTCAAGCACACACCGGGCGACGACATTACGCAGAAAGTACTCTAGTCAAAACAATGTAATGCGTCCTCGTGAATGAGATTTGCATGGAAATCAGCAACGATTTGTAGAGTAGACGGAATCCCCTGAAGAGCGAGGCAGAGGTGGCGAGGACACACAAGCGGGTAACCCGCCGCCTCCCTGTCGCTGGCGCGCCAGCCGAGTACATTAAGTATACATCGTACACATAAAGCAGGATTTGCAAAGCCCACTGCGCGTGCAGAGGGCCGCACGGCTCTCGTAGCGCTCTCTACTCGGGGGAGGGGAAGCCTTGGGCAAGGAACGCCGTGCGCTAACGATTAGCTGCACAAAGGCCGAGGGGCAATGAAAAGGAGCGAGTAGTGACGCAGGGCACAGGATTGCTTCGGTAACGTAGGATAGATATGAGCTGAACGGATTTGTACGGCAAAATATTATGAAAAGAACGGGCAGTGAGAAAGAGGGAAGAATAGGAGAGGAGTGCAGATGAACGAAATGCTTGTCAGAAGATGCGAGTACATGCAATTGAAAATTATGCATGCCAACTGTGAGGATAGGTAAAGCCCTTCACTCTTGAATAGGTAAAGTGGAATAGATCAAGCCGAAATGAAGAATATTTTTAAGAGAAATTTCAGAAAGGAAAGTGAAAGAGCGTTAATGATTTTAAGTGCTTGCATCTGCACCAAAGAACAGGAATGGTCAAATGAATTGGGGAAGACTGTCCGCAGTGACTCTTTGCAATGCCTCCCGTGCCACTAACTATATTCACTGGACTAGAGTTGATTGCGCTCAAGCCCTCCCGTGGATCTGGCTCAAGGAGCGAGTCATATAGGGCCTATCACTACCTATCGGTACCATGTAAGCAGTTAAGCCCGAAGATAAGCGTTGGGCCAGTGCTCATCCAGTAATCTGCCCTCTTGCCCAGATCTGCCACAGAACTCAAGCTGTACATTGGAAATTATTTAGTTCTTCTATCCGTAATTTAATATTTCATCATTGTTACAATGTATTTTTCCTTATCCGATTTCGTCTTTGTATGTGTTTAGAGTACATTACTTGGTTTATTATTCAATCCTACGTAGTAATGAATACTGAAGGTCAAGACAATATTATCAATAATATAGTCATAGAGTTAAAAATATTTGTGATCATGTAAACGCGATCGGATTTCATAATGATTGATTGATTGTTAGTGATTCCGGGCACGTGAACTACTATGGTCATTACCCCCGTACGTGTAGTGCGTGTTTTCTGCTCGGGAGATGGTGGTGGTCTTCCACCGCTGTATCGAGAGATCTGGCGCCGACCCACCGTCGGCTAGCGGGGTTTTCCCCAACCAGGTTCCTCCGGCCAGCGGAGCACCGCCCCGACCAGGACAGGCGCTCAGCTTCCGACCGGTCTCCCGGCATGTGAGGTAGTGTAGTGCATGTTAGTGTAAGTGTGTGTGTGTGGGTGTATGTAAGGGGTGATGAAAGGACAAGAAAGAGGTAGGAAAGATAGCGCGCGGTTCGTGGCCCGTTTGTTAGGGTACTGCTCTGGTATTTTCCTGGTGTTGATCGGAGAAGCCACGGAAAACTTCCTAACAGAGCAGCCTGCCGCAAGAATTCTCCTTCAGACTGGGACTGAATTCGACCTAGCTGACAAGCTAGTGTCGAAAATCCTGCCACCGTCGGGAATTGAACCTAGGAATTCCCGGTCAGAGGGACAGCAGTGACATAAAGGATTTGATAAAAAGGTCAATTGCAAATGCTTTAAACACATTTATTTGCTCGTTAGTAATTGCATACATGCGCCACCGTCATCGTGATTGTTTAATCAAATTTTTCATAAGGGTGAGTAATAATAATAACAGTTATTATTATTATTATTATTATTATTATTATTATTATTATTATTATCATTATTATTATTATTATTATTACTCTAATTCACATCTAAAAATGTTTAGAGTCGAGTGAATATAAAATCCACTCTGGGTTGCAACCAGCTTTCCAAGGTGCAGATCGGATAGCCGGTGCCTCTATATTACTTTGGCACGACACAGTACGGCACGGTGCGGCACGGCACGGCACAGAACAACGATATATTCTAGTAGATACTTTTTTCTGCAGACCCCGGTTGACAATATCCGGTTTGTTTGCCGCTATAGTGCAATAAGTTTGAATTTGTTGGTCGTACATGTACACGGTCCAACAGACGTCATCGGTTTTGGTGAGTGTATCAGAGCACGTGTTTGAAACTTAGATGACGCCAGTGGAGGTAACTACTAACATAACTACTACAACTATTTGGTCTTTGGTATAATGGACAAGCTGAGGCAAGATGGTCAATGGTTTCTAATTGTTCCTGGTAATTGCGTCATTTATCATCTTGGGAAATATTAAGAACCCCTTTATCATAATGTCTGATCTTGGGCACCTGTTACAACTGTTTCCAATTCAGGCTTCATTCTTCCCCTTTTAAGCCACTCTTTGGCTTGTACATTCTTTTTAAATATTGTTCATGAAGTGGTTTGACTCTTCACGATTTAACATTTTTTGTATCTCACATTTCATGTTAAGCATCAGAAATGCGAGTGTTTTTCTGTGTGACTTGCAGTTTTCTTCGCAATGCTTCTTGTACACTTACAAAGCCTCTGTTTCCCATTCTTCGGTCAGATTTAATGTCCTGCCTCATGACCCACCTCCGGCCGGCTGCTCTGATTGGTAGTTTTTCGTACTTTTTCCGATTAACACCAGGCGAGTACCGGAGCAGTACCCTAACAAACGGACCACGGGCCTTGCGCGATCTTTCCTTCCTCTTCCTCGTCCTTTCCTCACCCCCTTCTTTCACACCCTTACACTCACATGATCTACACTACCACACTTAATGGAAGTTTAGAGCTTGTCCTGGCTGCGGCGGTACCACTCAGGTGGGAGATACGTGGTTGGAGAAATCACCACCAGCCGACGTATGATCTCGATATCCAGTGGCGGAAAACCACCGCCATCTTCCGCAATAAAACATGCACTACACATATGTGACTTAGCATATCTTAGACCTTAAAGTGGCTTAGGTCCCTTGAGGTGACCCTCAACGTGACTTAGAAAACCTTAGCAGTTGACGCGTTCGGAATCACTAATCAATCAGTCCTATATATACTCTAAAATTTACATTTAAAATAACACTTCCATCATACGACCAGCATTCGACCTTACTTTTTTGCTTTCTTCAGGCGATGTGATTGTTATTAATGTTAGTAATAATAACCACAATAATAATTTTCAAGGCAAAAGTCGTAAAAGAACAATTCCCGGTTCCTCCATCAACGAGTCAACAGTGTAGCGTCATGTCCTCATAGGCGAACGAGCCCCGAGCAGACATGACAACGACCTCGTAAAAGACCAACGCGATCGCCTGCTAGCCACGTTTGCACGGCCTGCACCCGCGCTGCCATATGGCGCGGCTCCAGATTAGCCGAGGGCGGCGGCGGCGGCGGCGGCGGCGGTGGCGACGGAGGCGGGCGAGCGCGTGAAACCAGGGAATGTCGTGTAAACAACGGGCGTTCGAGCCGCGTCGCGCCGCGCCACGCCGCGTGTTGATTCAGAAAATACCGTCAACAACGCCCTCTCGCTCGCGCTCCCGTTGCGCCGTCGCTGTCGCTGCGTGGCGAGGCGAGGCGGCGCTGTTTAGAAGCACTCCGTTTACCAAACAGCCGTCCGCGTGCAGAGTAGAACTCCGCGTCCGAAGGGCGGCGCTGAGGGAGCCCTTGAAGGACGCGGCCCTACGACGGAGCTGGCACTCGGAAGAAGGGCGCGAGAAGAAAGGTTCAACCTCTTGGAAAGATGTTTACAGTCCTTTACTACTCCTAAGGTCTGGTTAAGTTAGCAGCCCTGCTTGGCATTTTTAGCACGCCACAATCCGAGGGATTGTAGTTTACGTATAATATTCAGACGTCGAATTAGAATGTCATTTTCTCGTAAATGTTTTTCACACGCTTTTAATTCAATCTTCAATAAGAACACGATATTTTGAAAGCCACGAAAGGCATTAGTGTTACAAAGGCAGATTCGGGATGTATATTAGTGAGCGTGCGTGTGTTGATTTAGATTTAATAAAAACACCTGTGCTTAGCTTGACACTAATGTAGTATATTGACGTTCATAGTTCCATAAATGGATATTGTAGTCCATATAGAATAAATCGATTAAAACTAGGAATAACGCGTCAAAAATGACGAGACAAAATCAAACTGTCATATTCATTCATTATAATGAATAGCTAAATACAATTAAATTTCTTTAACAAATGTTTAAGTTTTTTTTACATTTCAAACTTCCCGTGATTATATCAGTAATAAGTTCTAACAGTAGTTCTCTAGAGGACTGGGAAGCGATTTTAGGAAGATTATGATAGGATCATCAGGACAAATTTTGTGCTATTCATGATGCCATTTCCTGTGAAGAAATCGAATTTATTTTCTATGGCATTTGTTGTAGTCGTGTAGACACTGCGTTTTCGGAATTTCAGAGCGTGTGATCCTAAGACTAGCTTAACTGTTTCCCAAAAATTGCACATACATACGAGGATCTTCTAATTTTCTTCCACTGAAGTAGGGACCTCTGACTTATCTCTTGAGGGTTGTTCTTTCCTGTCAGTAGTATTTTTATATTTTATATCGTTTCCCCACTTACTTGTTTTTACAAAATTTTGTACTATAACATTTTTTTCTTCGCAATAAATCAGTACTTTTCTTTACTGAAAGTTGATTTATTTTAACTTGACAGTGTCTTCACAATGGAGCTACTGTAGCTTTTCCCTAATAACCATCGTTGTACTTTCTAGTGCGCATCGCGGTGAGAGTCATTTTTAATCATTTTGCGTTCGCAGATCTCGAGATATATTGTCACTTCTTCAGTGAAACTGCGAAATCGAATTGTGCGCCGCCGAAACTATCGAATTATATCTCGAAATGTTCCATTTTTTGGCAACCAGGTCTGTAATTAATATGTATATTCAATATGGAGACGCTCTATTCGAAAACTTACCCTTGAGAGCATATCCTTAAAACATAAGTGCAATTATATGTAAGAAAACATAAGTTTCTATCTTGCTTGAGTTGCTCGGATGTTACAATACAATCTTGGGGACCCAGCATTTTTTTAATAGAATTATTTATACTATTATCATCTCTGTGCCTCTGGGATGGCTCATGGGCGGCGAACTAGCATTCCGTGCAGTGGTCCCGAGTTCGATTCCCGGTCGAGGCAAAAATAGAGTTGTAGCATTCCTTTAAAATCGTCCCAGTTTCTGTAGCTGTGTGACAAAGAAAAGCTCAAGCAAACGAATCTTGCTAGTTTCGGTGAAGAGAATACGTCATGTTCACCTGATGTCGCTCTTACCCTCTAGCAAGGGAATGGAACTAGGCCAAGGCATGGGAGACACCGGTAGCTGGCCGGCGAAGTCTAACTACCGAACCAATAACGCCAAATACGTATCTCTACATGATAACGAAAGATGATAGTTTGATACAAGTTGCGAGATGGCATCGACACGATTTGCCGTAAATATATTCCTGATCGATAGGGAATTACTCCGCAGGCCTTCATTAAACTGAATTGAGATACAAAATTAGGAACTTTACAAATTATTCTACGAACAAATTAGCAGGGGCAACAGCAACAACAGCAGCACATACGTGACTCGAGTTATTTTTAAGACGCAGTATACGAATTGCTATTTGGATTTTATACCTACAGTTTAATTTGAGAGCGGAATGGCCCTTATTCGACGCAAACCCTGTACAAACTAGTAAGGTTACAACAGCAATAAATTCGAAATTTTAAAGAAATCAGATAATTCAATGAAAATTAGGCATATGCCATTCTTTTAGAACTCCTTGTTCTATCCGAAAATTGTGAAAATAATAATAAGCGTTGTATAAGATAATGTTTTTTGTTTAATTTGCTTTAATTTCAAGAACAAATTACGCAAAAATACTCGTTTTCCATAAAATTGTAGATTACCTTTTTTAAAGAGCTATTTTTTTTAGAACATTATATTCAAGGCAAAAATCTATTATCATTTTTTTTTTAGATTTAAAGTGTCAACGTTTTGAAATTTTCGAAAAAAATGTTCGCAGGAAATGAGAATACCACCACATTTTTACCGTATTTTGATAGACATGCGAAGAACATTTTGGAGTCATTGTGGAACATTTTGGCGTTTGAGATAACAATTGTTTGAAAAATACCCATATTTCATGCAAAATTACATTAAAATCTCATATTTTCGACAAATTATAAATGACATTATTTCAAGATATGTCTTTAAAGAACAACTTTCATTACCGAAACTAGTGGTGTTACAACAGCACATACATAACTGCAATTATTTCCATAGGAGCAGCAATCATTTCTTAATTTTACGAATGAAACAAACAGGAATAAATTAAACTGTAACCATTTGCAGCACATTATAGAGAAAAGCAAGAATAATATCAAACAAGTTTTCCTTGATTACATCGAGCCTTGATTACAGACAGCATGATGCTCTTGCCAGCGCGGCGTTATTAAAACTACAATGGGCGATTCGTTTGCCATATATGCTTGGTGAATATTTTCTTATCAATTCTTGCCAAAACCATTCATTTCCACCTGTATTCAGAATTCAACTTGTTTATGTATTAGGGTACCAATCCTATAATTTAAGAAAACGTGACCAGAATTCACTTCTACTCACAGTAATCATAAACAGTTTTAACTGTTAATCGAAAAAAATGTCTAAACACGCATTATGCACTTAGTTCTAAAAAACGCTACCAAAACAAGCAAACGATTTGTAATATTAAGCTAATTTAGTAACTTAATTAACATTAAGTTAAACTATGAGAAGGGTTTCTTATAATAACAAACTGCCTCCAAGCACATCTCAAACTACTTTTACAGACTCAACGCCCACCTCAAATGAAGGGTGGGAAATTAGAATTCACCAATTTGAATTTTTTCCAATTTTAGAAAGTCCAGAATGCCCCGAAATTGGGGCCAGCACCACTTTCTTCACCATTATTTGCTACATACGTGAAATAAATTAAAGGGAAAAAAGGAGCCGTTTCTAAGAAAATAATTTAAAATTTTTAAAAAATTGCTCGTTTGCAAATTTGCGCAAAAATACTCATCTTTTCGAAACATTGAACAAGATATAATCTCAAGACTTGTTTCTGATGAACACATTTCATTTAAAACTGTATCTTCGTGATTGGAGTTGTAGGAAAACGCGGAAAAGAAATTGAATTTTTGCAATTTTCGACCAATCAGGGATTCCAACGAAAATGAGACCTGCACTATTCACTTAGCGTTATTTACGCTATATGAGGGCAAAATTTAATTTAAAAAATTGGAGCTGTTTTTGAGAACATTTTGAAAATGTTTAGGCTTCAAGTGAATTACTTCCTCTAACATGTTGTCAAGTGAGAATCCAGGTTTTGTGGATCGTTGACTCCGAAAACTGGATTGTAGTATGGAAGTAGCAACAAAACAGTTCAGCCTATTTTTTCTCAAATTATCATTACTTCATTAATTTAAATGAATTCAAGACCCTCTGAGTTTGAAACGGATATTTTCATTTTTGGACCTATGATGCAGCAAGAACATTTTCATTTTCTTCAATATTGGCTGCCAATTTTTTCATTAAATTCTGTCCTCAGATAGGGAGAGTACGATTAAGAGATACGCGTAGATATCATTTTTGCTGAAATCCCGGATCTTTCGAAAATTGCAGAAGTTGAAATTTTATCGGCGTCTTCCTTCAACTGCAATGTTGATAATATAGTAGTTTTTTTTAATAAAACATGTTCTTTGAAGGTAGATCTTAAAATAAGTTTATGAACAGTTTTTCGAAAATGTGACCAGTTTTTGTATAATTTTGTGTGAAATACAGGCAATTAAACGTCTTTCTGAAAAACGGTTCCATATTTTCTCTTCAAATTTTCTCTTCGTATGTATTAAAGGACAGTTAAAAATATTTTGCTAGTCTCATTTCAGGAGAAATTTTCGAAAGTTACAAAAAGTTAATATTTCCAAACAACAAAGTTGGAAATAGCGATTTTGCCTTAAACAAAATATGTTCTTAAAAATGAGCTCTTTAAAAACTATTATTTACATTTTTTAAAAAGTCTACCAAGTAATTTTCGTCTAATTTTTGCTTGAAATTAATACATTTTATAAAAACATTTTCTTAAAACGCGCTTCAATTTGTTTTCTTTATTTTGTTTCTAATATAACAAGGGACGCATAAATGAATGGCGCGGTTCTCATTTTCGTTGAACACTCTTAATTTTCGAAAAATGTAAATTTACAAATAATGCGCGAAAGTTGATGGAGCAATATTTCGCTGCCAAGGCCCTGCAGAGTCTTCCGTGGAAAATTCGCCGTTTACTGACGCACATTTAGAATTCTTTCTCTTCTTACAAAGTAAGGGCGAGAATGTGAAAAGTTCGAACTCTAAATTTTCTCAGTCTTGCACAGCACTGGGCTTATAAAAATATGATTAATGATATTATTAACGCACTGTAATGCCTATTGCTTGATTTAAGTAATGCACGGTTGAGCGCCGGATCGTCAGTTACCGAAGATATTGTCACGTTGAAAACGATTTAGAACGTGCGGATTGTTCGCAACTGACCAACCGTTTATTATTGCATTCATACCTCATACTGAAAAGCCATTCCTTCTTGAAAATAAAGATGGTGGTTCAAACAGATTCCAGCTGTTGGAGAGGTAAACGACTCAATTGTGGGAAGATGCAAACGTTAAAACATTGAATTAATTGTATCCCGAATAAACGTCTGCGTGTATTTAATAAAATCGAACAAGAATTTTTAGTGTCATATGTGTATATATATATGTATATAAATATACAGGTGAGTCTCGTAACTTTAGCACCAGCTGTAACTTTTGAACGGTTGAAGTTGCAATGCAGTTTTCACGAAAGTGTACGAGGGAATGGGGGAAATTGATATTTGTATTCATTTGCATTTTATCACTTGTATTTTACGAAATATTTGAGGTAACTTGTTTTTTTTAAATGGCACCAAACATATTTTTTCAGTCTATTGTGACGAGCGTAAAAAGACAAATTCCATGATATACATATTTCCACATTTAGATAAGCATCTTTTTGAGTAGTTTTAATTTTTTAACGACTCGTGTTTAACGAATATTTTGTATGTGACAGTCCGTCAGTCAAGGTCACGCAACGCTCCACCAGCAAACGCGCGCTCGGGGAAGGGATCTTAGTATTCGTAGATACGGAACATATTACAAATATTCAAAAAACTGTTGCAGTTTTTTCCTGTACACACACACACAAACTCACACACATACGAATACACAGACATATAGCTCGAGTCATAAACGCGCAAATGTCTTGCCATGCCCGACTTCCATGAGACATTAACTAGTTGATTACTGGAAAGAAAGAAGGCGCTCGATTGCTATATTGCATGGATTCGATTCCAAGGAGGAGGCAGTTGAAAGTAAGATTTGGAAGAAATAAGACGGGCTTCGGGAGCGAGGTGCGAATCCATGTTCTAATAATCGCAAAATCATTTTGCGAGAACATGCGAGAACAGAAGTCGTAACGCATCGCCGTTGGTAAGCATTCAAGCAATTTGGGGATTGTAGAACATTAATGGTCTTGTGTGAAATTATCGTTTGTGATCATTTAGTGAAGTTTGAGAGAATTTCTGACATTATTGTAGTGTGCATGTGTTGACGATTTGGAACTAAGGAAAATGTTCATTTGATAAATCGTTTAGGGACGAATTACGCAGTGTGATTTTCTTGAAAACAGTGAGTGTCGATCATAAAAAGGATATATTCATCAAATTTGCATGTTGTGTCGGCAATTTTCATTCCGACAGATGTAGTGATTTGCACATGGTGAAACGAACCGGATAGGGACACCTAAAACCGTGTTAACTAGAAAGTGTTCATAGGTGGACGATTGGAAAAATTTAATTACAAGCGGAAGACGGTGATTATACACCGACGATTTTATCAAAGTGAACTTTAAAGTGAATAAACTCAATAGAAGTAAAGAAAGATCGTCGTTGTAATAGACTTTCTTTTGACGGAAACAGATTGTAAAAATTAGAATGAACCAATCAAAACAGGAAAGTGTATGTAGAACATTCAGGGAATCTTTAACGGTTCCGAGTCCAGCTTACTGAGAAAGTGTTCGTGTTTTTCTTTCATAGACTGAATGTTCATGATTCTTTTGGATTCATTAAATTATCATTGTTTCGTTACCTCTTGTGTCTTATCTGCGTTCATGCGACCAAACACAAGAACGACCTCTGCCCTCAGTCTCTCCCTTACCATTAGGGAAAACAAATTTTGCTACTTTGTAGCAGCATGGTTGCGTGTTGCGCGACTCCACTACCGCGCGTCCCCGCAGGTGCATCACCAGATAAGGTACGTCAAACTAAACATTATTCCTAAGACTTTATAGTAAAGTAATAGGAGAAGCAAAAATAATAAAAATTATGAGGATACTTTGAATGCTAATAACAAACAAAAGCAGTATGGGATATCGTAAAAAATTCGGCCACATCATCGTGAAACTTAGTAGAGAACGTTAATGAATAAAGTTAGAGAAATGAGTGATCCGGTAAAATTTGTAAGTCTCTTCAAAAAACACTTTTCGAGAATTTTATTCTAGTTAATCTCACGAAGGAAATAAAACGACAAAATTCAAGATATGATGAAAAAAAATTGACACAATTTTGTTTCCAGAATTTTCCCCCTGAAATCCTTAGAATAGTAAACTAAAAATAAATATTCGGCTACTTCTTATTGTGACCTCTACTCAGGCTGGGTTCATGGATTCGGGGCTCTCTCTTTGTGTTATTTGTTTACAAAATCTTCAAAAGTCGTTGTCACAGAACATTTATAATTGGACGTTTCCTTGAGCATTTACCAAGATACAGAATGTCATTCCATAAACACCCATAACAAAAAGAACAACCATTGTACAATATTAAAAAAACAAAAAATAACTCAAGAAAAACAAGTTTTCCTCAAATATAAACAAAACTTTGTTTTGTTCTGGAGACAATCATTTTATCCATTTACTAGTTTTCTTATGACTAAAGCAAGAAGTGAACATTACCACTAATCACACTTAAAAAAGTAATGAATGACATGACAGTGATCTAATGTTTAATCAATATTATCACATTCCTTATTGCACTATCAAACTGGTGCTTAAGCATTAAAAACACAAATTGAATTATTAATGTTTTTAAGTGCAGCATTCATTGCAGGTTATTTTTCTCTTAAATGACCCTTAAAGTTCATCTCACCTTGAGGACAAAAAATGAAGCACGTGACTGTCTCTTCAGAACACTGTTCAGTCTCTGTGTCAACACCACAAAGACATTTAAACTGGAAAATAAACTACAAATGACAAACACATGTTATCACCTCAGAGATCAACATGAACTTATTCTAAAAACCAAAGTGTTTAAATGTTGTGCTGAAATAAATGTAGAAATGTAACACAATTTGACCCTTATATCATACTAAAGCTTCTACATGATCAGTACAACATGATAAATCATCTAGTCTTGTACACTTTAAGAGAATGTTACAAGCAAAGATGAACCATAAATATGAATGTCTCATAACATAACATTCTTAATTTTAATCAATGCATAATTTGCAATACATTAAAGTAACATAATAAATATAATAACATTCTGTAATAACCTTGTTTTGTTCGGAAGAAAATGGTATGCACCACGATTCGTCCAACAAGACTGCCCTACCCTGAGCTTTCAAATTGGGAAGGCTGCGCACACTTTGTTGCAAATCACCTGATGTACGTGCCATTACACAAGCCAACTCTGTTTGTAAGTGCCAGCATCGGCTTATCAAAAATAAACAATAGCCTCTATTGTAGTGACTATTACATCAGCACTTACATAAGCTTCATGCACTCTGTCTTTTTTTAAACATCTCTATTGAATGTTTATAGTTTCAATTTAACAGAAGCTGTGTCTTTCCAACACAGTACATTCTATCACTGATCACAATCTATAATGTATAAACAAAAAGTACAGTACAAATACCTCTTTCCTCAAGATAACCTCACTCCATGACGTCTGACCAACGACAAAAACCTCTCCCCTCCCTTCTGCCCCCGTGACGTCACAACCGACGGTAGGGAGACCCCCCCTCTACACCGCTCTTGCTGGAGAAGCTGGTGTCGTCAGCAGCGGTGGCGGCGAATTCGTATGTCGAATATTTGAATGGCCACATTATAAATTTACGGATAGTTTATTAAAACCTTGAGCGCCTGTCTTTGTTCAACTGCTAACTCAATATGTCTTTACAATGCTTCTTCATGCACAAGAATATTTCGAGATATTTTTAAAAGAGCAAAAATTAAGTAACTTTTTGTGAAGAGCAACAAATATCAAATTGAAAGTTATCTTCCTTTTTTCTTCAGATTTTCCAAAACATTAATGACTATTCTACATGCAAATGGAACTTTTCTCGAAAAAAAATTTTCTCTCTCGTTTCTAGTATGTCATTACTTATTTAGAAATTCAAAATACAAGGAAATGACCAATTTTTCTTTTCTTAAAGATGTTGCTTCGTCGATGGATAAAAATGAAGCACCTACTAGAATATTTTGGACTATTCCGAAGTCTTTTGACGTCATTGACTAAAACATTTTTCTTTCAAAATTTACTTCATATGGAATTTGTGGTATTGTCCTGGATTGAATATTCTCGTACATTTATCTCGTACGTAATTAATATCGATCTCAAGGAGCAGAAATGCCGTTCTAGCACGAAAGAACATTATTTTCACCATATTTTCATTTGTTTGCTAATTAACCGTAGGATGTTCCAAAGCTTATGTCCAAGCCTCTGGTTTTTATACGTAAACGATATACCGTCGTTCATTAAAAATGGAAAACAGTTTTATTTAAAAAAGACACAATAAATAGTTCTATTTCAGATGTTTCAAAATTGTTTTGTTGTAATGAATTAATAACGAATGAAGGGAAAACTGTTTAAATGTAACATTGCACTGAAATTGGTGTGTACTGAAAACTAAATGAAGTTTATTATTAGAGACCGGATTTCCTTGCACTAACAAATGCTCAAATATGCATGTAAACATGCGCTATTAACTAGCCAAATATGCAAGATGCATGGGGATAAATGGACAAAAGATGCAAAGTCAACTCTCATTTTTCTGAAATTTTAAGTTATATTGTCTTTTGAAAAAGTGAACAATTAACAATTTTTCTTAACTGTTCTATGTCACATTCATTTTTTTGTCTGAAAAAAATGTTCAATGCAGAAAATGACCTTTCTAAATCATAATACGTAATTAGAGTATACCTCGAAGACGAAATCTAAGCCAATCTAAGGTCGAATTCTTCACCACAAATAATGTTTTTTTCATTTTGGAGAAATTTCAAGACACGATTTGAATTTAATACTTCATGTAATTTCTCCACAGCAGTTTCACACACACATCTCCAAACATTAATTCCAGACACTTAAACGTCTTCAACAATTTTTAATGATTCCACCAAAGGAAGACCTATTGATTCTATTTTCTGAAGATAAGGAAAATAATTTTTTTTCGCGTCTATGGATCCGGGATGTCCTGTCTTGTATATATCTTTAGAAATCCTTTAAAAGTGGGATTTGCTAGCTTTTTGAATGGTATATCTGCCCCCACGAAAGCATCACACATTTCTATTAAAAATGGATTTGTTACAGGCTTCAATGTTTTCTCAGTAACAAAAGTTTGCTCTAAGGGCGACATAGTTTCTTTCCTTTCTCTAGCTTTGTCACTATGAGAAGTAGATGCAAGGTGCTGGCCCACTTGAAACATTTTATAACATTTAATCTGCATAAATAAATTAAAATTATATAGAGCTACATATTTCATAAAAAGAATATTAGATTTTTGCTACAAATTATCACGTTTTGAAAAACTTTTACTAAAATTTTGAAGCAAATTAATGTCATATTTAATTTAAGACAAGCGTACTTTACTAAAATATATTTAGCTAAACGTTCAGGTTGAAACTGTCTGCATAGAAATTATATAGGCTCGAATTTGAGATTTGGTCGTAGAAATCAGGTTGATTTCGTACCTGTTTTGTCGTACCACATTCTCTTGTTGATAAAAATATTCTTTTCACAGACACAGTGATGTTGCTAATACTTCAAATGAAATTAAATGAAAATATATGAAATACTCCACAATTTACAATTTTCAATAACATTAAAAATAATAGAGGTAAAGCTCTGAAACTCAAGAAATATGTTTGGAAAGAATATGCATACTATCAGAAAAATCTCACAACAGCAACGAATATTAATAATATCCCTAAAATAATTATTTTCACTTCAATAAAAATTGACGTTATGTTTTTCGTTTCATTTCTAATGCATTGGCATTGTTTTATCCTTTTCTGAGTTTCAGTATTTCAAATTATATTATTTATGCAGCAACATAAGACTTACGCATTAAGCATTTCGACTAGGAAAATAACACCAGTAGATATATATTTTTAATTGATCAATTTTTATAGTACAGCCTACTTACTTCTTTATTACAGCAATTGCAATAATTTACATTTCCATTCGTCCTCGAAACAATCGTTGTATACAATCCTTTGTTTGAGACGTGTTGCATACGAAGCCGTAGAAGAATCCCTTTTATACTTAATTTTTGCAATTAAGAAACTTGTGTTAATCCTTTGATGTATGCAAGGAGACTGAAATGATTACTTTCCTCTCCAATTGGCAGTTATCAAAGGATACTGAGTTTTGGCTTCATGTATCTTCCATATCCTTTGCGACGTATCATATGGCAATCATATCAATATGTTGATAATTCATTTCGCGATCGTTGTACCGCACGTGTACTCGCTTCGCAAATCCAAGTAATGTTTCAGAAGGTTAAAATATGTAGTATAACAAAAAGCACCAAAGACAACTGCGTGCTATTAGGATCTAAGATCTATATATACTATTCATAGAAAATCTGCGTTAGTTTCTTTAATATTCATAAATTATGCTGAGAAACAATAAGAAAGTACTTAATATGCTAGATATAAATATAAACATGCAATATTAATTTAAAAAGTCCAAACATGCATTATATATGAATTTCTCGAAAAAACTACCAGAACATGCAAACATGCACGGAAAAGGTATGCATTTTTTAAACAAGTTTTTCACGAAACATATAGTTACAAAGTTTGAAATCTCTACGAAGCTTAAATAAAAACATGCATTTGCGTGGAAATTCTGTCTCTATTTAGTATGTTACGTATTCTGAATTATTTCACATTTAGTCAACCTTCATGCAGTTTCTTGCGTGTAGTTTGCGAATGTACATACATTCCCGCATGAAATATGGCATAATATTCTCGGTACGCACATTCTAAATTACCCAGATTCTTTGAATGAAGAGATGAAAACGAAAAGCCATCCACGTGTTTAATGCAGCTTCTTATCATTGAACCAAATGGACTTTTAATAATGGTGAAAACATCTTTTCATGCAATACAAATATTTATAATTACAACACACGCTATAAAAATTACATTCAGGAAATGTCAGTATCAATATAGCTCACTACATGTAGTTGGGCATTTGCGTACATGTAATACGTGTATGTAGAAGAATATTTATTTTCACAATGATATATTGTACTATTTTCCCCTTTTCTTTATAAAATTAAAATTTTTAAAGAAAGGTAAGGATTGAAAATATATAAAGTCAGTAAAAAAATAGCGCTGATAATATACTGTAGCGGCACAGACCACCACGAGGTATTTCGACCATAATCCCTTTCAGCCACAGAAAGTCGAACAAAGGGACGGAAATGCCCAACGGCTTGTCAAACCCACACCACGGAAAAACCCCTGACGTCATGGGAAGGGCGCGTCTCGTCTTGTGAAAGGGCGCGAAGGCCTACGTCACAGGGCGATTAATAGAATAGACAGATGGCGCTACTTGACGGTCCGATCCAAGATGAGACAAGTCACGTGACGCACAACCCGATGCGTGATTGGTGGAGAGCCACCGCGTCATCGTCACGGGAGAGGGAATGGCGCGTGCCATAAATAGGGAGATAGCTTCCACAGTTTTTTATTTGAAAATTCTTCGTATCGGAAAATTCTTCGGTTCGGCTCCTCTTGAGTATCGCGCCACCGTAGGGCTGCCGAGTGCCGCGATCAGTGTGTCGCGCTGAGGCGTTAGCCGCCGAACGTGAACTGGTACTAGCGTGGACGTTATCGCGTGCACGCACGCAAGCGTGTCCGTCCCACATGTGCGGGCACCACCCGAAGCAACGGAAGACGGAAGGCGCCTTCCCTGAGGCATCGTTCTCACCACGCCGCCACTTCAGCGAGTTGCGAGGGAGACCCGGCGTCGACTAGAGCTGACTGAGCCTCGCTGCCACCGGAGACAAACACCTACCAGTGCCGGTCACGGAGCATTCGGGTGAGATCGCCAAATGGGGCAACCGCCCACGAACATTTAAATCAAAAGGTGGAGAGAAAGACGGTTAAGAGAGAGAGAGAGAGAGAGAGAGAGAGAGAGAGAGAGAGGAATAGATAGTCAGAGCGCAGTAGGCGTCAATTGTAATTTAGTACTGATATGATGTATGGGGCATATGTGTTTATCTTTGGTGAGTATTAGTATAATTAAAGCAATATTTATTATATAATCAGCTCATTCAATGATAGAAAACCAGAATCCAGTCATGCATGTCTCCCGAATCCTCTGCCAGATTCTATAAGTGGCTACGCAGGTGAGTTCTCACTACCACTGGCAGCCGGCCAAGCAGCCAGCCCACGTTGAACAGGGCAGAAGCACACAATACACTGTATATTATAAAATATAATAATCTTACTGGTAATATTGAATAAAAAAACAAATTCAAAGTTAATTTTACTATAGTAAAAGGGTGCGGAAGAGAGGAAAGGGAGCAGATTATACCCCTCCCCATTCGTGACATACAACGTTACTGTTCTTTGACGAAAAACAAATACAATTAAATCAAACGGTCGAATTCAGGTATACTCAGTAAACAGGGACACGATTTACATACAATATAAGGTCTTCAATTTATGATCCATGAAAAATAGGCTGTTGAGATGATATTTGTTTAATATACATATGGTATTTTTGAGAGGTTTCTCTGTATTAACAAAATAATATAAATTATTTGTGAAAGTATCACAATTGGTGAATCAAATTAACATATTATTAACGGCGTTACTTGCTGGTGACAAGCAAAGGAATTTTATCCGAAATTGTTCCGGAAATAAAGATAGAATAAATTTCACATCTAAGCTATTTTACTGTCTAAAATCCACAAAATAGAACACGGGACATGATATTTTTCTCGGCAAATTTTGAATATCTGTGCTGAAATGGTCAAATTCCCTTTTAAGTCTCGGCACTTTATCAAACCCAAATAGAAAAATTGATGAAAATGTCTATTGTGTAAAAGGAAAATTCACTTTCCATATTCAAATTTGTGTACATGTTTCAAAAGTGTACCTTGAAAGAGATAACAAATATGAGGACTAACAGGTCATTAGAATGTTTCTCAGAACACGAAGCGGCCTGCAACCTTTGTCATACGAGACCCTTCAATTTGGCGAGTGCCCGAAGAGCTGTCGTGCGGCCACGGATGGAACTAATGAGTCCCTCAGGGCGCCGTTCATTTCCGTACTTACTCGAGCTTTCATGTAGTCTTTGTGACGTACAAAGACCAGCAAAGGCCAATGGAACAACTCATCTGCAACTGTTTGGGAACTTTTCGTGAAATGCGAGGAGACATCACATATGTGGAGAGAAGAGTCCTAGTAACCATACCAATGGGGTCAATGCACTTTCAAGATCATTACGTTGACGCTGTTCTCTGAAATCGTTACAGAACTCGAGTAGACATCTGAAGTGCGAAAAAAAGTCTAGGAAAAGTTGAAACGCTTGGAAGAGATATACAGTGTCCTTACTTTGTTTGCGAAGTTTGTTTTCCAGAGTACTAAGAAGAAAAGTCAACATCTAGGTTCTATTGAGATCATTTTTCAAGCTGCTAGTCACCTTCTGTCGTCTGTTAAAAAACACTATTTCCAGGAATTTATTGGAAAGGAAAGAATGGTAAGTACACATTTACAAGATGATACTTGCCAACGCTGTTTATACTCCTGGAAATTTTTTTATTCAGTGAATACTGAATGTCGACCCAATTTCTCCAGATGAGAAATGCTGGGTGGAACAAATGTCGCGGAATGATTTGATGGGTTTCTCGCGTTTCGTCTACATCTTTTTTATGCATGTAGATATGTGAATTCATTTATCATTTAATCAGTAATTTTCCATTAAACCTGACTTTTCTTTTAATGTCATTAACAAACTATTTACATTACTTTGAATAGTTAGAGTTGTAATTGTGCAATTTGATGTAATCGTTCATATTTTCAACGAATATAATTATTTAAGGTATAAAGTAAAATTTAAGGCATGTAAGTAAAAATAAAGAAATTATAATGTAAAAATTCTCTACTTTCATAAACTTCACATTCCATGTCCTTCTTAAAATACGTAATAGAAAATCAAACAATATGTAGAGTAAAAACAACAGAAAAAATAGAAAGAAGCCATTAAAAGTATGGTACTACATATAAACATAATTGATCGCTTGTATAAATAACCAGTTAAACTCTCTTTACGAAGAAGTATTCTCTTTTAAGATTCTCATTATTGTTATTGATGCTTACTCTTGGTTAGGAGAGTTCCAGTTAAGAGTATATCTTCGAAAAATGAATGTATTAAAGTTTCCAATTCATTGTCTAATTTTGTTTATAACACATACACAAAGCAGTATAAAATGATATTATAGTAAACATTTTTCGATCGGAGTTTATAGTTTCATCACATTTTCTTCTTATTTTGGAGGATAAATTTGCGTTGCGTTTACTGTATGTAATTTCTTGAATGCGATTTACCTACACATTGTGTTATCTGTGACATATTTTCGTATTACGAATAGTGGGGAAATGATATCTTAAATTTGTTTTTAATTCATCTTAGAAATGAGTTTATTTTAATGAAATGTTAATGTATCCTGTTTTATACCAGAGCATTAAAAAATGAGTATTTCCACGTAGTATTTTTTTAATCATCACATTTTTGTGACGATCTCTTACACTTTGCATCCTCTTTCAAATTTGAGGCTTCCATTTACGAATACTTACTGCTTGAAAACACTAGAGTGAGCCCTTCGCCAACCGCGCCTTGCGGAAGTGAGGCGGTCTCGCGGCCAGAGACTCCGCTTCCGGCGATCGGGCCTGTGACAAGCGCGTCCGAGGCAGGGGCGGGTGGGGTGGGGGTGGGGGTGGGGGGCGTCGAACACGCGTCCGGAGTGCAAGCAAACCCCCCACGAAAAAAGGGTGCGGGCAGCGACCATCTCACAAATTGCTCTTAATAGGACACGTCTATCGTGTTGCAGCAGCATCGGCATTGCCCGGAAGTTGCTGGCAGACATCTGCACGTGGCGGTGTTATGTGGTGTCCATTAGACGTGGTAGCCGTTCTTGGAAGAACATGCTGCTCGACTTTGATGGACTCCTCAAAATCAATGTCAGTTGTGAAACCGGTTACAACACATCGAGGAGCAATGACGTACTAACAACTTTTATCGCGAGCTGGTCAACTTAGGACAACCATTAAAAATCAGCTGGAGCATTACATCTCGCTTGAGTGAGGTACATCGAACATTTTCTGTCTTCCTCGTTTGTCTACGAATGTCCTTATCGTTTGCCTACGAATACTCTCTACTGGGAAGGACTTAAATGCTTTCTTGTAACGTCTGTTATATAGTTTTGAATCCTATGCATCAAAATGGGTTATCTGTAATCAAGTTTAGACTTTATTGAACAAATCTTGAATTAATTGAATTGAATTAATCTTGTTATAATGAGAACGATAGGACCCTTGGCAATATTTCCCCTTCTTCAAATCATTTTGATGTGTTCCAGGTTCACAGGTGACTCCTAGAATTTACAGTACATCCAGTGTAGGCTGTAACATCTGTAGAAATCAGGTATGAGTTTAAATCTGTTCTACAGAGAAAATATGAATGAGAAGGCTTTCATGTTGGAAAAATGAGTTATTTAATTTCTACTTTACAGGAAGCCTTAACATTTTCGAAATTTTCTATTAACATTACTTAAACTCTATATTTTCAAAAATGGCAAAAGTTAAAATTCTTTTCGGTGTCGTCCTACAATTATAACATTGGTCCGTGTACCTGCCGAATACCACATTAGTATGAGTTGCTTTTGAGAAAATTGTGTAACTTCACTATTTTAGAATCACCACATATATTCATTTAAAAACGTGGTCATCTCTTTACACGGTAGAAGTTTGTCACATTTATTCTGGACCAGTGTGCATGAGCCTACCGTCCATAACCTAACATAATGGATTCCTCTGGGTCCCCTGACGCGTGCGCAGGTGGCGCAGGGCGTGCGGGCGATGGGCGGCGTGGTGGGGCGGGCGGGCGCGTGGGCGCGGGCGCCGTGGGCGGAGTGGGCGGGCGCGCGGCGCGGGAACGCGCCCCAGGACGGGGCCCGCGGCGGCGCGCCCGCCGGCCACCGCACGCGGCCGCACTGCGACGCCGACGCGCCCGCAATTAAGGTGAGTGCTGCTGCGCGCGACCCCGAATTATTCATCACCCCCGCGATAATTTCGTTACGTAATGAAGTTTACAATTTAAAATTATTGATTCGCTCCCTTTAAAGTGGGGGATGTGTGTTTACTAATCCTTAGAAAAATCTGTTGTCGCTCTGATAGTGTGTAAGGAAAGAGCTTCAATTAATATTTGGAAAGGAATAATCACTTGCACAGTTTTAATAAATAACATATTTTATGTTTAATAATAATTATTTATTACTACTAAAATAAAAAGGTACTATACTAACTATACTGCAGGTTATAATTACATTTATAGTTCATTGTATATATTTTTCAATATTCAATACTTGAAGAACAATAGAATGTCAATTGCGGTCATTTAGCGTTTTTTTCTCAAATTTTCAGTCTTTTCTTTGAAATGATAAGTTGTTAAAGCCAAGTCATTTAAAAAATGAACATTAATTTTCATTGAATAATAATAATTTTTTTCATTTCCTAGTTATTAATGATAATGCCTAAAGAATATTACGAAACATGCAATACATGTTTACAATTGAAGAAGTTCAATGTTCTTACAGAAGTTTTTGCAAAAAGGCTCGATCAAAAATAAAGTTTTAAACTTATGTGATAAATTAGACGTCTGCTTATTATTAACACGGGGTTTTGCAGGAATATAGAAAAATGCATTTCTGTAGTTAAAAATACTATTTCTTTAAGATCGAATGACTACTTTCTGGGACAAAGTGTTCTTCTAACTTCCACTAGATGAATTAAGAGATAGATTGACACCTCTTCTTACAGACAAAGGGCACTGCCCTGAGAAGTTTTCCTTCAATTAACTTCTTTATTTAAACTGATAGTCTCTTCCTCTCTGGAAGTAAGTTGCAAATAAAATGTTTGTGAGAAAACTTTCTATGAACAAACGTATCTGAGAAACTGGTTTCATGGCGGTAGGTTTTTATAGGTTAAAGAAAGAAAAATGGCGTGGAGATTTTTTGCGAATATTTCTTTCAAGGAGACAAAGACGTAAGTCTTGTCATCAAAATAAAAAACAACGAACAAACAATACCACTAAATCCTTTTGGTAATATAAAATGGCAAAAACAACTATTTTCACGTTATTTGGAAAACAGATATAACCTTTCTTTGTCCTCTTTCACTCAGTCAAGAATAATAATGATAATTATTTCAATCGATTCTTCTTCGAGTCTAGAACAGACTCGAGAACTTTTGAAAAGTCTCTGCAGATGAAGAAAGGACCTCGAACCGTCATTCGCAGCCGCTCGGCACGGAATGCAACTTCTGACGCTTAAACCCATGGTTAACTTTCTTTGCAGACGTTCAGACAGTCTTCACTTGATTTCTCCAATTTTCGAGGGCCGAGTGCGAACTTCCAAATCTTTTTGCAGGGCCCGCCATCACTTGCGAGGTTCCACATTCCCACTCCGCTCGGGGACGAATTGCTTCTCAGAGACATCGTCTCCTGTATTATTTCCGTAGTATAGATACCTTTTGAGGCTCTCAGACGCAACCAGCCTTTATAAACTAGGTCTCCAAAGAAAGAGAATTTCACGGAGACGTTACGAATTGCATTTTAACTTAAAAAAATGTGAAGCATTTGTTGAAAAAAAATCTAAATATTATTTTCAAATGCAACTCAACCCGCAGCACTCGGCCGCATTCTTAAAAACATTTTGTTAAATAACTCCTAAACAAAGCGTTTCAGGACCTTAAAATCGGAAATTTGGAGGCCAAAGCCACAAAGAAATGTTCCTCATACAGTTAACTAAAGGATAATTTTATAGGACATTCTATTACATTTTACTGCTTCGGCGCTTCTCGATATTACCCCACCCGTTCAGAGAAATGCAGAATCCGTAACTGTATGTAAAATTAAACTAATTACTTGATATCCTAGGTGAATAAATGGCACGGGTGTACCTCTCAGTTCGGTGATAAAGTTAAATAATATTCCAAAGAGTAGGGTTGTACTGGCCTGATTCTGTATTTTCGCATGGTTTACGCATGTTTACAACTTTACGTAGATCGAGAACTTATCGAAAGAAAAACCTTTTGTAATATTTTTGTGACTATTAAGGAAATCAAAATTGGTTTCCATCATCAATTTCATTGTTCTTTATTTTTATTTTAAATTTTACAAGCACATTGGAAGTTACCTCTTAAATTTTTTTAAACAAATAAACATATTTACTTAAAAACTTCCCTTCTTAATACAGATAAGGGAAGATAGAAAGATAAAGGAGGGAATTTATCTTGCGAGAGTTCTCGCATGGATACGCTAGTCCCCAGAGCTGGAAGTATTTGTTTTATTAATCCAAACGAAATTTAATGTTAATTCAAACGTAAATTGTATGCAGTGGCAAGCACACGTCATTAATCTAAAACATTTAATCGACTAGTAGTGCTACGGATTTGCATAGACTTTCTCGCACTAGTTAGTATTTTTAGTATCTTTTGCCTAAGCATCACATGTAAGCTGCTCTTCTATGTTATTCTCTAATCCTTAATTATAAGATTATTCTCAAATAGTTTCAAAAATTGTCACAAACATTTCTAGAACTACATTTGAATTTTCACGTTTGCTTAGCACTTCTATATTTTTCTCCGCTAATTTTTGAAGAGATTAAATTTCCACAAAGAGCTCAATTTGTGTTCCCTTCTACTTCTGGAATTGCTCTATTAACCGCTTTATTTACGAATCTATATAAACAGTAAAAGAGGGCTGTTTGTATGTTATGTAAGTACGGAGTTAGTTGAGTTTAATAAGAGTAAGTTGTGTTCATTTGAAAATCGGTATTTGCACACTTAAGAATGTAAATGTGAGAAGTCGAACATAACGTTCTTTTATTCTTTAGCATTATTCCAGTTTTGTTTCCCCCCACCAACATCGCAGCGCCAAAACAGGCCAGAAAAAAGGTTTTTGGAAATTTCTTTGAATCTTATGATCGCATTCGAAAACAAAGTATCAGTTCCCCATCAGGAAAACGCGACGCGTCTAATGGCACCTCATATGTCTCGATTGGTGGACGGGAAAGGGTCTTACCGTGAGTGACGGTTCCTCCCGCGCCTCTCTCTCTCTCACACACACGCACGCGCACGCGCACGCGCACGCGCACGCGCACGCGCACGCACACGCACACGCACACGCACACGGGCACACGCACACGCGCAGTGTCTCAAATACTGTGTAGGAGTTAAGGACGAGAGAGATATTAAGCAAATGTGTAGTTTTTGCAAAATCAAGATAATGCATCAAAAATGTATGTATGTCATGTAATTGAATATATTTAACACTATCACTATATAAAGATTAAAAAAATTGAAACTGTTTTTGAAAGTACTGTTGGATGAGCATTTTTGAAAATGCTCGATTTTGAGGTCCTTTTCACTGAAAACGTTTTCAGTTCTCGAGAAACTTCATAAGAAATCATTTAAGTACTTGTACTCACAAATCCGATAATGCGTCAGAAATTCCAGAAATCTAAAAAATAACAACGCGAGTGTTACAAAAGGAACATGTGTATGCTTTTTGAAAAAAAAATCAAAATTGCGTGTAGTTCATCTTATGATGTGCATGCAGCAAGAACTACTGTCACAAAATGTTTCAAGAAAAAATTGTAATCATTTTTGAGAAACTCTTGTTTTTAAAATTGCCTTTAGTGAAATTAATGTGTGAAGTAAAATGAAGTGAAGTGAAATTAAAGTGAAAAAAGTGAAAAAACCCTAAAGTGAAATTAATTTTCGATTAAATTTTTGTTTGACAACTCTTCGTCGTTTTGTGAGAACAATAGTCTGGACTGCAGTCGGTCCAATCGCGTTGCGCCCAAATGTTAATAGAAGCATAGTTTAGAATGGGAATTATTGTATTGTGTTTCAACTAATTATAAAAAATTAAACACCTGTATTCAAAAAAGGTTACAGGGTAACAGATCAATTGTAATGGACGGATTTGATTTCTCTCAATTATGTAATTTTAGTATATTTGCATATAATGAAAGATGTTCGAATACCTCTAAGAATATTTTTCTGTTAATTTTGAAAAGTTACGAAACATCTTCATAATTATTAAAAGCCATTCAAAAGAACTTTATTGAATTCATTTTCAAAACGCTGATCTACTTCCTCACACTACTAGTTCCTCACTTATCTTCATAATAGAATTATCCGTAATGGATGTCACAACAGAACGGGGAGAGCTCATTAGATAAAGAGCAGGTGGTTGGGTTCAGATGTGGAAGGGAAGTCCCTATAGGATGAACCCATCGCGTGTCCACATGACCTTTAGACGGAAAAAAGCATTGTGTATGATCAGCTGTCTCCGAACTGACCAATGAACAAGAGACTTTCAGAAACTCCTCACCATTATACACATTTATTTACAGCTTTTTATCAATGATTACATTTCGTCTTTTTTGACATAATGTAGTATTAAGTAATCACTTAATATTGCTGATATGATACTTGCATAAGTTTTCTTAAGAAGAGAATTTAATAAATATCCAGTACTACATTAACTTTCTTCGTCAATTTATGGACAAATCATTTCATTCCTTTTTAACTTTTTTAAATTAATATTCAGGCTGCTCACCGGAAGTCACAACGTTCAGTAGAAGTATTAACCCCATACACTCAACTCACTTGCTGTACTTCGATCGCAATCCAGGGCCGCGATACCCGTTGATACCAAGGGCGCGAAAAATCTTGAGTAAATCCTTTGAAACAAAAATTCTCTTAAAACGTGTGTGGAGGATGGACATTAACGTAGCAGAAAAGAAAAGAGTTATTACGGAGTTGTAGCACATTTGCAACGTGTCGATCTTACGCACTATGAGCCATGTGACTGACTTCATAACTGCAATAAAGAACTTTACGGTATGATTTGGCGCTTTATTTGACTCACAGGACTGTATGGATAACCTTACAGGAATATGTTGCCAATCAATTTCGTGACTGGTAAACCAAATGTGAACGCGTACGGTTTTGAATAGTAGACGTTGGATAGGTACGGTAGTTTTGAATAGGTACGGTAGATGCAATGTTCTAATCACATAGTTGAAATAATTGTAAGTTGAATTAGTAGATCTTGTATTATATACGTAATTAGTGTTGAGTTTTCTCAATGGTATCATGAAATACCTCTTCTAAATTGGTAAACACAAAATTGTCGCCACAAGAACCGATAAATTTAATCACGCATCAATTATGGAGCAAGCTAAAAGAATCACGTACGTGAATCACACATCGACACATCTAAGATGAATATGCCACGATCAGTGACGCCTTCGTTTTGGGCTCAACGACTTCCTTTTGTTAGATAAGCGTATTAGATAAACCGCCAATGCTCTAAAGGTTTTTATGAATATTAGCGTAATGAGATCCCAACGTCGAACGCACTGTGATTTATAGTGCCTAAGGTCAAGACGTTAAAAATGTGCTAAAAATCCCTGCTTACGTAAGTAAGGCCTTTAAGTGTGAGGCGCACCCCTAAGGAAATGCCGACACCCCTAAGGTGCGACCGCAGATGGCGCAGCTGGAGGTGTGCATCGGAGACGCAGTGCCGGACAGGGAGCCGCCTTTGCTGGTGCAGCTCTTCAAAGCCTACCGCCGCCGCCAGCTGGACTTCTTTCGCAAGACGCTCTCTCAGGTGTGTGGAAAACATTGAAGCAGAAGCTTCAAACGCTACTAGCTCGCAACTGTTCTCGAAACGCCCAGTACACATGCCGCCAAGTAACTTCTGAACAGGTGCGGTTGACAGTGAGAAGAGTATAACATAAATTACGGTTTATTTTTTTTAGGAAGGTCACTCATGATTTACGAGAGAAATGGGAGTTTGTACATGTGTCCGCTTAATGGAGGTTATGATATGTAATATCCGAAGCGGTCATACAGCCTAATTGGGCAGTTTGAAACTTATGTTAGTTTGCATTGATTCCTAAGCAAGTGAGATTTTAAATGATTTTCGTAACTATTGAATACATATTTAATATATTTTAATTTCATTTAATATATAATGTAACGGGAGTTTTTCTGTGCCTGCGCACAGTAACAACTTGGTAACAATATGGACATATATAATTCCGAGCGCCGACCACTACAGCGCAGCCCAGCCCAGAGGAAGACCTCAAAAAGATGGTCGGCAAAATATATATATATATCTATACCATTTAGTATAGAAACTGGGCTGCTCATCCATAAAATGATAATAAGACCCACAATGACATATGCTTGCCCAATATGGCGCAACACAGCACCAACCAACCTATCCATTTTGCAGAAAGTTCAAAACAAATATCTAAGATAAACCTTGAAAGCCCCCTGGTTCATTTCAAACTCATTAATACACCGAGAACTTCAAATACCTCTCCTCTCAGAATTCATCTCACAAACCTCTCAAAAATATTAGTCTCTCCTCCCATCATGTCCCAACACTCCAATATTCAATCTCGGTCAAAACTCTCATCATCATTCACGCATTAGATACAGATTCCCCAAAGACCTCTTTCGTCCTAATTCATAAAAATCATTCGCAACAATTTCCCACAAAACACACCCCTGCACTTCTAAACAATAAATGCAAACTTCCCTAAGTGAAGTTATATAAATATAAAATTTTAAAAATAGTGAAGGGTTATACCGAGACCCGCATTTGCCTGAGGATGGCAAAGTAAATTAATTGTATGTATGTATTCATTGTATTGCATTGTACTCGTCAAAATCCCCGAAAGACGAAAGTCAAACGGGAAGAAATAAATTTAAAAAAGACTATTTACATATCTTGATCTAATCTAATCTTGTATAAATGCACCCAATCGCACTTCACTGAAGTGCAGTCTCAATTGTTACACTCGCCGTTTAGATATCTTTTTATATACGATCGGGTACGAGGGAGAACACGTATGGACAACACTAACACAGAGAGACATCTATGCCCGAGGCGGGATTCGAACCCGTGATCCTCTGGTCCTAGATCGCTACTGCACTACGGTCTTAACGATCTCGGCCTTCGGATCGGCGTTAAACACTTTATTGCCACTTTTAAAACAAAATAACGTCGTAGCATCTAAACAGATGAAGAATGGGTTTCAGTAGGGGGCTGCAGCAATTTCATTTAGGTCTTCCCGAAAAATTTTTTTATTCAGAAATAGTAAAAATATCTTACTTATATTTCAAAATAACTGCAATAAATCATTTCCATTGCATGAATTATTACTGATTCAGTATTGGGGAGAACTTTTGTTTGAAATAAGAGGTTCCGTGGATCTACTCTCGAAGGTCTCTCGTTTTCTCTGAGCGTCCCTGCAGATCAGTATATTGATAGTGCGAGTATCAACTGTTCTGATGAATTCTAATGATTTTGAATGTGGACCTCTCAGAAACGACAAACATAAGTGTTTCATTAATAAGTGAAAAAGGGTTTTCTGTCGCTATGTAAAAAAATTTCGACGTATTTACGGCATGCATGTGTTACGAAGCGCCGAGGTCCGCGAAGGCTTCATGGGAGAATGTCACGCAAAGAAGAGCGGCGGCGGTATTCTTGCTCGCCGAGCACTGTATCTCTGCGCGTGCTTCCCTTGCAGAGCAATATCTTGCTCACTTCCTTTCCGTTTCACAACGCGAGGTAGCGTATGCACGCAGTCACCCTTGCTAATTCCACGTGCACACACACATATCACGTGTACACATACATACTACACGTACACATACATACTATACGTAAACGTACATACTATACGTAAACGTACATACTACACGTAAACGTACATACTATACGTAAACGTACATACTACACGTACATTACATGTGCACGTACATACTCCTTGTACACACACAATATATACACAGTTTTGTACGTTGGAAGCATGTAACGTGAAGCTTGGTGTGCCCCAGGGAGCGAGCCCCGACGCGCACTACCCGTCTGCGGGCACGACGCTGCTGTGCCACGCGTGCTCGGAGGCTGCGCGTGACGAGTACGTGCGCGCCCTGCTGCGCGCCGGCGCAGACCCCAACCTGGACGCCCCCGCGCTGGTCGCTGCGCGCAGCGAGAATTTCGTCGCCCTCGAGCTGCTGCTGCAGCAGCCGGATTTCGAAGTGAACACCACCTTCGCCGACGGCGGCACCATCCTGCACGTGCTCTTCCGCATGCCCTGTGAGTCGCAGCGCACCACATCCCGCTGGGGCAGCGCCACTCTCCATTTATTATATAGTATCACAGAGTAAAGCTTACAAATATCTAGGGCATGAAGAGGGATCGAAGTTGAGTATTTTTTCATAATAAACATGTGGTGGTAAAATTGAAATAACGAAGTTCAATATGCGGTATTTGCCTTAAGGAGAGGATATAGGAAGATCACTCTTCATATATTGGTGCTGGGAGGCCATATTATCAAATCCACTTGCGTACGCGTGAACATGACCTTTGAAACACCTATGAATTATTAGTTGGCTATCAATTAGGGGCAACTATCTACAAATATGTCGTATAGTCAATATCCACGTTTTGTTCTTGATACTAAAATTATTTATGGCAAAACGTCCGCCCGTGTGTCTGTCTTTCCATCTGTATGTCTGTATGTATGTTTGTCTCTCTATCAGCCTCTGAATAATGCTAGCGCCTTAACCGTTCACAGGATTTTTACTTTTATTGAAATTACCCGATGCGTCTGGCTGATGTCACGATCTGTAGACGTTGAAACGAATATTTTTAGTTTTAGGAGTATTTCACAAAATACGACTGTTTCAAAATTTTCTCAAAATAATTGAAATTGTCTAAATTTTTCTCCAATAGTGCTTAAAAATGGTGCATGCCCTATTTTCATTCAAACCTATGATATTTCACAAATTGTGATTGTTTAACTCTCGTTTTGAAGCGTTGGGGACATTCATGTGACAACTAAGATATTTGATGCAGCGCTTAAGTGAAATGTTTGGGAAACCTAAATACAATTTCGAATCCCAGCGCAGACAAAACATCTTTGCGGATTGGAAACACTATTGCGAATTCAAGTAGTATTACACGTTAAAAATTTTGAGAGTAAGTAGGTTTAGCACCGCTAGTTTTAGAAAAAAGATTCCATTCCTTCCAAAACTCTTCTCGTCAAACTCCATGAAGTACTAAAAATATTGTCGAATGTCTAGCATGTTCACCTATGTTCATGTTCTAGTAAGTCCTATTACTTACAAAATATGTGGGGCAAAATAGCTTATTCTTTCTCGTATTATTTGTAATTGCTGAGTAACTTCATAATATTAGTTGAAATTGTGAAAAAATTGCGTATGCTTTTGCGACAAGCAACGAGTTATTTCACTTGCGAATCTTTTCACTGACCTAACACCCATTGAAAACAATATTATGAAAATTTCAATTTCCTTTCACAAGCATGCGAAAACAATTACAATAATAAGATATTATTTAGTTTACTTCTATATGTATTCATTCAATCACGAAATACATCCATTATGTAAATGACACGAAAGCACGAGTAGTGTGAGAAAATAATTGATTTGCAAAATGAACTAGCGGTGACACAGAATAGCACAGACGTTCTCACGAGTAAAGTTTTCTAATTTCCTTTGTATGGACTGGCTCTACGGTCTTGTCCCAATCTCATGCCAGCTATCAACTAACATCAGACAAGGTACATTTTTTTGACAGTTTCTCAACTTTTCGGTTGGTTTAGAGTAGAACCGAAATATTACTTCAAGAATATTAAAGAAGAGTAACAACTCGTCCGAAATAGAAATTTTCATTGAAAAATTTAGAGCCGTTTTTAAGAAAATGGCATTTAAGCATAACTATAAATCCGAAATTTGAAGCTCTTTTTCTCAGAATTCTATTGAGTTTTCGAAAAACTTCATTTACAGTCATTTGAAGTACTTTTACTCACAAATTCAATAATGTATACAAATTGGTGAAAGTATGAATATTACCGGCGTGAGAGATATTTAAAAGATATTATATTTGTATAATTAAAAAAAAGACTACACGAAAATAAAAGAAAATGACGACGTATGAAAGAGTGCAATTACCACTATCCATTGGAAAAGTTTGAAGAAAAATTTGGAGCTAATTTTGAAAAAAATACCGTTTGAGCGTTTCTTGAAATGCCGAATTTCGAGCTCATTTTAACAGAAAACTATTGAGTTTTCTAGAAAAATTTATGACATTATTTAAAGCACATGTAATCATAAATGCAACAGTGTGAACAAATGGCCGCTAATGCAAATATTAACAACGTGAAAAGTGAGTAAAAAATCACATTTTGGTAATTTTTGAAAAAACAAAAGAACAGAGCAATACGGTGATTATGTCTTCTTATCGAGTGCATTTAGCACTATTTGAGGGGAAATTTGGAGCCGGTTTTTGAGAAAATCTGTTTTTTTATTTTTTTTAATTTCTCATTTTGCTCGGAATATTTCGCGAAATCTACTAAAAGTTTCAAAAAAGTACATGACCTTGTTCAAAGGACTTAATAATAAACAACAAATTTCGTTTGAAGAAAAAATCACTAAGTTCCATTTTGTAGTTGCAGATAGTCGCCGAATTAAAATAAAACTTTTGACATTTTCGAAAATTCAGAGTTAACCGTGAAAATCGGGCCTATGCCACTTTTATAAGTGTGTTTAACTCTATTCTTACAAGAAATTTAAAGAAAAAATTTGGAGCTGTTTCTGAGAAAATTTTGAAAAATGTCCCAAAAGCTTCGTGTAAAGGGCCCCCAAATTTTTGTCTTTTTCAACTAGAGCCACTTGGACAGGGGTTTCTTCAATTTGGAAAGAATCCTACTCATGGTTTAGGCGCTAATAGTGTGGCCAGACGGCCAGACGGCCAGACGGCCAGACGGCCAGACGGCCAGACGGCCAGACGGCCAGACGGACAGACGGCCAGACGGCCAGACGGACAGACGGACAGACGGACAGACGGACAGACGGACAGACGGACAGACGGACAGACGGACAGACGGACAGACGGACAGACGGACAGACGGACAGACGGACAGACGGACAGACGGACAGACGAACAGACGAACAGACGAACAGACGAACAGACGAACAGACGAACAGACGAACAGACGAACAGACGAACAGACGAACAGACGAACAGACGAACAGACGAACAGACGAACAGACGAACAGACGAACAGACGAACAGACGAACAGACGAACAGACGGACAGACGGACAGACGGACAGACGGACAGACGGACAGACGGACAGACGGACAGACGGACAGACGGACAGACGGACAGACGGACAGACGGACAGACGGACAGACGGACGACGAATAACGAATGATCACGACGGTTAACGAATGATCTTCATCAACAACTCAGTCGTATCCTATTCACTACATAGTTTCTTAATATACTAAAAATTTGTTTCACATTTTATAGTTCACGCTTAAAGTAAATATCCATATTTTTTTCTTTTTTAACGCTTATGACACTAAAAAATGAAGCCCACAAACAACATATTATTTTCACAAATCATCATGAATTTTCTACACATTTCCCATTAACGTGTTTTAACAACGTTACTAGTACTCACATTTATTGTCTAAAAACTTCAGGTATGTCAACAATTATCGGCAATTATGACAAATAATATTGTCGAGCATATGATAAGTGTCACTTAGGCCGAAAACATTTGAGAGGCTAGAAGGCCCTTTAGAAATAAAGTACCTCTCGAAAGAGATATTATCTACTTCAGTTCATAGATTCATTCAATCTGCCTACTATTTTATTTAAGATGATGTTCTGGAATGTTGCATCAAGAGTGTATGTACGTACGTGTCACATAATCTCTTGCTTATTCTCATTAACATTTGTACCGGCACGAAAAAATATTACCCTAACAACTAACGTAGGAGCATTGTTAGCACCAGTTTAAAATACTCGTATATGAAAACTTCATTTTTGTTCATGACGTGGAAAACAATGGCGAATGACACAGTACGTAAAAAAAGTATGTTCCTCGGATTTTTAAGAGTTTGTGTTGTCATATATAAATACAATTAGAATGAATTAAGCAATTTACACGATGAACCGTGCAGTACTCGTATTTCGTAACAAAAGTAATCGGGCGTGCTACGAAATCCAAGTTAGAATTGTATTATTAGCCATTACGAGTTTTGTAAAAACTTTTTGAACATTACTTTGTTATCGCAAAATGTTTATTGAATGTGATGTGAAAGTCATTCAAATTTTGCGAGTAATATTTACATCTGCATCTGTGATCTTCCGATTTGTAATTGGGGTTTGACCGTCTATTAACATACGAAATATTTTATTTCTCATTGATAATACATAAGTCATTTGGTAGTAGTGACAAGAAAATGGAACATTACTAAATGACTTAAAAAAATAAATCGTCTTTTGAATTTTTCGTATGGCAACTTCCTTTCCATCACACGTAACAGTAGTGCTTGCTCAAGCCACAATACAAGCCCAGCCGACTTTAAAACTATCTGACAACAAAGTACTTGCCATAAAAAGTTCGGAAGTAGATTAGATGGTTACAGTAACATCTGATATGAAGATTCTGATACTACAAACACTAATCTTAGTAGAGGTTTGGGAACACACAGGAACACAATGGCCGGGCTTCTGTTACAACCCGCGCGATCAGACTCAATGTACTTTTATGTAAATCGGGAAGATAGACGCTTCGGAGCCTTGTTCTCTCTACTCGGGAATGTGTTGCAAAGCATCAACTGAGGTATGTAATGGGGTTAGGTTAGATTAGGTCAGGTCAGGTAAAATCTTGCAAGTAGAAAAATACAACTGATGCAGTGGAACTCAAGACTACATACTCAGTCTCTCACTAGCCTTGGAAACTTCCCAAATAGCACTCTGATTCCTATTCAATTCATAATAACTGCTATTCATCGTCACCGTAACGTGCTTTTTCAGACTTAGCCAATGCTTTTAGGCTACACTTCATCCGACGAAACTCTGTATGGTTCAAAGTTGCTCTTACTTTGAGCTTTTAGCGCCCATTTCCAATACTGCAACATTATCTGGATAATTTGCAGATAAGCCATAATCCGACATTAGAACTAGGCCTACTTGGTGTGCTACGTCCTACATCATTAAAAATCTTTTTGGTATGTGGATTGATTACATTTATGTAGCGCACGCTTTTGGCTGTCGGAATGATACCGCGTCGAAAGCTGAGGTTCTGACGTTTCAACCATTTGTCGTGGCCTTCCTCAGGGCTGGGCTGCGTCGAGGTGGTCGTCGCTCGTATTTATTCATGGGTGGGGCCGAATACAATTGGTGAACCAATAGGCCAATCAGAAGGACGACCATCTACCGCGGGAGGAGGTTGAATGGGATGGTAAGCGCGTGAACGGACGGTACTGATCGGTACGAATTTTTACGCCAAGGTGCGAATGGCAAGGGTTGGTTCGCGATCGAACCGCGGTCGCCCGCGTGTCCGGACCACGAACCACGAACTTGTATATATTCTGAATTTGTAACAACCTCTAAACTCTGCATATCTTGTTTTCAAGGTAAAGTACGTAATACGGAGAAGCTTCTACGCTGCATCGAGCACGTGCTCAACAGGATGGATGTGCAGGTGAACAGACCCGACTGCTTCGGAATGACGCCCATCATGTACGCTGTGGAGCTGTACCAAGAAGACCGCGTGCAAGTCATGCTGAAGCAATCGAAGCACAAGCTGAACCTCGATGTCCTTCAGCCCAACTTCGGGAAAACCACGCGGGAATTCATTCTGAAACGCTTCTTCGATCTCAAAGACTTCTTGCCTCCTCAGGTAAATGTATTCATTAAACATAATATATTTTATGGTTTCTAGTTCATTGCTGTGTGTTTACGGACCTGAAATAAAACACATGACGGTATTGTTCATGTTCTTGCAGCCCTTTCTGATTCTTTATGCCCTCGGGCTCTAATACCAACACAGCACGCATTTATGATATTTATGAATTCAATTTATTAAAGTTAAGATACAAGCAAATACAATAAATATTGGTCATAATTCACAAATAAGTAAAATAACTCGTTATAAACTTTATTTTGGTTAATTGATATGCAAATTGAAATTTTGGAATCTTCCCGTGAAATTATAATTGCCGCCAGTCACTCACACTGATACGAATTACCTTTTATAGGGCCACTTATTCTTCAGTAGCAGTACTACTAGTAACAATAAGATATGTAAGGCACATCGGATAATATCTTTGAAATTCTATTTTTTGATGTTACGAAGTATTATATATAACTTTTGACAATAAGGGCAAATAACCTAAAAGACCCTTTTCATCAGCGGTATTCACACTTATTTTCCATAGAACTCTCAAGGTAAATCCCGAGTTTAGGGTGGCACGGTTCCTTTGATTCACTGATTCGGTTCATTGGAAGAGAATCGACTCCATGAACTGAATCCTTGTTTATACGTAGTAGTTAAGTTTACGATGTTACAGTAATAAATATAATTATTTAAAATAAATGTAGATCGGGAGAATAGCTACCCCCCTGCTCCAAAGCCCCCTGTACGTATAGAACCCTCCGTAGCAACGTACTCTCATTAAGTGAACTGATATTTTTCACGCTACAAATTTAATTTTATAACCGACACAATTCTTTAACCAACGCATTTTTTTCACCGAGTGGTCCGCGACGTGCTACCGCACGTCGCTACCCGACGGATCCAACGTGCTACGTTCGCGAGGGCCTTCCGGCCCTCGCTCTCAAGACCTGGTTCGCGCCTCCGCTGTCGCTCCGACGCTCACGCTGTATTATATACCTCCCTCACTTTTAAGAGAATTTATTTTAAAGGGAACACTCACTTTTAAGAAAATTCATACCTTCCATCTCAGTAGACACACAAACCTATTTGAAGAAGACTTGAAATGCGAAAATACACAATTCCACGCCAACAAATTATCATGTGTCTTCTTCTCATTTAACATTGAACATAAATAATTCAGTTGTTATAGTGAACCGTGCAACTATAAACATAGGAATCGCGAGAAATAATGAATCATAAAGGGAACCAAAGGAACCGTGCCACCCTAAACCCGGGATCAACCAACTCTCAAATATACAATAATCATTTTCATATATTTTTCGAGATTTTACGAGAAACTGTCCATAGTTTTGTTCGCTTTTGCAAGGACTTCCGCACCTTCTTCACAATATTCTTTCATTTTTTTACGAAAAAATCATTCCAATAACGATTATGCAAAAGTAATTAGAAGCACACTGTTTTGTTTATTTGACGTCATAATGAGAAACCACGATTTGATTGCGTCTTTTCACTTAAGACGCAAGAAAAATGACAAAATGTTTTAAATTCTCGTTCGATTCAGCAACGAACTAGTAAACCATAAATTTTTGTATGCATCACGAGCGTTACTAGTGGTTTTTGCCTCTCAGGCAACTTCCAACTCCTCGGAACAAGGGCCCTTGATTTTGCAAGTCGCCCTCGGGGCAAAAATCTACTTAACGCCCAAGAAAAAAATGACTATTATTATTAGTTATATCTTTATGTGGGCAACTACACCTCTCCATGATTTAATTGCATTGTGCATGCCGTTTTGCCGCTAATGAGAAAAGTCAACTAAACAACAAAGTTTTTTCAACGATTTTTGGACGGGTAATTAGCCTCTTTGCAGGTCCTCTAGCAATTCTTCACGAGTTTTCGTTCTTTAAACTTTTACTTTATGAATTCATTTGATATTTATTTGATACTAGCTATGTACTCCGCTTGGTGGGGCATTTATCATAATAAATTATTTGCCAGGAAAAGGAATTCCATCTGTTTCTGCTCTCTTTATTTTTTACTTCAATTATACTTTTTATGGCTGTCGTGAATTTAATTAATTATTTCTTCATTATCCAAAGGTACGCTTTCACTCTCCACTATAATAAATCACTTCCCTACAAAAATTCATGCATTTGTCACAGTTTTAGCATAATACGTAAATAATTCGTAATATGTTTTACTTTCGCTTGTTCAACTCGCCAATACGTAATAATCATGCTTAATTTACTACCACTGAACCAGTAACTATTTCATAAAGAACACCTGTGTGTATTCACACGTTTTTTCGACATCAAGTACATCCGTCATCCCAATGATTTTTTAATAATTTCATGTATCTTCTAGACTTAATATATTCAGACTTAGACGCAATTAAAATCAATATCCAAGTTACTCAAACACGTAGATAAGAAAAACTGTCATTATCTTTGTTAAATATGAACATTCCAGATTAGACAATTGAAAGTTAAAATCAACAAACAGTCATCTCCAAGAAGATTATAATATTATATCATAAACCCTTTGGTCATTCTTATAGACCGGCAATTCTGAGAACAGATGAACTCAATCGTAGTTCTCATGCGTCTTACTCTGGTGGAGCGCGGCTAAGCAATTGCACGTAGATGCACTCTTGAATCTGTGATGTAATGCTAGGCAACAAACGTCTAGAAAAGTAAATTTTTGTAAACATATTAAGTTTTGGGGATGTGAATCATAGTCAAAATTACTTTAGACCTCTAAAGAAAGCTAGCATAAAAGTTCCTTCGGTATTGGTTCAGTAGATTCAGAGATTATTACGCTGTAAGTCAACACACTTCCGTCTTTATATAATATTAGTATTAGTATACATAGATTTTCTTGTCAGTAAAGGATAACACCCAAGATTCTAAAAATTAAAGTTTATATTCGCGTAATATACGCATTTCTAACGTATGTTCGTAAATCGGCAAGCATAATAAAACATTTTAGCTGACTTGTTGTTAGGTGTCTTATCTTATTTCCCAGATGCTGTGAACCGATCGGAGGCAGCCGCATGCCGTGAATAATTACTAGGCACTTAGATATAGGCTAACCTTTTCAAAGATAAAATTTGGCCCCTGACATCCCCTCTACCAGTAACAATCGACGAAAACAATCGGTGCAAACTTTCAGCCCAATGGGACATCTGCTAGACACCCCGAAACATGAAGTTGAAATATTCAACGGAAAACATAGTTAAATTATAAAGCGATATTATATTCTGCAAATTCTTCAAAAACAATCTGCAAAGACCTTTTCGATCTTTTTTTACTTTATCGACTTACACGTACTTGAATAGTAAAGGTAAAATATTGTAATGCTGCGGCGCAAATCAGCGGCAGAAAGACTCATATTGTCTGGTCCTGTTCACGAAAAATTTGATAATTCTTGCCGTTATATGTATCAAATTATCCTCCAGCACGTTGTATAGTCAGAAGTCACATTTCCTGGGTCCTTGATAACGAAGAATTGATTGATGACAAAACCATCTGAATTCAACGCTAGCACGTGAACCGTTCACGCGACTTCCTCCATAATTGATATTATTCAATCGATCTGAACGAACTGGAGACCCCGCAAGCTCGGAACGGAATTTTCATTTTGGTGGGACTTTATATGATGAATGAACATTTTATCAAATATCGCTTCAATTTTTTTATTAAACTTTTTCCTCAAATAGCGTAAAGATCGCTTAAAAAGTGAACAAATCTCATTTTCATTAATATCTTTGAATTTTAAACAAAAATTTATTCAAAATTAATTGAATTTTGAATTTAGAATTAATTTTTTTGCGTCATCATACAATTATTATATTCATGATAAATATTTTTTCTTAACAAAATCAGTTGTTCAAAAATAGACCTAAAAATAAGGTCTGGTACAATTTTTCGGAAATATTGGTTTCGCACATTTTTGTGTGAACTATAGGCAACTTGTAAACAATATTATTTTCCTCTTCGTTCCAAATCTCCAATTTTTCTTTAAATTCTTTCAATGGATAGGCAATGCACCCTTTTAAAAAGTGGTGAAGTTCTAATTTTCGTTGAACTCTCTGAATCTATTAAAAAAATCCAATTTTAGAAATAATGCACGAAAATGTGTACTGTTGTAGCACCCCTAGGTTCCTTTTAAACAAATGGACTAGACACATTCAGATTAACCTAGCAATTGTTTAAAAACGTTTTGAATCAAATTACTAAAGTTATATCATATTACATGAAAAAATTAAAGAATGTTAGACATTTAAGACACACGTTTATTCGAGAACCACGTGTCTATTTACCACTGTCAATTTTTTAAAATCAAAACACAGCTTCAACGATGAAATATTGAGCTTATGGGCTTATTTTTTCTAAGAGAATATAAGTATTTTTCTCGATATTTTCACGATCGCATTTTGAAATGTCTTTCGCAACAACTATCTTCTAAAGTTTTTGAATTCCACTTTTGAAACTAGAATCACCCCACCATGTAAGTTTCCAGTATGAAACCAGTTTCCATTTTAATTTAATTTCATGATTTAAAAAATGCGCAATGTTTGCACTGGTTGAACCATCATTAATTTATCAAAATTAAGAGAAAATTCGATTTTTCACTCTGGGTTGATGTCCGTACCAATTTATTTGCTCGTTGATCCCCGGATCTCGTCCAACACCCTATTTCACGTGAATTCACGCGTGAGACAGCTGCGAAATTTCCTGATAAACGGACATGCACAAGCACACAATTAGAACACGACATGTTCTCAGCAGGCAGATTAGATACCATTTGGCACGTGATGGTGTGATAAATAATTGTATCAACAAGATTTTCCCATCATAGGAGATCAAATGTGAATCATCAGTTGTAGAGACACTTCTAAAATGTACTGACAATAATTAAGTAATCAGTTAACAGTATTAGTTCGTTAGTATTTATAATATCTCCCTAAATATTATTTAAAATTCTTTTGCTATAAATATGGTAACAACCCAAGAAAACTTAATTTTACAATAGAGAGTAGAGGAATATATTCCGTCAATTTGTGATAATTTCAAGTAATCTTTTAGATTGAACGAATAAACAACACAACCTTTTGTATGATAAGCATTGATCTGAAATCATAATTATCTAAAATTAACGTGGTTAATTAGACAATTCATCTTATCTAAATAGAGTTTATTATTTTAGGAATTTCAGCTATGTTGACATATCCCCCTGCGCCCATTATGCAGCAACCAAAAATAATTTAATCCGTTTTTTAGATTTTTGTACAGAATGTTTTGAAAAACCCATCAATGTTTTTAATTTGAAGCAAAACACTCACATCAGCTAAAAAATCACTGGTGTACATTTTTAAGTGATAAATCAAATATTTCCACGATTGTTGGCATTAAAGACATACAGTTCGAAATCCATCAGTAAATTTCTGGAATAAAATGAAAATTCTCTAATCAATTTTTCTACTTTTATTCACATGATACATATTTTATATCAACTTAAATAACAATTAAACATTTAGTTATAAATGTTTCAACCATCCTGTTAATATTTCAATAATTTTCGTATTCTTGAACATAAGTTTATTATCATTATTTATATGTTGCTGTAACTGAAACATTTTCTGATTCTCGAAATTTGAGGCCAAATGCTCGCTTCTATGCCTCAATTGTTTTTATTTAAAATACCTCCGACAACAATATACATACATTATGTAAATTTTTGGTATGTTTGTAAAGAATATACAATCAAATGAAACAGTGGTAGGTGGTGTTTAAAAAAATTGCGTTTTTTAGGATGAACACTTGATGCTGCTGATGTGCTACAAAATGAATAAAGCAGAGGGCGCATGTTTAAACAACTGTTTATTTTACTGTATATATTTGCAACGCAAATTTTCACGAAATTATAAAAAGCACTGTTTATCAACTCCAAAACAAATGTTCGCATCATTAGGAATATTAAGCGGAACGTAATTGTTGATTTTCAAATGACCTCTTTTTTGTAATGATCACTAGTGGCTATAGAAAGATAAACTGAGTTTTGACCGCCAGGAAAAACTGTCATTCCATTGATCCTCCAAACGTGCACTCTTTAGTTGAACACTAGGGCGGAAGGACACCTGAAAACTTGATATTCTCAGCTATACGCTCTCTTAATCGTTAATTTCCATTAATAATACGTTGGAATCAAATTTATGCACAAACACTTATGACAATGTTCTGACGAAAATAAAATTATCCAAAAATATTTTTATTTTCATACACTGTACATTTATTATCATATACACTGTTGATAATTTACCTTCTTTATTATTTGTGTTTCTCCTAATTAGGTCGAATTTCTTCCCACTTTCCCTCTTCATTTATTTCTTTTTTTCTTTTTGTCATTATTTCATTGTTTTCTTTTTGAGATTTGACCACTACTGTTCACTTCTCCATGAAATGTATTTGTAGCGTTTAGCTATGTGTATCATACATTAAACCGCTATAAGGTTCGTAAAATGAAACCGCTATAATTAACGTAAGTAGTTGAATAGAGTAATTAAAATTTCACAGTGAATGAAAAAGCTATATTTTGCGTTCATCATTTTTGAATCGTTTATACTTAGAATATTGTTATTTCGTATTGCTTTCCCTGCTGCATAGTGCTTGAAGTAACGCTTGAAGTAAAGGCGAATTTAAATTTTGGTTTCCAAATTCTTATTTTAATATTTTCCTCGGATATAGCAAAGGACACTTAAGAAATGGTCCACGTTTCATTGTCGTTGAACTCCCTAAATTTTCGAAAATTACACGAGTTATAAGTTAAGCGCAAAAAATGTTCTATTGTAGCACTACAATTTATATTCTGCAACTAGGGGACCGAAAAATTAATAAATTGCGACAAATTATTTTTGATGCCAATAGGTACCTGCCAGGACGAGAGATGGTGACAAAACCGAAAACCAGACGAAACAGATTAGGAAACTAACTAGTACGAGAATGTCTGTGCCATTATGTAGAACCACTAGTTACTTTCTCGTATACGTACGTATATACGGAGTAAAATACGTAGTATAGGGAAAGTTACGTAATGCTGCGGAAAAGCGATTTCGAGATTTCAAAAGAAATACACGTTTTGGTTTCCCCTGATACCGAAATTATTTTTTCAAAACGTCCGTCCGTCCGTCCGTCCGTCCGTCCGTCCGTCCGTTTGATGTTTGTGAGCAACACTACCGCCTAAACTATGCGTATTTTTTTTCCAAAATGAATAAACCCCTATCGATCTAGCCTGAGTCGAAACTCTGCGATTTTAAAAAACATTCATTACTTTTTGGGTGTACTTTACATGAAGCCCCCCGGACATTTTCAAAATTTTCTCAAAAACGGCTCCAAATTTTTCTTTAAACTTCTTGTAAGAATGGAGTAAATCACACTTATAAAGATGGCATGGGTACGATTTTCACTGTTAACTCTGATTTTTCGAAAAAGTTTTAATTTTTTCGGCGTCGTCTTACAACCAGAAAATTGATATTAGCAATTTTTTCTTAAAAAAATGTGTTTTCGAAATTAATTCTTTCGTTAAGATCAGGTACATTGTTTTTAAACTTTCACTAGTTTTCGCTCAACATTGCCTGTAGTATCTGCAATTTTAAAAAATAGATAAAGATTTTCTCGAAAACGTCTCCATTTTTTTCACTTTGTAGGGGTAGTGCTAAATGAACTATATGAGATAACATAAACGCCATATTACTCTATACTTTTGTTTTTCCAAAAAATTACAAAATTCTAATTTTTTGACTTTCTCTCATGCCATTAATATTTACGTTGGTGCCAATTTGTTAATTTTATTATATTTATGAGTACATGTGTTTTAAATAAGGTTAGATAAAGTTTCTTGTAAACTCAACAGTTTTCTGTTAAAATTAGCTTAAAGTTCCGCACTTTCAGAAACCCCATTTTCTTCAAAATTGTTTCAAATTGTTTCTTCAAACATTTGCTACGGATAGTGCTAAATGCATCATTTAATATGGCATATAGTTTATTTTCGGGTATTATTCCTTTTTTTAAAAATCACAGAAATCTTTTTTAAATAAATCTCATGGCGTTAATATGCATATTTACATCGATTTGTATACATTATTGCGTTTGTGAGTGGAAGTACTTGAAATGACTTTAAATAAGATTTTCGAAATGTTAACAGATTCCAGTGAATTAGCTTTAAATTTCGCATTTCCAGTAATGGCTAATCGCCATTTTCTGAAAACCGACTTTAAATGTTTCAATGGAAATGTATACATTGGACGAGTTCTACTCTTCTTTAATATTCTTGAAGTAATATTTCGGTTCTACTATTAAAAAACCTAAAAGTTGGCAAAATGTCAAAAAAATTTACTTTGGGCGACGATAGATGGCAGCTGGCCAGAGAATGAAGGAAGACCTGAAAGCCAGTCCACACCAAGAAAATTAGAATTTTTTCTACGAGAAAGTCTGTGCCATTCTGTAGCACCTCTAGTTTATAATAATTCCCCTACAGAACACAAATCAGAGTTTGTGGAGGTTTAAAATCTTAAAAAATTGGGAGACAAGAATGTGGATGTGTTAAACAACTCAAGAGAATCCAATGTAGTTGTAGAAGCTTTTCTGTTAAACTTTTCCGAACTAATAGACAATGATCTTATAATAGGATTACAGAAGAACAGGTTATAGGTGATCATTTACGGTCATATTTGAAAACAAATCGTAAATATATAGCTGTACTAAATTTAACTTTTCGCATTATTCATTCCTGTAAGTATTTTTACGTCTATTATAGTTTTGAAATTGCAATATTACCAATTCATATCCCGTGTGGAAGTAACCTACAAGGCCATTGGGCGTTGGGAATTTTTAAATGGAAGTATAACATAATAGCTACTATGATTCATTGGTAAGTCCAATGCCAGATAGCAAATACTGTAAGAACATATTTGAACAAAGCTAGGCATGAAAGAACTGAAGTATTAAAGACATTTTCAACTCGTGAAAATACTTTTAATACAATTTACAGCGTCGGCGACGCCACATTCAACTAGTTATGTAGTAGGATAATACCCTTGGTAGTACCATTTTCACATTAACAACTATCCATTGAAAGATAATTGACCACATTTCATTTGCGTATTTCCCTCTTTGAAGAAATTTTATGACACTGCATTCCATTTCACAGTAAGTCCGAAAATAATATTAATAGGTAATTACATTCCGTTAAAATACTAACAATTAAATGATACAATGTTACCTTTCTTTTCATTTGTAATATATTGTGTTACATATGGTCAGCAAGCAGTCATCTTTATTTTGTTCTTCTCTTGTAGTTATCGCACACAAATTGTTATAATAAGCAATTTTCATAGATACATGATTTTTAAATGGTGTCAACCGTTCACTGCGTTTTAAACAATTTTCCCTCAGCCTCTCGTTTGTTTCACGCTTGTTGCGAGAGAGGTTTTTTCACCAGAAACGACCTACAGACGACATCAGCATCCACAACACGAAAGTTGTTCTATTGGAAACGGAGTTTCTCCTCCTATTATTCCTTCATGTACTCACTCGCCCACTCAATTCCCTGATCTGGCGGCAGGTGATCGAGGACCTGGAGTCGCCTGACCCGCACGTGCGCCTGCTGGCCGCCCTGCAGCACCGGCGCCTGGACCTCTTCAAGGACATCCTGCAGGCGCGCGACGCCGACGACGCCGCCCTCGTCAACCCCAACCACTGGTACGACGACCCCTACTACTGCACGTGCCTGGAGCTGGCGTGCCGCATCAACGGCTGCGAGGAGTTCGTGCAGGAGCTGCTGGACGCCGGCGCCGACCCCACCGCCGTCTCCAAGATGGACGGCACGCCGCTCGTGCACTTCGTGCTCGACTGCTGCAACTACGCCACCCTGAAGGTGCGTCACTCTCCCACGACTACACTCTGGATGCAGAGGGGAATCCATGTTGATCAAAATTATAGGTTTCAGTTATTTTTCTATTGCTGCAAAATTAAAATTCAGTAGATGACCCTCTTTTGCTATAAGCATACAGTTTTCAAACTAAAAGTTACTCAAAGTTATTGTCCGTGATAATGCCTTTATTTTGTGTCAGTACGTTACTTACAGAAAAAAACTGATATTTATGCTCCTGTTTTCTATCATTTTTTGGTATTATCATTGATAACTCACTACAAAAAGAAACTGTGATTTTCAGGGTTCAAAACGATGAGTTCCTCTCGCCTAAGCTTTCTTCTTATGTAATTATAATTATAGTAATTTTTTGATAAAAGAAACATGGTTTTTGATTTCTGGGAATCTAATGTATTAGTTTTAATATTTTAGTACTAAAAAGATTTTTAATGTACATTTTTTATTTTAGTGAAACCTCTATTTGAGTGATTATCTTGAAACTAAATAAAAAAGGGGTGAGAAAGTAAAAATTACTGATTGAAAAACCTTCCACTACGTTGTGATTACATTTAACTGTCGGCCTGTAGGATAAATTTAAGCAATTGGCTTCTTTCACTTCTTCGAGTGACCTAAACCACCGGGTAACGGGTAACCACAAACGAAGTATTAGAGAAGAAAGTAAATATATAGGACTTCAATGGCGTCCCGAAGAGTGCACCTTAAAAGTAAGGATTCGGTTCTTGTTATCTGGTTGACACCACATTGTATTTTTGGACTATGTATCTACTACAATTACCTTTTTTTTACATTTTCTCCAAACAGTCAAAATTCCAAGCTAGAGAGCAGCCTATGTTTAATAATTTATTGAAGTGTAACTACCTCCGCTGGGAGTAGGTACCTGGATAGGAAAATCCCCTGCAATCGGACGTGTAGATGGATAAAATATTTACCTTCTAACGGGACTAATATCCGTAGCAGTTGTCGTGTCTGGAAATGTCAATCAATCAATCAATCAATCTGACAATTTGTCGTACTCCCCCCCATCCCCCCCCCAAAAAAAAGAGCACGGTCGAAACATTGGCATCACAGACTTCGACGCGGCGTCATATGGAGAGCCATCGAGAGCGTTGGATACAGCGGCTGGAGTCAGTAACTACTTGGCTGTTCGGAAGAATTGTGTCGCATCCTTCGCAAAGGTGCCAACGATTCGGTCGCAATTCCTCGACTTTTGTCGGAGTGAAATGCATTTCAGCCTGAAGAAAGTCGTAGAGTGGCGGCCAAAACGTTGGCTCCTATGCCTAGGACATCTTCCGAGCAGCTAAGTAGTTAATGCGGAGAACCTTTCGATAGCGTGCGGACCGGGAGGGGGGACTCAGTGCATCAACTAATGTCACTGCAGCCCCTCTGTCCGGGTGATCCTAGGTTCGAGTTCCGACGGCGGCAGGATTTTTGACCCTAACTTTTCAGCTAGATCGAATTCAGTCGCTGTCTGGAGAAGAATTCTAGAGCCCGGCTGCTCTGATCGGTAGTTTTCCGTGGTTTCTCCGATCAACACTAGACAAATGCTAAGTAATACCCTAACAAATGGGCCACGGACCCCGCGTAATCTTCCTTCCGTGCCCTATCCTTACCCCTTACACACACACACACACACACACACACACACACACACACACACACACACACACACACACACACACACACACACACACACTAACATGCACTACACTACCACATATTACGGGAGACCCGCCGGGAGCTTAGAACTTGGGTGACCCGCTCGTGGGAGATACCTGATTGGGGAAAACCCCGTTAGCCGACGCTAGGTCGGCGCCGGATCTGGCCTTACAGCGGAGGAAGTCCACCGCCACCTCCCGAGCAATAATTCGCACAACACGTACGAGACTAATGACCATAGTAGTTGACGCGCCCAGAATCACTAACCATCAATCGATAGCGCGTGTTTGTGTGCGCGGTGCAGGTGCTGCTGCAGGACGGGCGCCTGGACATCTCGAAGTCGAGTTACATGAACGTGACGGCGCTGCACATGGCGGCGGTGCAGAAGAGCGACCACCCGGAGGCGAACGAGCGCGGCCGGCGCTGCGTGGAGCTGCTTTTGAGTGTGCAGCAGGCGCGCGCGCAGCAGGCTATCGACGTCAACGTCAAGGACGGCAACGGCGACACCCCGCTGCACTACGCCGTGCAGTACGGCTGCAAGGAGGTGGTGCTGGCGCTGCTGCGCAAGGGCGCCAACATGATGGTGAAGAACAACAACCGCCAGCCGCCCGTGCACCTCATGGCCGCTCAGGTGCTCGAGGAGTTTCTGGACGAGCAGGTGGGCACGCGGCAGCAGCGCGCTCTACACACAGGCACAATGGCACCCTGGACTTGCAAATGTCAGAAAGCAGGAAACATTGTTCCAACAATTGATGAAAGCAAACTAGTATTTAATGGTAAAAATCTATACTCTTACTAAATTCCAATATGCCCAAACATTGAAAAACTTCTATGCAGCAACCAGACGTGTGAGAGAACATGAAACCATGTCCGTAGTTTCGTTAAATACCCGTTTTTGATGATCACATACTATTAATTCTATTAATAATTACAATTCTTGTTGCATACATTATAACAAAACTATTTTTCAACCTTTATACTAATCGATTTCTTCTTGAAGTAGAAACTATTAAAATTATTTGAACCATTCTACCTGCGATTACATTATTTTTATTGCCTTACCCTCATTACGCTTATTAGACTCATTATGCTCATGACGCTCTTATATAAATCACGTTTAGTGATAATAATAAATCACATTTATAATAGTAAATACAAAATTAACGTTTATATTTTTTTGTTTTTAACTAGAGTTCTCTAAAATTCGTAGAAACGATACAGTTGAATGAAAAATATTTAAATTTCTAGTCCCTTTCTTTATCCAGTTACATGGAATTATTTTACAATGAGCCAATGCACTTTTTAATGCATATTTGGAAGCAGATAAATCGTTTGTTCTGTTCTGAGTGAATAGATTATGTATATTAAGACGTGCATACCTGCATTCACAGACCTCAAGTAGGGCGCGCTCTCATGTAGGCCAGAACTCGGCCGCAGATGAACATCGGTATGTAATATAGGAAGAGGAAGCCTTCTTGGACGTAATATATTCAAGAAGCCTTCTGCCAGCGCCCTCCCGCAAGCTGCCTTCTCTGGAACCAGGACTGTCTCTGAGGTTGCCTGTCCGACCAAGAATGGCTCTGCGCGACAACTGACGCGGAGGCCAATCTAGAGATTGTTAAATTAGATTTTTACTTTCGCACTACTTTGTAGAGAAAAAGTTATGTAATGTTGAGGGAAGAAACGAATTTTCAGCAGGAAAAACTCTTATTAAAGGGCTCTGGTAACGAAAAGTGGATAAATGAAGTTGCTAAATTTAGAAAAAAAATCATCTAAAACGTGGTGTACCCAGGATATGTGTTTCGTGGGTGCTTGATACCGAAAAAATCAAATGACGGCAAAACGTCTGTTTGTCCTTGCGTTTGTCTGTCCGTCCGCCACTAAACAAGGCTAGCGACTAAATCGTTCAGCCAATTTTCTACAAAATCAATATTCCCTAGCGGGTCTGGCTGATGTCGTTAAATTTCTAACCGATATTTTAATTTTGGTGTACTTTACATGGAACCTTTGGGACATTTTCAACGTTTTCACAAAATGCTTCATTGCTTTCTTTATTAATTTTTTTTATTGGGTAGTATAAATGAGGTTTAATAGAATGGTGCAGGTCCCATAGTCGTTAAAAATCCTGATATTTCGAAAATTTCAAAAATTCAAAATTTTTTCGAAGCCTTCTTGGACGTAATATATTCAAGATAGAGATTCTCCCCTTATTTAAATCTGTTTCTGAAAGAGATTTTGAAATAAGGTCATGCACAATTTTTCAAAAATTTGAGAAAAAAGAGCTTTAAATTTCGCATTTGAAGTGGGGCTAAATCGCCAATTTCTTAAACACGTCTCCGATTTCTTTTCATAAAAATTGCCACTTAGGACGAGGTTTTTCTCTTCTTTAAAGTTCTTAAAGTAATATTTTATTCTCTTTGGAAACGGAAAAATTGCGAAAATATAAAAAGATGTTCTTCGGGCCGCGATAGATACCAATTGGCAAAAGGATGGTGCAGCACCGATAAGCTAGCCGAGTCCAAAGAAATTAGAAAACTAGTACAAGTAACTCTGTGCCATTCTGTAGCACCACTAGTTTTAATATCTTTTCGATGTCTTTCTCTTGTCTTGTTTCTGTCTATTTAGTATAATCTTCATTGTGTTGCTTCACCTGCATTTCTGATTCTTTTTGTAAAGTTACATTGTTTTCCACTTTCATCAATTATTCGCTATTATCTGCATTATCATCTACAACTACAAGTTCTATATTTTGATTTTATGACTTGACGTAAAATATTTTTCATTTCTTGTCGTAACTTATTCTTTTTCGGTATTACAAATACAGAATTGGACGTTTTCAACTCTTGGTCATACTTTTTTGGATGCTGCAAATAAATCAACATAGCAGTAATTTCTGCGTCTTTCTTTCACTCTTTCACGTAGCGTCTCGGATAGTTCATTGCTTAAAACTGTCTTGCTTGTCCAGCTTCTCTAAAATAAATGGAAATATTGTGTCTGCCGTTATTAGGGTAGACTCTCTTCTCCATTATACTTTGACACCCAATTCAAAGGACTGCAAGCTGTCAATTACATTTTTGATTCTTTTTTGATGTACTATTCTTCTTCCGTAAATTTTATGTCATATTCTATGTCGATGAGAGCCTTCTCCATTCACACTTTGAGACTGTAAAATCTTTCTAGCATATTAAGCAAGCTGTTCCAGCGAGTGCGGCAATCTAGAGTTAAGCACATAATTCTTTTCCTGTCTCTTCTATTATGTATTTTTGCAAATATGTATATCTAGTTGGCGACCTACGGAAAATCTTTACCATTTTTCGAACTTTTTGATAACATCATTTTTGTTGGGAATTACTTCAGCGGGTTGTCTATCAATAGTTACGCTCAAACCTTCAACATAATTTATTTCTTACATATCTTCATCAACCATATTCAAATCAATCAACGTCTTTTCTGTAATTTCTACATCTCTTTCAACTTTTTACTCTTTTGTATAAAATATCGACGCTATTTTTACGCCATGTGCGAAACACACAGTTGCTGATAGCAAGATACAAGTTTGCCAAATTTTACCATGACACCATTTTACCATCGTCACTTGTCATGCCGATAATATTGGTTTAAAAGTCAAGATCAAAACTCGCCAAGCGATATTTGTTTAATCCAATGCAATGTCCAGCAGTTCATGAACCAGATATTTGAATCAAACCAAGATTAAAATGGATGTCTTTATGATGAACATTTTCGTTCAGATATCTGCGATCTTTTTGAGGTGTCCACTCATCGAAACTAGGCAAAAATCTTTGCGATTGTTTCTTGAGGTGTGAAAATTCGATTATTATGTCAGCTTTAACTGTATTGGAAAAATTAATGACTGCATATCTAATTACATTAGGAGAGTTCAGAAATTGAAATACACTCTTTGAAAACAAATATCTTTAATACGAAGACGTGAAAATGAATTAAGACTAAAACTATTTTGCAAACCACTCTAGAAATAATTTTTCCCATAGAATTTCCCTTTATGAAATAGTTATCAATAGTTTTTTAATTTTGCGGAATCCCGCAGGGCCCTAAAATTGCGCGGGATCCATCTGGATTGCGGAATCCCACTGTGCTTGATTGCAATTCCTAGTTGCAACCTCTGAATGGCAAAATATGTAAGATGTTCTTGTGATTATCTATTTTAGTTTTGTATATCACACGGACAAATTGACATTATATTGAAGTCTCAAATAAAATATTATACATCACATGGCTAAAGTGACTTTCCATTACATGGCGGGATTCGTACACTTGGTTCATCGGTGTCATCCGGGAACTCTCCTATACAGTTATGAAAATATCCTCTTTCTTGCCTTTTAAGGTAAATTACTATACGTGGTAAACTTGTGGAAACGTTTAAATAGCACATGTACACAAGATAGTTTTATACATAGTCGACTTTCCAAAAGATATGCTTACTTACAACCAAATCTTTCAAAAGTTTTCACACTAACATCAGCATGTGCTGATTAAAAATTTCAATCAATGTATTTATCTATAAAATATAAAAATATTTTTCGCCATTTTTAGCGAAAAATCGCTTAATAGGTGTACGATACTAATCAGTGTAGCAGTTTTGTAGTTGAGTTGTTTTCGTCATGTGTTGTCTTCAAATGCTAATTTTCCTCTTCTCAGAAAGAATGTTGTCCTGTTCCAGTGAAAGAGACTTTTGACAATCGCTCATTCATTACACCCATTTAAAAAAACGCTACCTCTTGCTATACTCATGGCTTTACACTGGCGAACATTTTATGGCATTTAATGCTTATTTTATTTCAACATCTGAAAGCAATTAATTTTAATTAGAAAACAGTAGATAATTTACCATTATCTCCTGAATAAACAGTAACATATCTACAATATTGTATCCTCTCTCAGTATCCATCGTGGGTACAATATTGGTATGCTGTGAAGCCTTGGACACTAGCAGGAAACCGTGCGCTTCACCCATGCCACGTGGCCAATAAGCTCCGATATTTTAGGTTTTAAGCATTTGAAGGTAGGTTTTCTGAATAAATGATTTAGATTTTAATACATTTGAAAATGTTCACTAAGAAATTAAATATTTTCATCTAAAAATTAAAACACTGAACTTTAGTCTGCTTCACTTTGACGTTTTGCAAATTACTTTTAATGCTTTTAACGATATGGTGCACAAAAACAAAGTATCATAGATTTTAAAATTAACCTTCTATGTGCTCTGTTCAATTTCAATTGAATGCATAGAAACAACTCTCCCTCTCTCATGTAGTGCCATCTCTCCCCTTGCAGTGGCGAGCACCAAGGCCTTCAGGTCACAGTTACGGCGGGAAAACGAAATAATTTGAGAATGGAAACATCGCTAGCAACTCCATAAATGAACAAAAAAGATAGAAAAATGAATACATGAAGTTTCTATTGAATAATATAAGTATTAATTAGACGGTTTGGTAATGTAGATACCTTATTAATTCAAATTAAATAAACAGAGGTTGTCTGGTATCAAGTTTCTATTTCGCTTAAGATCTTTTCGATCGCGTAGCGATCATCGTCAGAGCTTGTAGCTGCTGGGCGGAAAACGAAGTTCTGCAGAACTTAAGGTTTGATTTTACTCTTTCTAGAGAAGAGTGTAATAATAGAAGAGTATAATAAGATTTGATTTTACTCTTTCCAGAGAAGAGTATAAGCGTAAAATGTATTAAATTGTTTGGTGAAGATTTTAAAGAGCGTAGAGAGGGTTTCCGAAAGACATTTATACAAAAATTTAAATGTTTGCAAAATAGAATCGATATTTTAGCGGATTCTTACACCTGAAAGCAATTAATTTTAATTGAAAAAGTTGGGTAATGTTCCATTATCTTCTAAATACAGTGTAGTATGTCCACAATATTCCATCTCCAACATTGTCAAATCTTGAAAACGAAATTACGTTTTTAAGAATAACATTTTAAAATAACAGTGCTGCGATCGCATTGGCTCGCTTCCCATTTTAAGGGCATCCTTGATACAAAGTGACATGAATTTATATTAAAAAAATTGTACCCGTGTGAGATTAAAAACCCAACTATTTTCTAAGGGAAACAGAAGATCGCTATTTAGTTTCCAAATCATTCGTTTTACCGACGTGGCCCTAAGGTGTTTCCGCTATGAATCATTGGAGAGGCAGAAACGCATCTGAAGCAGCTTCTTTCGCCAATCGTCACGTCGACTCTTGCCTCTCTTCGCCGAAGTCCGGCCGTCTCCCCGGCAACTTGCCTGCGGGAAAATATTTTGCCCTTGCCCACCGTTTACTTACCGTATCAGTTTACTTCTTATCACTTACGTTATTATTTGTTCTCGCATAAAACGATGAACAGCATTGATATTTTGGAAATACGAGCATAGAATCAGAATAAGTTAAAATCTAGGAATTCTAGATATTGAAATTTAAATAACTGAAAAAATACCGACTGTAATGTAAATTAAACTTCTTTCGATTGAAATTAACTTCGAAAATAATATGTTGTTTTGTTTTGATACTAAATTCTTCTTTCTCATATTCAATAGTTTTATTCCCTAAACAGTGATTAGTTTCACTGGGTTTATTGTATGTCACCACACATTTCCATCTTAATCATATGCAAGATTGGATACTAATACAGTAGGCTGCACGGTGTAACTGCGGATCAGAAGCTTAAGAATACCGATTAGCATCACACTCGAATGTGATCTCACATCCACATGTGACTGTATTTCAGCATTTGTGGGGTGCATTTCATTGTCGTCTTGATACTAGGTACGTTACCGGTCAACATTCGACTGAGAAAAAAGATACTCCTCCGTATATTCAATTAACAGGTTTTCATAATAATAATAATAATAATAATAATAATAATAATAATAATAATAATAATAATAATAATAATAATAATAATAAATCTCGATATCGCGTCGCAAGATGCCGCACCTGGTAGAAGTTTGGGGAACCCAAGGGGATCCCCCACTGCTTCAGGGAATCCAAGCCAACGCATGCAATGGACAAGAGAATTAAACATGTCTGTCATGCGTGCATACTACAGAAGCACAAAAGGCGAGACGGAATGTGAGGGCTTCAGGAGAAGGCTCCTAACCGAATGGAGAAAGATATATCCGGACAGCGCTCTAAATGAGCAGCGTGTGTGTAGCCAACTGAACTCCGTCAGGAGAAGAAAAGTTTTCTCAGATGCAGAATTAAATCTTCTCAAGACGGAAGTGAGACTAGAACTAACAAATGAGGTAGTCCTGGAGCAGCAAGTTAATGAAAATGAACAAACAGTACATGAGAACGAACAGCACCCTGTGGTTTTCATCCCCCAGCTCGAATATGAAATGGTGGACAAATCCCTTCAAGATATTTATGAGGCAACAAAGCTTCACTACCAAGGAATATCATTAGATCTAAGACCAAAAATATCAAAACTGAAATGCAGCGCTAATGTCTATGAAGTTGTTGGCAAAATGAACCAAATTATTGTCCCAAACATCTCAGAAGCTACTTCTCTTGAAGATGTAGCCGGACTGGTTCACTGTGCTGCAATTGCTACCTGTCAACACATAGGTTACAAAGTACGGGTGGGAAATGGCACTTCTCTTTCGAAGAAACCTTATGAAAGACAAAATCCACCGACATGGTTAAAGAAAATTGAAAATCAAATTGCCCAAGCTAGACGAGATATCTCGCATATTGCTGAGCATTTCAGAGACAAAGGAGGAATTTCAAAGATGGTTCGCGCAACTATTCGCTCAATTCTCAGAAGACTGGGGATAAAAAGAACACATAAAGACCTGGAAAGTAAACTCAAGGTTGAAATTATTGAAGGCGTTGTCATTGTCAACAATATTATTTATTATAGAAATAGCAGCTTTCGATGGCTTAGCCATCATCATCAGTTTTCTGGTACAAGAAAAATATAAAATTAGAATTAACATAGTTACCTAATTTTAAAAACATCTTAAGAAATGAAAGGAGAACAATTAAAGAAAAGAAAAGAAAGAATGAAAGAAAGAAAGGGGGGACGGAGAGTTAGATCTTTATAATATAAAATAATTTATATAATTTAAAACATCTTAAGAAATGAAAGAAGAATTAAAGAAAGGAAAGAAAGAAGGAGACGGAGAGTTATATCTTTATGTAATATAGTAGTTTTTTAAATTTAAGCAAGAAAATGAATGAAAATATAGTACATGTACAATTTTGAGAGAGAAAATACGAAAAGTAAGTTGAGCCGTTTCTTACCTGCTGTCTGGGAGCCACAAAAACGACTACGTTTGCTCGGGCGTGTCCCGCAGCTTAAGAACCGACCGTGGGGTGGAGGAGGAGGGTTAATGGCCTGGGTGCGGTGTGCTGTGTTGTGTCAGCCCCGAAGTGTGTGGTGTGAGGGTGGTGTCAAAAAAGTAATTTTAGCAGAGGGGAGGGGTTGTAGTTTATGTTTACATTCAGTAGGTTACTATTGAGATGAATGTGAAGGTTTTCCAATGTTAATCTGGTATGATATTGATTTTCTATTTCCAGTATGGGAATGTCTGTGTGTGGATTGAATGTGTGACCTGTCTGAAGTAAATGATTGGCAAAGTGAGATTTGCAGGTGTTGTGTTTCCAAGCGTGTATATGTTCTTTTATTCTTGTATTGAAAGTTCTGCCTGTTTGACCAATGTATTTTGCTTCGCAATCGTGGCAATGTAGTGCGTAGACACCGCTTTTTTCTAGAAGATCTGTGTGTGTTTTAGGAGCTAAGATTTTTCTGAGAGAATTCTGTGTTTTGAATGAAACTTTGATACCGGCTTTGTGTATATTGTGTGCGACTTTTTCTGAAAGTTTTCCAAAATATGGTAAGCAAGTGTACTTGTCTGATGTTAGTGTTATGTTAGAGAGTGTAGTGTACATTTTCAGTTTTCGTTTGTGAATTTTGCGGCGTAATATGTTGTTGACAAGAGCTGTGTTGTAACCGTTTGCTATAGCAATGTGTTGTATAGTGTTCAGTTCTTGCAGAAAATGAGATTTCGTGAGAGGCAGGCTTAGTAATCTGTGTAACATGTAGTGGAAGGCGGCGTGTTTAACCCTCCTCCTCCACCCCACGGTCGGTTCTTAAGCTGCGGGACACGCCCGAGCCAACGTAGTCGTTTTTGTGGCTCCCAGACAGCAGGTAAGAAACGGCTCAACTTACTTTTCGTATTTTCTCTCTCAAAATTGTACATGTACTATATTTTCATTCATTTTCTTGCTTAAATTTAAAAAACTACTATATTACATAAAGATATAACTCTCCGTCCCCTTCTTTCTTTCCTTTCTTTAATTCTTCTTTCATTTCTTAAGATGTTTTAAATTATATAAATTATTTTATATTATAAAGATCTAACTCTCCGTCCCCCCTCTCTTTCTTTCATTCTTTCTTTTTCTTTTCTTTAATTGTTCTCCTTTCATTTCTTAAGATGTTTTTAAAATTAGGTAACTATGTTAATTCTAATTTTATATTTTCTTGTACCAGAAAACTGATGATGATGGCTAAGCCATCGAAAGCTGCTATTTCTATAATAAGTAATATTGTTGACAATGACAACGCCTTCAATAATTTCAATTATGTGAATGTCAACTACAACTCACCACTGAATCAAAAAAACTCAAGGTTGAAGATGAGAGATTAAGACAAAGAATAGCAGCTCTAGGGGCGAGAATAAGAAGGTATAATGAAGCAGCGCGACGCAAGAAAGAAAATTCCCTCTTCTCTAACAACCAAAAAGGCTTTTATAGATACCTAGAGTCGAGAGGTGCCAACGACAATGACATAAACCCCCCAAGTGCTTCTGCCATGACGGACTTCTGGTCTCAGATCTGGTCCACTCCAAAGCAACATTTTGATGAAGCATACTGGATACGACAGGAAGAAGAAGCGTGTCATAATATCCCAGAAATGAATGGAGTTGTGATTTCAACAGAGGATGTAAAAAGATCTATAAAGAGAACTCACAATTGGAAAGCTCCAGGAGTAGATGGAATCCATAATTTTTGGTGGAAATATCTGACGTGCACTCATGATATATTGGCGAGTCAATTTCAAAATATTTTGCAAGGAACATCTGTGCTGCCAGAATTTTGTACCATGGGTGTGACATTTATGTTACCGAAAGGAAGAAATGCGTCTTGCCCCGAGAATTATAGACCTATTACATGTCTACCCACAATTTATAAAGTTCTCACCTCCATTATTGCCACCAAACTCGACGAGCATCTGAAAGAAAATGAGCTGCTTTTGCCAGAACAGGTTGGTTGTAGGAAAGGATCTCGAGGATGCAAAGAATTATAAATAATAGATAATATGGTATCCAAGCATGTAAAAAAGAAAGCACATAATTTGTCAGTGGGCTGGATTGATTTCCGAAAGGCATTCGATTCTATTCCGCATTCTTGGTTGCAGCGAACCCTTCAACTCTACAAGGTTCATCCCTCTATCATTACATTTCTTACAACGTGTATGAACAGCTGGCGAACAACACTGCTTGTAATGCGAGGGAAATTCAGTTACCAGACAGATACTTTAAAAATTTGTAGAGGCATTTTTCAGGGAGATAGCCTAAGTCCGCTCTGGTTTTGCCTAGCATTGAACCCTTTGAGTAGGATGTTGAATGCTTCCGGCTATGGGTATGCTTTGAAGAACCCCAAGAAGATCATTTCCCACCAATTATATATGGATGATCTCAAACTCTATGCTAAAGGGTCAGAACAACTTCGCAGCATGCTGACACTAGTAGAAAGCTTCAGCAGCTCTGTTTGTATGTATCTTGGTTTGGAGAAGTGCGCAGTTGTTCACGTGAAGAGAGGTAGCGTCCAGAATACAGAGAACGAACCTCATTTGATGGAAGATTTGAGAATTCAAGAACTCTTCAGTGGCGATGAATATAAGTATCTGGGCCTCCAGCAGCTCCTAGGAACTGCAGATGAAAAAATAAGAAAACAAGTGGAAAGAAAGGTTCTCTCTCGTGTGACGAAAATCTGCAAGTCCTGTATTAATTCAAGAAACAAATTTACAGGAATTAACACCTGGGCTCTTTCAGCAGCATCACATACATTTGGAGTTGTCAAGTGGTCTAAGACATCTTTGCAAGCTTTCAATAGAAAAGTCAGAACACTTCTATCAAAATATCGGATGCATCATCCTCGAAGTTCCACCGAAAGGCTGTATCTTTCAAGACATCATGGGGGCCGTGGACTTTTAAGTCTTAAGTCAGCTCAGAAATTATTTCACCAACAACAAATCCATGACGGCCATTTGTGCACAAGATCACGGCTATACACCTCTTAAGCTGCTCCAGGAAGATCACAATCCAAGAGTTCCAAAACCTGTGGACCGAATTGAGCAGTGGAGATCAAAGGAACTCCATGGCAGGTTTGCTACTGCTCTTCAAAGTAACTCCATAGATGTGAAGAGATCGACTGAATGGCTGAGAACAGCTGGGCTTTTTGGCGAGACGGAAGGATTTGTACTGGCCATTCAAGGTCAGGTAGTAGCCACTAATAACTACAGACGATATATTATGAAAGAGAACATCAGTGACAAGTGTCGCCTGTGTAAGAAGGCCACCGAATCTATCCAACATATCTGCAGTGGATGCTCTCAGTTGCCACAAACAGATTATTTACAACGTCATAATAATGTAGCCAAAATCATCCACCAAGCTCTTGCTAAAAGATCGGACCTGATAAAGGAAAGCCTGCCATACTACAAATATCTACCTGAACAAGTTTTGTCTAATGAGAAAACAAAAATCTTGTGGGATACTCCCATTGTTACAGACAGAACAGTGGAAGCAAATAAGCCTGATATTGTCGTATTCGACAAAACTACTCGTAGGGCAATAATAATTGATATCGCAGTCCCACTGGATCATAATCTGCTGACAACTATTGCAGAAAAGAGGAGAAAATATCAGCCACTCTCAGATGAGCTGAAAAACTTGTACAAACTAATAGAGGTAGATATTGTACCCGTGGTTATTTCAACTAATGGGCTTGTGGCTGAAGATTGGAGGATTGTGAAAGAAAAACTCCATCTAAATGAGTGGCACCTCAGAACCATGCAGAAGGCCGTGTTGCTGGCAACCACCAACATTGTGCGCAAGGTTCTCTCCCTAAATCATTGAAGCGGAACCTGAGTGCACTGGAGCAAGAACTTCTCACCATCTGTCTCACCATATATGTTGACGTTCTGTCCTTGAGTTATACTTGAAAACTCCGGAAGAGAGTGAAATTTTGAAATATGAAATAATAATAACAATAATAATAATAATAATAATAATAATAATAATGTAATATATTTACTGCTTTGGGAAAGATCCCGGTGGCAGCTCTCCGTAAGTACATTTAAGATTAGGTTTAAAATCTTTGTTTTGTTATTCTTGCATGTTAATTCGAGTGAGCGAGCTGCCTCTCGCTGCTGACAATTTTGTTTTTGTGTAATTGTATGAATGGAATATTGAATTTGAATGTAATATTGTAACTTCTATGTTAATGTCAAAATAAAGACATTTTTGATATTTTTTAAGATTACAGTTAATGTTTGTTAAGTTTACATTTACATCAAGTTTACATTTAAAACACATATTTATATAAATTATGATCTAAATAAATACAAATTAAAATCTAAATAAATACAAAATTACATTTGCACAATTATTAAAATTAGTAACTTATGGTTTTTAATTTATTTTTAAATTTTACCACACTCTGAGGTAAAGTCTCTGGCAGTACTGCAGGTAATTCGTTCCAGTTTTTTATTGTACGGTAAACGAAAGATAATTTGCCAATATCAGTTTTGACCTTATCCCCATAATTTTGCAATTGTGGTTCTGGAGGCTAGTAAATGATGATTTTAAGAGTGGTTTCTGAATATCCTTCCACGCTAGTTCGCCTTTGTATGCTCTGAAGAAAGCACAGAGTCTAGCTCTTTCTCGGCGTTTCTGCAAGGATTCCCACATGAACTACTTGAATTTATTTTCCCTCGCAATAGAAATTTTTCTGCGACTTTTTGAATCTTATTTAAAGTATTTACTTGTACTACACGATAAGGATCCCAACAAACTGAACTGTATTCAAGAAAAGGTCAAATAATGTCATAGTTTAAGTTTGCATAACCTTATTTATGAATTTTTCCGTTAATTCATTTAATTAACGCGTGGTCTACATATGAATCTGAGAAAAAAGCAAATTTTATATGCAAATATTTCATAACTAACTTTTAAGCGAAACCAATACAAATATTATTGAAATTCTGCGTAAATAATAATTGGATTCATTATCGAATATTGAATTGGCAGAATGCAATATGAGAATTTAATAACGAATACCATAGTGAATAATCAACATAGGTAGCTTCGAGAGAAATTCTTCTCTAACATGTACATCATATTTTGCAATAATTATTTATATAATTATTAACAAGCAAATATCTGATTCTGTAAGCAATTACATCCATATGAAACACTCTTATATAGTTAGCTTTTATGTAGGGAATGCATGATATGAAATATTCGCTGGAAATCAATTTGCTCTTCGGAATGTAATTGTTCCATTTGAATGCTCGAGACCTCTTTTGAGCTTTCTGGCCAGAAACATATAAATTTACAACGAGTGATGAAGGTTTTTTTTGTGGTAGATAAAAAGAAACTGTCCACTTTTTGGAGGAAGGTAACAATCGATACTAGAACCTTAGATGGTGGTCTCAGTATACGGTTCGCAACATCTTTTTAGAAAAAGGGGAAATTAAATATGATAAACAAATTCCTGGCAATTTCCAAAGTGTGATTGCACTTTGGGTGGAGAAAGGAGACAGGCGCTTTAAGAATTGGTTTTAAATAAGATTCGGAATAATGAGTCTGGGGTTGAATGAAAGAACCCAACATATTTACGCTTGGATACATCATGCAATTAAAAAAAATATATTGTTGCCAAATATTGTTGTTAAATATGAACAAGACTTTCAGATTAACTGCTTTTTTCCCAACTTGTAGCTTTATAAGTACAACAAATAAAAAATAATCAAAAATTGCCTGGCAACTTACATGCCGATAAAAGGTGCCGATGCCTTGCCCAGTCATCGCCGCCGAGTGATGTCCCGTGACTGAAGGCAGGTCGCCGCACCGCCGAAAGAAAAAATCAATATCCAACAACCCCATTTCACTACGCCGATGTCCCCGTACTAATCCACAGCAGATCCACCAGGTAATTCCATAGATTAACACATGTATGGTGAAACTCACCACACGCCGAAAGCTCTCGCTGCCTGCTCCTCTGCGGACGGCGACCGGCGCGCGGCCGCCCCTAAGCGCTCGAATGAATGTGCCCGTCGCATCGCCGGTCGCCGGTCGCCGGTCCTATACTCGGGTTATTCTAACGTGGCATCTGAGGACAGTATCTTTAAGATGTAATATGGCACTACTTTTTTCGGCATTCTCGCTCCTGCCGCAAAATGTTGCAAGATCGCGACCGTATAAAGCAGTGTTGCAGAACAAGCGACTCTAGCGGCACGATGGAGAAAGACGCGATAAGCCGTGCTATATTCCGTCTTGGAGATACTACCCTCAGATGCCTTGTTAGAAAAACCCATGTATAGGAGAGCGACGGCCGCGGGCAGAGCCCTCTCGTGTCCGCTGTTAGCGGCTCCGGCTGAAGACACCGTCACGATGGTCCCTAACATGCGTATGATAATGTCATTATGGCAAGAGATGTGGGGGGTACGAACTAAATTTTTAGAAGATCAGAAACATTTCTGGTAGAAAGATGACACGGCGTACAGAAGAGTAAGATGATGATTGATAGTGAAGATGGGAGTGGTAGATTTAAAGGGAAAAGGAAATGAATTTAAAGGGTAGAGGAAAATGAATTATAGATACTATCTATGGTCATTTGCCGAATATTCTCTCTCGTTCTCGTAAGCGAGAAAGGTTGAACGAGAATGGGGCCTTGAGAATTTCGTGCAACGACAACGCATTCTCGAGAGCGAGACGACTCGATAATCTCGTAGCCAGGGCCGTCAGACGGAGGGCCCAGCCAACGGTCTTTCGCAGACTTAACACGAGCTCGTTCGCTGACCTTGGACCTCACGTCCGGGCGCAGAGCTTGGCGACACGTGATACAGCGTTGAAAATTTGTCGAATTTCTCCGTATAAATCTTGTCCTTTCTTGTAGCGATGAAGAATACAGAAAGGTGTCTTCTTACCCATAAATGAGTCTTCCCACGCATCCCAACTTCCTTCTTGCACAACTGTGTTTGTCACAAAATACGATTCTTTGCTTAAATTTGACCGTATCACTAACATTAGCGAAAATAATAGCCCAGTTTCCTTATTCTGCACCATAATTATAACTAAAACTGTATTAAAAATTGACATTGAACGTTAATAGACACATTAACTATTTTTACACGAGAAAATAGAAGCGTAATGTTTAATTCAAAATTAATTATTGAAATATGTTTTATTTACACTCATGTATTATTTAAGAAATTGCATTAAGAAAAAATATTAATAGTACTATTTTATATTAATTAATATTAATAAATATTTTAAAATATTAATACTAATTAAATTTTAAATGTTTGCACGGAATTTGGGTAAATTAATTAATTATAAAAAGTAAAATTATTAATATTAATAAACTCTTTTATTAATTAATAATGTTAGTATATATTTCTTAATATTAAGGAAGAAACACTCCTCGAAGTGAGCTCCTCCTTTACATTTTTACAATGTAAGCTACCCCGCCTAGCAGGGGAACCCTTCCCCACATGCGATGTTAATGGCTAATAATAATAATAATAATAATAATAATAATAATAATAATAATAATAATAATAATAATAATTTACTTTTAATACAAATTTTCTCAATGTTTGCAGTTAATGTCAAAATATATTAAACCCTTGATATAAATTAGGAAAATAACATTTTAATTTAGCCCCATTTATTAATGTATAATTAAGATTTAATTGTGAAATGAAGTAAAAGAACATCATTTTTTAACAATTAACAAAACTGGGCCTGAAAGCCTGAGCGTTCGGGATCATCTCAAGGTGTCAAAGCTCCCTCAAATCGCCGAAGGAGGGGACGGGAAGATACGGTCCTACGCCTGCGGCGCGGCGCATACGTTGACAGCCTCTCCACGTGCAAAATACGAAGATAGGTTTAGGTATCTCTCGGGTCAGGAGGGAGATAGCGCGATGGACACTAAGAAAGGTTCTCTTCAATGGAATCAATAATTATTATTTCATATTTCAATTTTTACGAAGTTTAAATTATGTGAGGTTTTCATTTACATACAAAGTATGCAAAACGTAAACACCCGAACACCAAACATTTACAATAATAAGAATATACTTCAATACAATTGTTGCTGTGAGCCATCTCCTTTTATTTTTTATTAATTTATTAATTAATTTATTTTTTACTCGCCTCGTTGCCTCCCGCAGAGAAAGAGAATCTCTTTCGCCAGTGTACTCCCTTGTCCTTGGCTGGGCGCTTCCCCCTCCACGACCCATCTCCCTTCTTCGACCAGCGAGAATGATTCACAGGTCGGACGAGATACGAGAGAGACTGCATGCAGTTTTGTCCGTCTCTAATAGATATAGTGAAGTATGTCCTAGAGGTTGATGGAGAGGGGAGAGAGAGATGAAAGTAATTGAGAAACTTAGAAAAAGACAGGAAAGGATAACATGAGGGAAGTAGGATTAATGGAATATGTTCTAAAGGTGTAAAAATGTAAATGTGTAAAGTGTGTTTTGTATGTGAAGTTGAACTTTGAGAAGTAGAAAGTGTGAATATAAAATGTAAATGCGTGAGGATAATGTTGAAAATAAACCTAAACTTGAACTGTATTATATTTTAAAATAACTCCTGTATACTTTTCGCTGTCGTCTTACCGCAGATGACGTTCAACAGGTTTTGAAAATAAATATTCCTTTCTTGACGGCATCTGACGGAAATTGCGTCTGAAAGACCAGCTATGTAATACTTTTTTTTCTATTTTTAAGATTATGTTCATACTATTTAATTGATTCATGACTTTTATTCATGAAATAATCTAATTGAAACATCTCAGGTAAGTCCGCTCGCCGCTATACTACTATGAACTTATCGATAAATTTCAAACCACTTATAAAATTACTTGTGATAAGAATGAAAGGGTTTCTTTCAAGAACCAAAAGGTCCAAAATTTATAATTTTGAGATATTTTACCAAGTTATTCCCTACTACCATCTGCTGGAATATTTATTTTCGGCAAGAGCCAAACCCATTGAAAGATATAAGGCGAGGAAAAGTTATAAATTCATTACTATGCACGTCTACACTATGAAGTTTTTGGTGCCTCCTGGAAAATATAGAATTTGGACTAGTGTGGTTGTTGTAAGGAATCCGTCAATTGTTTTTGAAGTGCTAGGGGTCACAATGATTTATTACCGAGATGAGATGACATACTGAGAACAGCAGTTGTCACTGGAACTGCATTGATCGGATGGCTTCGTGGTATGAGTCCCTCCGTACCACGTGGTGGCGTATTTTCGACACCAGCTACACAACTACGTCGAATTCATCTACAGAATTCCGACCGCCATCTCCGCTGATAAGTAATTTTCAATTGTTTCTTCGATCAATACCAGGCGAGTGCCAGGGCAGTAATAAAAATGGACGAATATTAGATCAATACTAGGCGAGTGCCAGGGCAGTAATAAAAATAGACAATATGGTGCGCCAGCAACCTTTTCTTCTTTTATCTTGTCCTATCTCTTCCATTCTCTCTCTCTCTCTCTCTCTCTCTCTCTCTCTCTCTCTCTCTCTCTCTCACTCACTCACACACACACACATCCACACACACACATCCACACACACACATCCACACACACACATCCACACACACTTATAAGCATTATACTACCTGACATGTCGGGAGATCAGTTTGGAGCTTAGAGCTTGTCCCGGGTGGGACTTTTTTCCCTTGCTGGGGAGATATCTGTAAGGACCGCAAGCCGACGTGTTGGTCGATTTTACGTTCCAGTACGAAAGAACACCGCCACCTCCAAGCTGTAACATGCACTGCACCGAAAATATTGACGCGTCCGGAATGACTAAAAACTCCCTCACAAATACGCATTGCAATGTGTGTGATGGTGAACGTGTGTTCGCAGGTGGACAGCAACGACTACTCCTCGCGCACGGGGTGCTACACGCTCATCTTCAAGTACGGCTTCCTGCAGGCGCCCGAGTTCTCGGCCACGCCCACCACCGAGATGGAGCCGTTGCTGTGCATGACGCAGCCGCACCTGCGCCGCCTGCTGCAGCACCCGGTGCTCTCCAGCTACCTCTACCTCAAGTGGACGCGCGTGCGCATGTTCTTCTACATGAACATCATCTTCTACACCGTCTTCGTCATCGCGCTCACCGCCTTCATCCTGCTGAACGAGGCGACGCCGCCGTGTCCTACACGCGAACCGCAGGCGCCGCCCCCGACGGAATTCCTTGGAAACGTCAGCCTCACCGCTAACGATTCCGATGCCTCCAACGACACTGATGCCATCGCCGCCAACGATTTTGGCAATAAGCTATCCTCGTTCTTCCAGGACGACAGCAAGCATGCCATGAAAGCTTGGTTGCTGGTGGTGATATTTTTCTTCGGTTATATCATCAACGAGATATTCCAAATGTTCATGTTGCGACTGCAGTACTTTCGGATAACATCCAACTATATGAGTCTTCTAGTCATTACCGTCACAGGTATCGTTATAACTCATCACTGGATTGATGATACCGTGTACAAGCATCTTTGTGCGATTGCTATTCTTATATCATGGGTGGATCTGGTTCTTATCTCCGGCCGATTGCCTACCTGTTCTATTCATTTAGAGATGTTGAAGAAAGTGACTTCCACATTTCTTACCTTCATGACATGGTACTTCCTCCTCATTATCGCCTTTGCCCTGTGCTTCCACACGCTGTTCTTTAAGTTCAAACTTGACACCGAGGAGGTGAATTTCTTCCACGACCCGTTCCTCTCCATGGTGAAAACAATCGCCATGTTCGCGGGCGAGCTCAGCATCGCGTCGTTGCCCTTCAGCGTGGTGCCCGGCACCAGCCACGTGGTGTTTGTGGTGTTCGTGTTCCTCATAGCCATCGTGCTGCTGAACCTGCTGAATGGTCTGGCCGTCTACGATACACAGGCCATAAAGGAAAATGCGCGCGTTCTTTCGTTGGTGTCACTGGTGCGCCTGGTGGCTTCGATTGAGCGAACGTTGCTTGACCTGCGTTCGTCTGCGTTGAGTACGAGCACCAGTCTTGTTGGTTTCTTGCCGGATCCAAGACTTTATCAGGTAAATTCATGTGGGTATAAATTACGAATATTGGCAACATCCTCTTAGGCATGAAATTCAGTTTCTCTTGCGACATTTATGCACATTTCAGTCAAGCGCTTTTTAGCCTTTTCCATCTACTTTTCAGCCATTCAATATTATATTATATTTATTATTAACTCTGAAATTAAGTGTGAGATCCTGGTAACTTGGTTTTGTGAATGGAAAATACACAAATACCTTTGTCCTCAGCGTTGCTAAGACTGTGAATCAAATGAAAACCTTAATTACTTTTTATACGGCAATTAAAGAAGTGCGAGAGAAATACGAGTGTCTCGTTTCTTACCGTAGAATCCATGATGTGATTTATAAGTATTGGTGTAGCTTGGATATCTTTTTCAAAGAAATCCTTTTATTTCGACTGTAGACGATCATCACCCCGTGTTTTGTCTCTTCGTCAAACCGAATTTTCGGGAGAATATGAATCACAAGCTCTCTTTAATTACCACTGACCATTCTTGTCTTGATATGGATCCAAAATCATACACTTTTTATCCTAAAGGAGAGTATTATTTTTTATGCTGATTGTTATTAGAAGATAAACAGAAGTCACAATTATTTTAAACTTTATACTCCACTCGTGGGGAGACAAATTTACTACTGGTTAAGGCATGATTTGTCATAGGGCGCTGTTATAGTGGAAATTAATTCAACACGTTTCATGCCTTCGCTACTCAAAAGAACATTACAGATGTCTAGTCCAATGCAATGCATGGCACCAAAATTGAAGAGTTTCTGAATCATTCTACTATAGGTCGAACATTGATTAAACCACAAGTATCACCATTCCCGTCCTACAAACCATTTCCGCCACGTTTTGAATTTTTTCGCACTTTCAATGTTTTCATTCAATTCACTTTCGTTTATAAGCTTTTATTTTTACGATACACATTTACTCTAATTTATAAAATCTCCGTATAAATATTTCATTTATATTTTCATAACTAATGTATACTGAATGTTAATTCATCATATTAAAATCTCATAACTGAATAAAAGAAATTGGAAATGGTACCCCGGATAAGATGGTAAAAAGTCCCTCAATACTAAATTACATATGAGTACTTACATTACAGTCCTAATATAAAAATAACATTTTTGAAAGATATCTTAGCCCCCGTTCCACCCAGCACATCCCTCCACAGCAAAAAAAAGTATTTTTTTATTTCAATTTATTTCGTCAACTGAACACTTTTATGCGATCGAAAAAAAGAAAATTGTTAAAATAATCTATTTTATCAGGAAAACTTTTTTTGATATTTTTTCAGCGTCAAATTCAAACGCAAATTAATATTTTTGGAAAATGATCCAAGGCTTCAAGTAAAGTATCCCCAAACTTAAAACATCGGTTTTAAATTCAAGGGGCTGCGACATCAACCAAATCGATTAGGGAATATCAATTTTGGAGAAAATCGGCTGTACGGTTTAGCCGGTAGCGTTGTTCATCGACGGACAGACGGTCGGACGAAGGGACGGGGACAGACAGGCGTTTTGCCGTCATTCAATTTTTCGGTATGAAGAACCCACAAAACAAGGATTATAGCGACACCACGAATTAGATTTTTTCCCTAAATTTAGAAATAGGATTTATCCACTTTTTCGTTACCAGGGTCCATTTGTAAGAGTTTTTCTGCCAAACATTTGCCTACTTTTCTCTCTACCCGTTGCGAGAAACTAAAAATTGAATTTTGCAGATATTTCATACAAAAGAGTTTATTGCAACACGCGTTGCACGTAACTGGGAAGCGATACCTCTTAGGCTTTTTAAATCAGGTTTTCGTGTCCCGCTAGGGGAATGAAGGATAGATTAGGGACAGTGGGGAAACGAAGGATGTTCTTAGGTAGTATTCTACAAAATAAGACCTTTTTGAACATAATTTTACAACTTTGCAGATTTAGTTTTTTGGGTGTCCCCACTCCATAGCATGGATGGTTAGAAAAGAAATGGAAATCAATGTACAATTTAATTGAAGAAAAAATACGGAAATTATACTCTGATTTAAACGTAGTGACGCTTCAAGGACACGAGTTAGAAGCAGAGGTAAACATTTTCATCTAATGGAAACCTCCGATACCAAAACTTTAAGCGGTAACTAAGCCCTCGATTAGATGTCAGCATCCCCTTCGCATCAACAAGTGCTTTGATATTCTTTTCGGGCGTCGGCCTGTATTCTAAGACACATCAAAACAGTTCCTGTAAATCCGAATCCAACCTCTTACCTTTCACTTCTCCACATGTTCTCCACTTATCCTTCACCTGTGCCCGAATTGGTTTCTAATAGATTATTACCTTATTATATGTAATTACTTCCAAGGTCAAAATATTACTGGATGCTACATATATACACAAATGTATAATAAACTGTAAAATAAGCGCACAGAACCGTTCCGGTCATTTTCAATGGGTGTTTATAGTCACGGTGATTTAAAGGCGGGAAAATGGTATTTTTTAATTACGCCCAGCGGACAAAAAAATCTGTAAAAAATCACATTAATTTGTTTTGAGAGGATCTCTTGAATTTTTTTCCGAGCCTGTTCCAGTGTTCTAAGACACAGTAGATATAATTTTTCTTATTTTTTGAAAAATATTTTTAAGTTTGAGTTTGACGCTGGGAAAAGATCACAAATGTTTATTTTGGTGTAGATTATTTTTTTGCGTTTTTTTCAATCAGATAAAATAGTGATAAGTTAACGAAAAAGTTCAAATAAAAACATACATTTGGCGTAAATGAACTTTTTAGCGTTTTACCCGGGACATCCTTTGCAATAAATTTTGCAAAATAAAGCAGTAGTTTTTTTTAGTGAACCCAAGATATTTATTCAAATAACTATTTGTTCAATTCAAACAATTATTAAGATCTTTCCCAACATTTCTTCTTTGTAATATTTGTTCCTTACTTTCCCTTCGCGCCCGTTTAAAAAGAGGTATTGTTCCCTTCTCTTGGAAAGAAATGTAAAACTAGCTACTTCGCTTTCTCAAAAACTTTGCCATAGAATGATTTATAAGCAATAATGGCTCTTGAATTTCAAAGTAATTACCATTTCGCAGAATTTTAGCTTCAAAAAAGCACCGGTGTATCAAATGGCTCTATTCATTCATTAACAATACTTGTATCATTTTTCAGGAAAATGTATGCTGTCATCGAAAACAGATACAAGTTTTCCCTAACGAGCGAGGAAAGATTAAATTCTACATGGACATCGATACAACGAACCGCTTCAAAAAGTTTCGCATGAATGAAACTATAATCAAAAGCGCCACCAACATCATCACAAAGAGGCGACAACGTTCAGACATCGAGCATATCAAGATCATGTTCGGTCAAGTGAACGAAAAGCTGGAGCGCTTAGAAGTATTCCACGAAAAAATTATCAACTCATTAGATTTTGTAAACAAATCTCTTGCCCAGACATTGTCTCCGTCAGTATCCAAATCTAACGAAAGTAATTGCTAAAAGTTCTGTAACAATATAATGTCAATATATCAGAACATCACGAGAAATATTCATCTGTAGTTTTATATTATACTTTTCGTAGCTTCCCAAGGATTAGTACCCAGAAAAAGGGAAACGGAGGAAATGCCAATAAAATTATATTATTTCTATGTAAAATTTACAAAACAAAAATTTTGAAATGCTGGATGAATTTTAATGGAGCATGCAAAAATGTATCTTAATTTATAAGTGTAATATCTATAAATTTTGGTTATATTCTTCTTATGAATCTCCAAAGTAACACACAGGCCTCAAAATGATTCGAAATTCGATCACTGCCAAAATAATGTGAGAGGAATAGTTTTACTAAAATATAAACCCCAAATAGTATTTTTGAATATTTTGAGTGTCAATATACAGTTGCATGTCAACTTGCAAAGAGTTTGAAAAAAAAATCAAAACTTCCCTCAGTCTGAAGCGAAACCTAGTGGTGTTTTGTAATGACAACTTATTTATTGTATTTGTTAATGTTTTCCGAGACATGTCTCCTTACTTGTATTCGTTACACTGCCCTTTCATAAATACGCTTGTTGATAAGTTGATATAATGTGATTTTATTGTTTTTAATGCATTTGTGTCAGTGTTATTTTGTGTTTAGAATATGACGGTAATAAGGGAAGAATTGCCCTTCATTAGTAGTGATGACATAACAAGAAATATAATTTGAGTAGAAATATATTTTTTAGATGTGAATAAACTTTACGTGATGTAAATTATGAACAGATAAGCGCATTGTATTTCACCAAAATAAATATAAGTGTCAGCTTAAAAATATTTTCATATCTACCCTTTTTTAAGTTCCACGTTGTTGAAAAAAAAAACACGTAAGATACGGCAGCAATGCTGGGAAGAAAATCGTAACGAGATCGTATTTTCATAGCGATGGCGAGATAACCATAAGAGAGGTCTCGCATTTTACGGAACAGAGATTTGAAGTAGCGCGCCCCGAACCTCACCGGCGTGCAGCTAACCTTTACGGCGCAAAAAAGCAAATTCTCCTCGCGACATTAGCGGGCCCGGAAAGCAGCGAAAGAACGGCGGCCCTTCGGCCGTTGATGTTCCGGCGTTGCGGCCCCCTCCCCCGCACTCGCCCCGACCCTGCCACGCCCCCTCCTCGCCTCCGCCGCCGCCCCCCGCTTTGCCATTGCCCCGCCCTGCGCTCACCCCGCCTCCCCGCCCCACCCCTCCCCCCGCTTCATCATTGCCTCGCCCCGTCCCCGCTTCGCGCCCGCCCCTCCCCCGGCCACTCCCGGTATCCTCCCTCGCATCTCCGTCGCGGCGGAAGCAAATAGAGGCGACGGTCGGCGCTGCCACGGCCCGCCGTTAGTCGCGCGAATGGCATCGTACCCGGCGGGGAGAGCACTTGCGGCGCCACACGTGGAGACAACTTGGTGGGGGGCACGCAGCGGAGGAGGAGAGAGCGGAAGCGGGGAAGAGGAAATGGAGAGGGAAGTAGATGGGGAGGTTGTAGAAGCTAGATCGATGGTGTGATAGAACAAAGTCGAGCTGGAGAGAACATGACACGTGGAGATGATGTGGGATCGGAATTGACACGTAAGCAATGCAGAAGACATGGAATGAGGGATACCGTTACCGAGAGCAAGTTGGAATAGCGAAAAACAAGATAGTGGGGGAACGGACGTGGTTCCATGGGAGCCGCCCAAGGACGAGGCGGTGGTGGTGGGGGGCGGGGCAGCGGCGAGGAGAGTGCCCGGGGCGGATGCGGCGGTGCGAGGACACTGCGACGGAAGGCGGACGCGCACGCGGGCGCCGTATCTTGATAAGAGCCGTGCGCGCCGCTCCGCTCCGCGCCGCCGCTCGCCCCGGAACAGCAGGTAGCTGCCTCGATCTCGCTCATAACGACCCTGTTTCGCCCGCGCCCTCATTTAAATTGCAATGGAGCGTAAGTACGGCATAAACACCGGTGGCGCCCGCGATTGCAGCGCTGCCAGGAGCGACGCGGGCGAGCGAGCGAACAACCCCTCGCCCCTACGACCCCGCGACCGCCCCCGCCCCCGCCTCAGCCGCCGCCGCCGCTACCCCTGCCGCTGCTGCTACATTAAGCCGGCGGCAAATATTTGAGGACGACGACGAGATGGCAGCCAGGTCATAACATTGAGTGATGAGTGGAGGAGAAGAGACTGGACGGTATCGTGCTAATGGACGATACAAGTAGAGGTTAAAAAAGCAAAGAACTGGGAAACTCATCATTCTCTTTGCAGAGTACAGGGTGTCGCACAAATTTGTTGGTATTTTATTTCTTGCCCCATTGCATGTAGTACTCTATTGTCAGATTCTGTGGAAAATTTAAATTACAAATATAATAATGCCTTTAGTTACTTTTAGTAAAAGCCTAATAATAGTAAAGCCTAAAGTTACTTTTATCTCCTTTTATCCCGTCTTTTCTGAACATCAATCAACTAAATTTTCGTAAATTATTCTCTTGTACGAAGAAATGCAACTTGTTGAAAAACTATCACAAACTGCCATTACATAACAAGATTACACGAACGAAAAAATAACATGAGCTGAAAAGTATATTTTAAAAAAATATAATTATTGTGAAAGGCGTGACCAAGACATGGATGAGCGTTATGTTATTAGTTTGATGTACTGTGTATGTATGTATGCATGTGGTGAACATTGTCATTATTGAGAGTGCTTATTTCATATTTCAAATACAGTTTCTTATTAGTGTCCCGACAGATATGCAACTGATATTTTATTGATAATGTAATTCTACTTCAAAAAATACGCATTGAATATTGCTTTACATTTTCCATGCAACGTGAATGAAAATACACATATATCGTAAGATAATGTTGTAACTAACGTTTTTGTTCATCATTTAAGTCAATGGATTCGAGTATGTATGAAGTACTTATTATTTTCCACACAATAAAAATTCTATTCTACTTATTCAGAAAAGTTGTTCATAATGTGGGTAGTGACTATAACATTTATATCTGAAGTTTAAAGAGAAGACAGAAAGTGTATGACCACAGTTATTAATTGATATATTTGAGAGCTATCAAAATATATTAGTAATATTGTCGAAACTACGTTTCCGAGAATTAAAAGAAATACTTCTTCATTCGATCAAGAAAAACAATCGTGTAATATTTAATTGGTAATATTTATCACTTTTCATTCTATTGTTTTCCTAAAATCTTCGTATTCTACCTTTGGTCATAGCACTGACACAAAACCTTCTTCGTGTAGTACTTCTGAGAATATTTAACGTAAGACAGGTCGACGTCCGATTGTAGGGATGACAGGAAGGATATCGAAAATAAAATTTCATCCATATTGAGACACATTTTTGCGCGGAGTGAGACTCAAAAATTGTCTCGGCATTGTTTTGGAACCGATTTGAGAATAAGACGACAGATTAAAACTATTGTCTTCAAAAGATTTTTCAAGAAGTTTCGTTCCGTCAGTAAATCGTCTAGAAAATTCCATCAACGCTTAGAATAAACTCTAGGCATCCAATATTATGTTACGTAATGTAACGTAGTTATATGCATTACACACGCAAAAAAAAAATGAGAAAAATAACGAGAAAAATTTCAATTGTTTGAGTGATTGATTAATTCATTGTTTAGTTTTTCCCAAAACTACCACGATCATCAGTCATTTGAGTGCAATGCATCTTGTTATATCCCTGGAGGTGATGATGTTCCTTCCCTGCTGGAATGTGGGTTCTGGCGAAGACATAAATGACGCTTTGTGGGGTTTCCTCCAAAAGAGCACAGCCCCGGACGGGATACGTCCTCAATTGGTCCTTCCCGATAGGTGTGGTAGTGAAGCGCTTTTAATTATGTGTGTGTGTGTGTGTGTGTGTGTGTGTGTGTGTGTGTGTGTAAGAAAATATTGCGCGCTGTGCGTGATCCTAATATTGATTGGGAGAAACCATTTATTTCGACTGACTTTGAATGAAAAATAAGCAACAACAATTAAAAATACTGATCACAGCATCCAACCGATAGATTTATTCTCCAGGCAGAGTAAATTAGAGCTAGCTACGTAGCTAGTGTCAAAAGTCGGCCACTATCGGGACTCGTACCCTGGGACATGGAGGAATACAGAAAAAAGAATCACTGACCGGGACGAGCCGCGTCTCAGTCGATGGAGCGGACGTTTCGTCCATCTTATTGTGGCCTTTTTCAGAGCTATACTGCTGAGTATAACTCTGAAGAAGCCAGCAGTATACCTCTGAAGAAGACCAAAACAAGATGGCCGAAACGTCAGCTCTATCGACTGAGACTTCCCGGACATGCGGCTCATCCCGGACGGCCAAGAATTCAATGACTCCGGCCGCGGAAACCTACGAATCCAACATACTAAAAATTATTCGACACAAAATGCAAATATTTGATCTCTTCATTTCAGCCCAAGGTCTACTGTTATCCAGACATCTCTAACAATTGAGTTATGGAATCAAACACAGCACTCATAACAATTTATTTGCAACGAAAATGCAATCTACCTGCATATTTGTACTTTGCGATAATCTATATTCAATACTTTAAAAAATGATAATTTAATTAGACATAGCATTTATTCATTCCGACATCACTTATTCAAGCTTAGCTATTGACCGTTACAGCCATGTAAGACAAGTACAGTAGATATAGAATACTTACAGGGCATCATATGATTCATAATATACAAAATTCTAGTTTAAGACACAAAAAATATTGGCACACAGCTGATACATGAGAAAAGTTTTATCGGTTTGTGTGTGTGGTAGGTCGAAAAAATCTAACTTTCTTTTTAACTTATTTATTGAGCTTTGAATATTTCCATTGCTTGCATATTTATTTATGAATCATTGAAATTCCTCAAAAGTCATTCACTCACAGAACGTTGACACCTGTAATGAAAACATATCCAATGCAGAAACAATACACTCAAAGTTTTCAAGAAATATACATTACAGATGTTAAACTACACGCCTTACTTTTATAAAACAATAACTTATAACCTTTTAAGTTGTATGAAACGTACAGAACGATATACGAAATGACACAATACAACATCGAAATACATCAGGTTACGAACTAAATCCTATACATTAATAACAATAAAATAATCAGTTGTTTTAATTGGACTATATGAGAGAAAAATAGAATTATTTTTTTAATTTGATAAAATAATCTAATGCAACAGGCAGTTATTTATTTCTCGCTCAACTACAGTAACTCAAAATATTATCATAATTATCATAACTTAAATATTTCACTCACCTTCCCGGCTCGGAGGGAAAGGAGGAATGTTTTTTCTTCACCTTAACCAAAAAGCATTGGCGCATTCTGCAGCTCAACATTTCTCCATCGTGATCAACAACATTTGATTACATCGTACACCGCCAAACAACGCTCGCAAACAAAATGACACAAACGCGTTGCAATAAGCAACACCCTTTTCACCAAGAAATGAAATTCGATGAAGAAATGAATGGTAGAAATGTCGTAAGCTCGCTCCGCTACCTGACGAGCAAATTACCGAAGTAGCATTTGAAATTAGTCATGTATCATAGCAATAGATGCCGCCACACGGAAACGAAGGTGGCAAATCATCTACTCTCAAACAGCAAGAGGTTCCCCGCCCATCTTCTAGGATCTCCCGGTCGGTGAAGCTGCAAAAGCAACGGGAATGTCGCCGGTTACTCATCGCATCCGACAAGAAAATTTCAAGAATCAGCGAGATTTGAAAGCAGATTACTAAATCTGTAACACCCTGTACAGGAAGTAAACATGTTTTAAGTTCGACCTTGCGCGGCCAACGCGAGGAGGGTGCTTTGTCATTGTCACTACGCGCGGTGGCGGCGTTTCGTGCGGCGGCGGCGACGTCTCGCAGGAGCGGGAGCGGGAGCGGGAGCGGGTTATCCCGAAGTGCTTTGAAAATGAGACGCCCCTCGCGCGCTCGGCGCCTCCGACGACGCATTCTTCGCCTCCCCGGAGACAACGCGAAGGCCGGAAACGGAAGACAAAGAGCGGCCCGCGGTGGGGCGGGGCCGGAGGCAGAGACACGGCTCCCAAAGGACTTCCCGAATAGTTCGTGAGCGCTGCAGATAAATCCGAGGCGCGTTTGGCAGTCGTACGATGTTAGGGAGAGCAATAAATAAATCACTCGATCAGAGGAATCCATTAAAACAATGAAGCTTTCTTCGCAGGGAAGTGGGCGATGGAGAGCGCGGTTGTGCGGGCGATGGCGCGGGCGGTAGCGGAATAATATATATATATATATATATATATATATATATATATATATATATATATATATATATATATATATATATATATATCGGAATACGCTCATTGAAATTTTAATTACTCCCGACGAATGCACTAAAACGTGACATTGACATTTGTGACATTGACATAATATGTTGACGAATTATTATACATGACCTCTTTTATTTTTTCTCATAAGAACGTCAACAACACCACATCAGAATTCCCACAATCATGCTTAGATGGACGTGTACATACAGATATTTTTTAATTCAAATTCCATGGTAATAATTTACTCGTTAATTTAATGTTCATGTCTGTCAAAAAATGAAAATGAGACGTACAACTACTAGAAAATGTTCAACAATGTCAACGTTTTTTTTATCTTTCCTGATGCTTATGTGATAATCTCGATATAAAAATCAAATTATGTTACTTTGATTATATAATTTTGATTTAATCGGTAGCTTTCTGAGATTTCTCCCATCACTACTCGGCGAATTCTGGAGCAGTACCCTAAGAAACGGTCTATGGACCGCGTGCGAGCTTTCCTTCCTCTTCCTTGTCTTTTCCTCTCTTTTCTTACACTTACATCACACCCGGCGTGGAGACCAGCCGGGAGCTTAAAGCTAGTCGCGGCTGAGATGTTGCCCTGTTGGTGGGAGTTACCTGGTTGAGGAAAACACCGCAAACTGACATGTATATCGGTGCTGGATCTCAAAAACCAGTTCCTGATGAAAACATGCTCCTGATGAAAGATAAATGCCACCTTCTAGCATGAAAACATTCACTACATTTACGGGAAGAATGACCATAGCAGTTGATGCGTTCCGAAAAACTAATTAATCAATAAATTAATCAATCGGGAGTTTAGAGATCGTGCTGGACGGGGCTGTGCCCCGTTGGTGGAGATCTCAGGAGGGGAAAACTCGCAAGCCGACGTGAAGGTCGGCGTCGGACTTCACATTCCAACGAACAAGGGAAACTACCCTCTCCGGTATATAACATGCACTACACTTCGGAGGATAACACCTAAATAAGTTGGCGTCCAGGAAACTCAGGATTCAAAAAAACAAACATTTCTATATTGAATTTCTCCGCTTAGTGAGTCGTTTATTCTCTGCAACTCTTTATGTCAATTTTGATAGCATAAGATCACCTTTTAATTCCCTCTTTCCAATTTCCACTTTAGTTAATACCTATAGAGAAACGGATTGTGTGAGATTTAGGAGAATAGTATTAGACGCGCAACTCGGTATGAAATACAGGGAAATTTTAGGAGGAATTATGAACCAGACATCGCCAAATCATTAAACAGAAGAAAATGAATACACTAAATTCAAAGTTAAATGATTTGTATGCTCTGGAGAAGTATGATTGCCGATATATTATTTGAATTTAACATTAAACATGTTTGACAACTGACATGTCGATAAAGTCAATTGGCAGTTATTTATCATCTCTTTGAAACTCTGAATGGCAGTAAATGGAGTTCTGTAATATGTTTCCGAAAATGTAAGAAATTATTACAAGTCGTGTATTCTCTCACATTTAGAAATTTACGAGTTAGCTGTTGTCTTTAACATCTCTAAAGTGTCAACGGAGGTCATTAAAAATCACTCACAGCACTGAACGATAAACGGAACACAAAGAGGTTTTACTCATTTGGGGCAAGCTCATTGTGGCATTGAAAATAAATTAAAATTCAAACGCCTTGTTCAACTAAGAGCAGGTTAAACCTTGATCTAGAAACTGTACATTCTAGTATATGCATTAGTTCTTTTTGTTCAGCGGATACTAAAGAATTATTTAAAGGAAATAAAAGCAAACACCGTGGAAATACTTTCCAGAATACAATATTGGACGTACTGCTTTGAAAATATGTTGAGGGAAGTTTCCATCTTTGGATATGCCATTTATCTGATAAAAAAAATGTTCTGTGAAAGGGCTGCATTGCGGCAAATCGAATTCACATTATTTGTTCTTGAGAGATATTGCAACACAGAAGACTATTATCCTGGAAAAGTATTCTCAGAAACTAGTGATGAGATAGCAAACATTTTGAAAGCACTTGGCATTAAGAGATGACGTTGAATTGAAGTTCCAATCTAAATACTTGATTGGCTGCAATTTGCCTGACACAATTTTTACGCAGGTTTTACTTGCAACAACACTAACAAGAAATATGAAAGGCGCCATATAAAACGTGTAGGACGAGTTGCGGTTTAAGTATAATTTCGCTGAAGGCCAATGAAACATGGTAATAAAATGGCCAATGTTGTATCCCTGAAGACTGAGCGAGCTTGAAGAACGTGACTTAAATGTGGATAAGAAAGCTTAGTTTCAAAATAATATTTAAAAAAGGCTGGCATATAAACAAAACAAACACAACACAGGTAACACGAGAAAAACAAAACAAGTACAGGGGTGTGAAATATGACGCATGAGCAATAGAATTAATGAAGATTGTTCATAAAATGACAAGAAAATGTTCGTTTGTTGGAAGGATATTCACGCCAAGTTTTTTACCAACCTATGTTTCTCTATTCAACTTAATCTTTAATAGCATTGCCCTTCAAATAAAAAAATCCCCTTACCTTTGTAAAGCTTTAATAAAAATTGCAAGAAACGCGTTTTTGTGACTCTTGTTTCCATCGTCTACAAAGGGTCGCGCGCGTTTCCAAATGAGAAAGTCCGTGTCGCAGCGCTGATTTCCTTTGAGACGCCGTGCGCCGCGCCGGGGCCAGTCTCCCTGCCGCCCTGCCACGCCCCCTCGCCTCGCCAGCCTCACACCACCTCTTTGCCTTGCGCCTGAGAGAATGACCTCGCGCCTGATTGGCAGAATGTTCCTCCAGATTCTACATTCTAGGTTATACCTGTTAATGGATTAATGAAATGATTAGGATACATCAGTAGAGAAAGTTTACCTAAAAAATCATTATTTTTAGTTTTACAATGTTACAAAATTTACTCAAGAATGAGGTTCGTTAAATATTTGAACCATGTTAATTGGAAATAATTATATGATACAAACAAATAAAATTTAAAATAAATAACACAATTTTTTAAAAAAAATGAGAATATTTGTCCTTTTGGTCTCTTCACTACGAGCCACTTTCCTTTAACTTCGCCACTTAACGACATTGAATTGGAGACCATTTTTAGAAACAGTTTTCTGCTGGTTGAAGTGCAGTAACCTGATGAGGAAATTCTGTGATGTGGCCACCCCAGTCGATGTGCCCCTTCCCCGCTTTCTTTCCCCCTCCTTCGCGTCCGCCTTCGCCCGCCCTTCGTGGGCGCACGGGGGAACGCGGCCGACCAAGACGCAATCTGCGCAGCCGGCAGGGATCAAACCGATAACCTCCGCCACATTCAACTTAAGTACACCATTACTGGGCTTAGCGGCTCCCCGCCTGATGAGACCTGATGTGAAATTGGCCGGACCGTTCCCCAGGTTACACGCTCGGCGGCTCCCGAAAAGGCTGCGAATTCCTGCCCGGGGGCGGCGCCCGGGGCGTCCGCCTTCTTTTCAGACGGGAGCCTGCCCCCCCCCCCGGCGAGGCACAACGCCTGCGCGAGGGGGGCGGGAGGCAGTACGCGAGGAGAGACAAGTCGGTAGGTCCTGAATGAGAGGTGGTGGGATCTCAAGGGAGGTGGCCGACGAAGATGAAAGCGCCGGCTGAGAGGCTCGGTGACAACCAGTGGCGAAGCGTAAGGTTAATTTTTGGAAAAGCTGAGTCACGAACATATTGTAACACACATACTTCTGATGGAGATCAGAAGACTAAAATTTCAATAATAATTAATAACAATAATAATAATTATTATTATTATTATTCAATCAATGCAATCTATTAATTCAATCATGCAGCAATACTTAAATCAAGAATAAACTTACTTTCAGAGTTGAAAAAACATTGTAAATGGAACTGCTTACTTATAATTGATGTGTACTCCTTGTTTTTAAAAGTTTGCGGCCATCTAAATTGAAATTTTTTGTAAATCAATTCTAAATGTGTGTTTTTCTTCAGAAAAATGTCACTATTTCTTTAAATATAGCATCTTATCAGCAAGTTTAAGAAGTTTCAAGAAATCTTACTTACAAGAAAGTTTCTTTTCTATTATAATAGTAACCAAGTTGGAGATTTTGTTATTTGATTTAGAATTACGTAAATTTGTTTCAATTATTTTCTGAGTGCTCATTGTCAATGAGACATAGCGACATGCAGTTGCAGGTCAACGACCTTTCATTTGTAACCTATACACGAATAACCTACACACGAATACGCTATTCAATCAACTTACGAAATGAGATTGCATTAATCAGGTCCTGTTTGATCTTTCCACAACACAATACTACTGGGAGATTCACTCACTCGTCGCGGTACCAACCCATAAATGCTTAAAATCAACGATTTTTAAATGATCGTTTTTTGTTAAAAGTTAATCCAATACTTAATAATGTTGCAGAAAAAAATGAACATTCGTAATATTATACATCAGGAATTAGTGACAGAGGAATTCTAACACTGAAATTTGGAATAAATAAATGTTGTACTCGAGATGTTAGTGAAACTTGAAGTTGCTCAATGACCTCGAGAGGACATTTCCGGAAATTCCACGCAAGCTTGTGGTGAAAAGAGTGCCTTCCGGCAAGAGTTTAATTTGTAAGCTGTCCTAAACTTCTGCCCAAACACCGAGCCAGCCTACTCAATGCCCATGCGCGCTCACTCGCTTTCCGGTGAAGGGACACCCGCACATACTTGTGGTATGTAACAAGCACTACACTCACTAGTCTAATGTCGTACGTAGTTGATGATCCCGGTCATCGAAACACTGTTTCAGTGATGAAAAGGCATTTGGAAGGGAGAATTCGTTCAATCAAAAAGAAAGCAGTTGAGAAGTTTCGAATTTATGCACGAGATGTAACAATACTGGCTTGCTAGAACACTCCAATGGGCGAATAAAAGTGAAGAGATGAGGGAATTAATGATAAACGTCCAAGTGTTATGAATTTTAGATGCAGTCTGTTAGATTGTTCAGTGAAGTTTATTTTGACATAATTTTTTCATGTAATGTAAAAGAATAGACGTAATACAAAGAAAATATGTTTATACAAAGTGTTATAATTTTTTAATTGAAACATCTCAGAATAATGAAAATGTGACATTCATCAATGTTTTTCCCGAGTCTTCAACTGATAAGGTCAACATGGTGGATGTTGCTTTCGCAGCAGAGAGAAAGTATTGTAATGCTGCGGAAAAACGGCGAATTTTCGTCATAAAAACTCTTATTGACTGGCCCTAGGAACGAAAAAGTAGATAAATATTGCCTCTATATATAGTAAATTACTTCCTCCTCTAACATATGTAATCAGAATCCATGTTTAATGGGTGCTTGATACTGAAAAATGTATTGATGGCAAAACGTCTGTCCGTCTGTGAAGAACGATAGCGGCTTTAATGTGAGCAGGATTTGCATACAAATTTATATTTCCCGGTCGATCTGGATGATGTCGCGGCCTCTTGAATTTAAAACATATGTTAATTTTGAGGGGTACTGTACACGAAGCCCCTGGTACATTTTAAAAATTTTCAAAAAAATGCACCAAATATTTTGATTAACTTTTGACTTCGAATACCGTAAAGGACTCTTAAGAGACTGGAGCAGGTCTCATTATCATTGAAATTCCACATTTTTCGAAAATTGCAAAAATTGTTCTTCAAAAACAAATCTTCAAATAAGATCGTGTACATTTTTTTATATTTATAACAACAATATTAAATATAACAATAAGTTATATTTATAACTATATTTGTAACTACTAGTTATACGAGTTATATTTTTCTCATGTTTGTTTCATTTGTAAAAGTAAGAAATGTTAACTGTTCCTGAAAATCGAAGTGCAGATATGCATCAGAGACGCTTCGTTTGAATTTGTTGAATTGGACTTTTTCAAGTTTATGCTGCGGTGCTATACGTAGACGCTTATTGTTAAAAAATTGTAATATTTCAATATTGCGCAAGTATTTCAAATAGTGCAAGAAATAATGTGCTTTTATAGCACCGGTAGTTTAATTTTTTCAAGGAAAAACTTCCTAAAATTATTTTTCAAGCCGTGCACATTCTGCCATAGTGAATGATATTTTCAGCTGAAAACCATTAGCTTGAAGACTGAGCGTCGTATCTTCGGTGCACAAGAGACGTTATACATCTCAAATATGTTCTATTGCAGGAGAACAGTTTTCAAACGTTTAATTTGCAGAGCGAAGCCCCGTTTAACTATCGACCAGAGGCTAATTTACTCCATTTAGGCGTGTCAAACTGCGCCCGCATGAGCTAATGCCCGCCTAGAAAGACCGGCGCTCCTGCGAGCATGGCCCTCTTCCCATAACTTCGCTCTCGTTTCCCCCTCTAAATCCAGAAACGGGTGCACACGACGAAGCTGTAACGGGGATGCTAATGGCTAAGCGCACTTGAAATATTCCAAAGAACGGTTGCTTTTTATGAAAGTATGTTTGCTTGGTGTTTCCTGTCAAAAGACTGAGAAATGAATTATATTTACGTACTTTATTATGCATTACATTCCTTTATTTTACTTTCTTTTAAATTTCTATCTTTTATAGCAATTTTTCCAAGTGACAGAAATATATTTGAATGGCAATTAACTTGGTAGTTTTCGTTTTGTGTTATGTTCAATTAAATCAATATTGTTTTATACAGCAACAATGTGAAATAAATTAACAAGTCTCGCTTAGGGCGAACAGCTCTTTTCACAAGAATCTTTGTTTGTTACGCCTCCTAGCGTGAACGTAGGAAGTTAATACATTATTGAACTCTTAAGTAAACGCAAACGAAATTAAGAACCTTTTGATTCAAAATGTTTAATTTTACTCTCAACTGACAAAATTTGAAATATGGCTGATGTATTTCATTTTAATAGATGATTTTTGTTTACTTTGGTTGAGAAAATGGGAGTTAATATCGCTTTTGGGGCAACAACTGTCAACTGACGTATTCAAAAGCTGTCATGGCTTCCAGCGACGTACCGCCACCTGGTTGCTATTTGTACAACCCTTACTTCTAAATATCATTGCAATTCCTCTGAACGAGGTTGCCGGAACTCCAGAAAGCCAGTTATCTTTCCCGGGGCCTTGACATGCTAGCTTTTTTATGCTATAATGACAGTCTTGTAAAGTATCTTTATGAATTTTATGTAATTAAATTAATGTATTATCTTCTTTATTCTCGTAACTCGAAAGCGAACGTGTACGTTTCTAGTGTAATGAGCGAAATGAGCTGCATCGCCTTCGCATTTCCTCGGAAGATGAGGTTCCTGGAAGTGCTGCGCATCTTCCTCCCCTTTCCCTCTTCTCTCCAACTGATCCACGTAAGCGAAGAGTCAAATCGAAGCGCCGACTCCGCGAACTCTCCTTGGGAAGGGAATTTTAAACGCAGTGTTAACTCCTGTGCTTAATGTTGCGATAAGAATCGATGAGCACCTGGTGTGAATCTTACAACCCCCCCGACGCTGAGGGATTTCCGGGAGGGGGAGGCCCCGAAAGAGTTGGGAGAATTCGAAGAAAAAGGGCTAACTAGAGTAGATGTTTGCACCGTTTATAAGAGAAACCGCACATAAAGACGAGTTTTTTTTAAACAAGTGTTGTAATGCCAGATCGTTTTTAATTAATTTCATTTTTGAACCGAATTTAGGTGTTAGGAAATGTGATCCGAACATTCTGTGACTAACATCAATACGTCATAAGTAAAAATAAATAAACCGGTTTTGTTTCTGGTCGGAAATAAAAAAATGTTAATTCGCAGTATAATCGTAAAACTAATTAAACATTTCATCCAAAAAATATTAAAAAATATAATTGTTACGTAATATGGAAATTTCTGATCAAGAAATGAAACTCGCATTTTGGAATTCAAAAACACAATCTAGTTTTATGAAACTTCTAAAAAATGCCAAAAGGATTTATTTGACTTTAGAATTGCAACATTTAGTTCTATCATTTAAAATGATATTGTCAATTGTCCTCAAACAAGAAATAAACGTTAGAAATAAATAATGAAATATATTTTTGTTAAATCTCATGCCAGTCGATTATCTTATTCAAAATGTTATCAATAATTATTCGTTATGAATTAATGCGGGCGTAATGTAAATGACGAATAACCATTACTAAATTTATCGAAGTTATGAAACGCCTAACTTTTTGAGAGTATTAATGTAGAATCTGGTGTTCTTGAAATATATAGAAAATATACGTTTGCCTATGTACCCTGACACATAAAAGAATCATGAAATAAAACAGGAATAGGTTTATGAATGCGCAGATCCATTATCAATAACAGGCTTTTGGTTTCGTGAATATGTGCTGGGACTAAAAATCAATTGAAAGCCTCAATTTAGTTTAATCAAGATCGTTACAGAGATTGTAATTCAGTTGCTACTATCAATCGAAACTGATCATTTTAATTCAAATGTTATTTTAATAAATTTGAAATGTTTTTGATTCCGAAATAACTGGCCTATGAAAGGTCATACTGTTATTTACAACACAAAATACTGATACGATTATTTTTACAATTTCTGTGAAATTTAGTTAGACCTGCAAACCTTCTAAAAACAATTGTATGGATTTTTACATAAAATATTTAACACTGTGAGCTTAAATAATTTGGATGTTTCCAATAAAAAGATGGTATGCGCTCCATAATGACAACCCACTTGATGCGAAAGATAGTCAAACAAGAAGAACGCAGTACAAAAATCGAACTTCATGACGGAGGAAGAAAGCAAGGAATACACGAAGAACGACCTCTGTGGGCGTCAGAGCCACGGAGCGGCTTTAGGAATCGATATATCCGAGGCGACTGCGTGGGTGTACATTGGCGCCGAGAAGGAAACCATATTGTGTGCAAACGGCGCCCCCACCGCTGCAACTCCGTCGCAAACACGGCCGACGCCGACGCCGCTCGGCCGCTTCCAGAACTATTTACGAGGAGCAGCGAAGGCTGCCCAGGGCGAGAACCCAAGGCCTCCGTGTTAAATTGCTTGTTAAGAGAATGCAAACCTTCCACTACGAAGACGTTCTTCTCAAGATTTGTGGCAAGATTATTCGAATTCCATAAATTCTCGAGAAAACACGATCTTTTAAAACTATCAGACCGTTAGAGAGAAGGAAAAAAGATGGATTTCAAATCTAAAGTTATTTCAAGATTCTTTCTAACTCGTATCGATCAAGAAATTGAAAACTTTCTGATGGAAACTGAAGAGATAAATCTCTCCTATTTTTGCGGTTATATTTTGGTCTACGTGTCGGTAACGTTGGCTTAGAAGTTTGTGGTGCCGCCTGCTCACAATTACTTTTGACGCAGGCAGAGCGCACGGGCGCATTGGTTTGGAATTGGAGCGAGCACAAAGCAATAGATAGAGCGCAGATTCCTCAAAGCGAACTTCCGTAGTTCGCAGCATGGCTGGCTTTGGAATCCAATGCAGTCTCGCAGTTCCGCTTTCACAGAACAATGGATAGTTCCATGTGTCTCTCTGTACACTTTTGGACGCGTCGTCCTTGTTCGTGGGGCTTGCACAGCGGCGGTGACAATATTCTAAGCGTATTTAATAGCGTATTACCGTCTAAATATCAAAATTCGTAGTCTTCTCACCGTTCAAATCACAAAGAGTATTTAATATTTTGACAATGTTTATCGAAATTGCGATTTTTTCGATATTATTCCGAGCCTCATCAACTCAAAATGTAGTATTTGAATATGGCGAGCATCCAGCATTTGTTTCACGACGGAACGTTCAGTGTAGAATGGCGCCGACCGAAACATTTGCAATAGTTTCTCTCAAGTAACATGTTCCTCTTAAACCCAAAATGCATGCTACATTCTGACGTACGGATTCAGATTTTTTACGAACACACGCATGCGCAGAGTGGTTGCTGGGTAATTTGACGTGAGGAATTGTGGGTGCGGGGTCGCTGAAACTCCAAATTCGTTCTTCAAAAGGAAGCCTGTACTTCTTTTGGGGGTGATGAATGCGGATAAATTTCTACATATAAAAACAAAAGGAATCAAAGTGAAAAATTGAACTGTCGTTGAAACATTATATTTTGACTAGTATCGAGACTTTTTTAAATCTACAGGCACATTTCAAATGAAATATAAAGTATGTAATTATTAGATCGCGGATTTTTAGGTTCCAAAATATGTGTTTTAGGTGCCTAAAATAGGTTCTTTCAGCATCTCAGTTGGGAATTTTAAATGGTAGAATAGGCAGAAATAAAACAGAATTTTTACAAAAAACACTCTTTTTCGCTATTTATTATACGTATTTCTCATCAAGATAAAACATAATTTAAAATTATTTAGAATCAGTAAAGTATATTTTGCAATAGTATTATTTATGAACAAGTTTAATTCTTTTGTCATTTAGTTAGAATTATTCATACCGTATTTTGCCTCAGAATAAATTACTAATACTTTTTCCAAGTTTTCAAGAGAAAAGTAATGTCTCTTATCGGTCAAGATCACTTTTCTTTCGCGGATATTCAATCATTTTATCTTCAAAATACAAACAATAGAGAAAAAGTAGCAGCCTAAAGGGTTGAAACAACCAGGGGTGACTAACGAAGTAGGTTGGTGTTCACATCCATTATATAGTTTTTCATATAAAATATCCTTACTCGAGATTATTTCATCTGAGCGTTGAGCGGCAAGAGGTAACAAAATAAATTAATATTAGAAAAAGCTCCGTAGTGGTAGCCGATATCTTGTGGTAATCCATCATAGGTATGGGGATAATCATACCACAATAGTAAAAATAAATAATATATATTTATTTTATGCCCAAAAGTACCTTTCGAGAACAATATTTTCCCATCCTCAGTGGGTCTCTAACAAAAGGAAAATTGAATGATTAACATAAAGAGGAACAGTGGTATGAAGAATAAAATTGACAAAAGAAGTGAATGAAGAATACAATGATAAATAATAAACAACATTGAAATAACTTACTACCCAAGCACCGTGGATAACACCTAAACATTTAAAATGAAACCGGATAAGATCCAGTGATGAAACCGGTAGCGGTAGCTCAGTGCATCAACTGATGTCACTGCAGCGCCTCTAACCGGGAGGTCCTAGGTTCGAGTCCTGACGGCGGCAGAATTTTCGACACTAGCTTTCCAGCTAGGTTGAATTCAGCTACTGTCTGGAGGAGAATTCTAGCGGCCGGCTGCTCTGATCGGTAGTTTTCCGTGGTTTCTCCGATCAACACCAGGCGAATGCCGAAGCAGTACCCTACCAAACGGGCCACGGACCGCACGCGATCTATCCTTCCTCTTCCTTGTCCTATCCTCTCCCCTTACACACACACTTACACTAACATGCACTACACTACCACATATTTCGGGAGACCGGTCGGGAGCTTAGAGCTTGTCCCGGCTGGGGCGGTGCCCCGCTGGTGGGAGAGTCCAGGTTAGGGGGAAACCCCACTAGCCGACGGTAGGTTGGCGCTGGATCTCGCCATCCAGCGGGGGAAGATCACCGCCATCTCCCGAAAAAAAAATGCACTACACTAACGGGACTAATGACCGAAGTAGTTGACGCGCCCGGAAACACGAATAAATCAATCAATCCAGTGATGAACCACTAGGTTGGTCGCCATCTTGTAGAATGGTGGGAAGAGAAACTCTACCCAATAGTGATGGAGGGGGGAACTGGAAGAGAAAGTGAGGCATAAAAGGTTTAAAATATATAGCTTTTTAATAATAGGATTATATACTTGATATGAAAACAGAATAAGAAAGTTCTAAAAAAAATTTTAATTCCGAAAATTTATATATATTTTTTTAATTTTTTCTTTTTATATAATTTTTGGAGCGCTGCTCGGCATTTTATTCGCCGTTTCTATAGTGTATGTATTTATTAATAATGTTTAATGAATGATTTTCTTTTCCATTTATTCAGTCTAATCTTACATTAATTTCTGTCTTGTGTTCTTTCAAATTACGAAAATATTACAAAAATATATTTAAAAATGTATTTTAAAATGTTACCATTAAATTAAATATATTTAAAAACTGTGCCAATAGTGTAAATAGCTGTAAACTTAAATTTAAATTTTAACGCTCCGCAGGTCGGAGCATATATTGTGCATGGATTCGCTCATTTTCAATGGATTATTTATGATTATTGAACGTTCACTGTGCTAATTTTTGTTAATTTATCAACCCTAAACTTCATATTTCTGGCAGCTTCATTTTTCGTGAACATCTGCCACAAGTTACAGCTCTGCCTCATATTTTTTGATGCACATTTTCTAAAGTTTCTTGTTAAAATTATTTCAGATTTTTGAAGTTCGTCTTTTCTGGACATTTTCTTGTCACGGCATATAGATCACTTGCTGAGCCTGCCGTGTGCAAGGACGTGAGGCCCGCGCTCACTTTTTCAGTGGTCTCTTTGACGCGTGTTCGGTCCCGCAGCAAATCGCTGAATCGCTGTGTTTGCTGGACCTTGCTGCATTTATGGCATATGGCCGTCATTTTTTAGGAGCAAGGGTTATCGCCAGCTCCCACATTATTTAAGAGCTGAATTATTTTGGTGTGGCGCTTTTGTTATTAGCAAGGTGAATAAGTAATTTAACTTTAACTTCAAAACTGGTTATTTTCAGTAAACTTTTTGGTAAAGAACAACATTCATGGTTATTTTAGAGCTATTTACTGGCACTTGAATTGTGTACGACTGAAGGGTATAAATCCAAAACCCATTTAGTTAGGAGTTTATTAGGATAATAACTCTTTCAAGTTTGTATTGTTAGAAAGGACATGTCCTTTTTTTCAGCTCCTAAAGTGGTAAAGCTGTTCTGACATCAGCCTTTTCTCTAGTTCTGTATAATTCCCTTTCAACAGGCATTTGGCCTGACTACCTATCAAAAACTTAAATAATTTTTGTAATTGGTTATAATATTCTTATTGTTAATAAAGCTTGTTGTTCTACTTGGTTTTGCTTTGAGTTATCATATGTATAACGCTATCTATTGTGATTTATGGGAGTCTCCTTTTCCTCCTATTTTCCTTCATATTTTCCTCATTTTGATCTGATTAGATGTTGATGTTGGCCCCGCCCCGTTAGAACCCGGACAATTAAATTAATTATTTGATTATATTAAATTTCCGTTTAATTGATGGCATATTTGCCCTTTTTGCCTCGACGTACAACAATAATCAGCATAGATGAGAAATAGTTTGGGAAGCTGGAATATATCTTAAGCAGCAAGGACGAACGTCAAACATTAAGTATGTGTGTGTAATGTGGATGTAGAAAAATGTTCTACATATTCACTATAAGTAGAACAGAAAACATTGTTTCATTTGTTCAGTATTAAAACTAGAAAACTAATGAAATAAGAAAGGTTTACATCTTTTAAAACAGTACTGTCATTATACACTGCAAATCCAGAGTTCAACATCTTTTTGGAAACGTAATGGAAATGTTTTATATTTACCAAGATCTGTACGTGTCTGCTGTAGGAAAATATGGCAAAGAAATTCTACAGCCCACCTTACCTTAAAAACGCAATGTATCACACAATAATAACCATTAATATTTTGTTTAGACATGATAGAAATTGCGTTTACAAACACTCCCAAATCTTTTAAGTTTAAAAAACTCTTCGAACTTAAGACATAGTGCTAAACTAGCTTCTCTAACAACATTTTAGAGTCGCATGTTTTCTCGAGGATATATCAAAAGATTTAATAGATCGATCACAACTCACACAATGAATAAAAATGACGGCAGACAGGTGTTCATTATATTCTTTTTGTGAATTTATCGTACTTCAATGTTTGTACTATACAAGCAAGTGTTAAAACATCTGGATCCTACCACCTTTCTTTTTTAACCCTTTATAGGCCGGGTAGCGAAAATTATGAACTTTGGTTGAATGAAAAGGCTCAGAACGTCGGCGCCTGGATGTCACACTGTACGCAAGTAAACTTTAAAAAGGGCACGTTGCAACCATTCTCTTCCCACTTAAAGGCAAGCGCGGCCATAGTTCCGTTCACACACTCGGCTTGACGTGGTCGTGAAGCATGCCCAACTAGAAAACAAACATTACTGGCGAAACTTCACTGGAGGCGATGGCACGAGTAGCAAGGCTGGAAGAAGGCGGTGGCTGATCGGTGTCGCTCTCTTCCGGAACTCACCAAACTACACCAGATTTAACCAGTGTCACTTTAAGTCACAAGCTGGACAGAGAGGGGAACACTCTCACCCAATCGGGAGCTTCAATGCGACTTCAATGTTTGGTATTGTAGCTCCCGATTAGATGGCAATGTCCCCTTCTCCCTCCAGCATGTGACCTTGAAGTGCCGCTCTGTTTAAATCTGAGTAAATACGAAGAATCAGCATAAGGAATAAGTATTTGGAACCGTCAGGGGGTACAGTTGAAAGGAGTCATAAAATCGTCATAAAATGTCGATGTTCCATGGGAGGAGTCCTACAGTATCCATAGTGTTTATTTAACTGTCTCTACGAAGGAAGAAATAGACTCGAGACATCATTGCTTTACTTCCGTCAACCGGAGTCAAACGCCGGTGAAAAGCAATGAATTCACGAACATCTGTCTCTTCCCATAGCTGTATTTCTTTCTTATCTCTTTCATCCGCCTTCTCCTTCTTTCTATCTCAAACACTCAGACCAAACACACACACACTTGCACATTTCATCATCACGTTTCTCCTCCGTTTCCACAGTCTCTCGCATACCCGAACCGCCTCTCTGCACATTTCATCATCACTTTCTGTGCCTATTGCTCTTCTCTCCTCCGTTTCCCATTCGCGTCCGCGGGGCGCGATCGGGATGCCCCGTGCGCCCAGTGCATTTCCGCGCAGAGGGTGCACCGTTCCGTGCGGACGTGCAGTTCCGGCGCGAACGCGGCTGCAGGCGCCCAGGCAGCGGGGGCGAAGGGCTGAGAGGGGGAGGGGGAGGGGAAGCGAAGGTCAGAGAGCGCGCCGTGGTGACTCAAGCGCGCACACGGGTCGATGTGTGCGTGCGTGGGCGGGAGAGCGTAATCGAGAGAGGCAGAGATTGCGGGGTCGCAGGGCAGCGTCGGCCGAGTCAAGTGTGAGGAGACAAAGGCCGATACCGAGGGGAGCGAACCACTCAACGGAGCGCGCTCCACAGGGAGATACCTAAGCCCTGCCAGGTGGGGAGACGTCCCGCATGTTTTATGGGGGACTCCACGACGACAAGAAGGTGCACTTCACGTTAGGGACGAAGATCTATTTTGAGATTATATTTTTAAACATTTTATATGCAGTGAATATCATATCAAACTAACCTCACGTTCTTTAAAGACAGTGGCGGCTAGTGTCTTCCCAGTCATTGAGGGTTGCAGTTCCGTCGAATGACGGAAATTTAATTTAAACAACAGTATTAGCTAATGTTCTGCTATCCTGGGAGTTCCTACTTCCGACAACCAACTGTTTTTATTTGGGTTCCAGAAGCTTCTTGTTTCATCGATCTTTCTATCATGTGGCTTAAATATTTTAATTAAAACATTTTTCAAAATGCAGTTTTCGCTCAACAATGTAGGATCTTGAGGCAATTAATACACCATAGAAATATTGTTTGCAATATTTATAGTTTTCGATAAATATAATCGTCTTTGATTTTTTAAATGAAAATATTTTTATTTTCTCACTACCAATGGACAGATTGTAAAAAGAGGAATATCATGATATATCAAGGTTTCAATAGTAATTTCAATATAAAATTATACTTTCTGGCATGTGACTACTACACTGCGTAAATAATGTTTAAATATATATGAAAGGTATTGAATGAGTGATTTACGCAACAGAGAGGAATTCCCCCCTAAGGAGTCATTTCAGCAGCTGGATTTCTGGCCTGCGAGCGGCGTCGCGTGCGGTGACAGTAGTGACACGCTAAAATTTCGGGTCGAGATTACCACACATGCGTTCTGTGTGTGTTTGAGCCTACCCCAACGATTCAGATGGCACATCAGTGGTGGAGAAACTGGCGCTTGATTGCAGTGGGGAATTCTCCGATACACCGCGTATACCACCGGTATACCTAGTAATTCAAAGTGTATAAGAAATATTTCGTAACTTTGGTAATCCTCTAAAAAGTTATTGAGATTTTGAAAGCCTTAAAACAGATGCGAAAAAATAACTGTTTTGCTACCGAGAGCCAGTCACTCTTCCGCATCCGTAAGCGTTATGAAGTGCGGTAGAGGGAGAAGTTTCAAACACTACTTAATGCTGTCCAGAGAATTTGCTAGCACAGGAGAAGATACCGCATGCCAGCCGCGATAACCTAGCAACACATGTTTCAAGGGTGGGGATAGAAGAGGATGCACGTCTGGACGGTCGGTAGGCAGTAGGCACCGGAAAATATTGCGGTGAACAGTCCTTCTCTGGTCGTTCGTACGTTACGCTTCTCTCAAGTTTTTGTGAAAATGGCATGTGTTAATGATCCAGAAGTTAGTGGTTGTGTGTCTTATAGAACAATTATTAAGGTCGGAGTTTTAGAGTATTGGGGTTTCAGAAAAGCTAGGAATAAAAGACAACGCTAGATGTAGCTTCCATAAAGTACGGTAAACTTAAAATAATGTCCAGGATTCGCCACTGCTTGATAGGCGTTTTGGATCTCGGCGGTGAACTCTGCAAAATGTGTTGACGTTTGTCTCCCGCCTAGTGGCTCTCTCAACCTTTCCAACTACAGCCGCCGCAGGGCGTCGCATCGGCCAGAGGGTGTGGGAATCCCGCTGAGTTTGCAAGAGCGAGATTCTAGCTTTAACGCATTGACGATCATTCGGTGCACGAGAGCACCAATGAAAATATTATTTTTTCTTAAATAATTCACGCACGAATTTCTTGTTTTTCTTTGGTAGTCTCTTTGTATTAATATTATATTTTATTGTGAATTTTGTCCTATTGTCTGAGTTATCCGTTAAATTGATTTATCTATCTGGAAAAATAGATCAATTTTCATTCGAATTTGAAACTGGATTCAAAATTTATAATTTCTAAATGGGTGCATCTAGAAAGAAGCTGTTTTGCTTGTGTCACAGTAAAAATTTAAATATGGAAGAAAGAACAACTGAAAGAAAATACAGGTATTTTTTCGCCGTTGAATATATTATATTGTATTAATTTTAAAATTATATCAAGTATGTAGCCTGAATAGGATCGAACAAAGTTAAGTAAAAATGTTCAATAATTATGCAATCGTTCTGGTCTACAACATTCGTAATAGTATTCAAATGTATTAAATACATCATGTTTACATTATTTCCCTCTCTGTGGAGCAGGATGTCAAATGGTAATTTGTAGTAAGGGATAATTGATCAGTACAGCGTGTCAGTACCATATTACTTGATTTCATAACCGAATTCCGAAATTACATTCAAATATTTCCTCACTGATATCACATTGGTTGGTCAATACAGTATATCTGATGCCTTCATTGGACATCAACCAGAGAATCACGAATGATATGTTTGCAACACGTTCGTGTTATTTCATAAACATGCTGTCACCTACGATCATTTCGTTAATGCATTAGGCATATATTTTACATTCTTATTAATATAATACAATCAACAAGAGAAAGAAGATACCGTGAAGGTCATGGGAAGAGTAGTATCGCTATATGGTGGGACGAAATGCGGTGGCGGTGGCGGCGGTGGCGACGGCGGCGACGGCGGCGGCGACGACGACAGCGGCGACGACAGCGACGACGACGGCGACGACGACTGCGACGACGGCGGCGACCGTGGCAGCGGCGGCGACGACGGCGGCGACCAGATATGTTCAGGTGAGGAAGGGCTTTCTAAGATTGTTGCAGGTAAACTGTCGAAGTATAATTAATAAAACCATTGAGTTTTGGAACTTAGTTGATACATGCGATCCAGATATAGTGATAGGGACAGAATCGTGGTTAACAGATGAGGTAGCTAATTCTGAAATTTTACATTACAGTTATAGATTATATCGAAGGGATAGAAAAACAAGAGGCGGGGGCGTTTTTCTCTGCGTCAAGACCTCGTTAATAGTTAGGAATAGTTGGTTTAGTAACAACTTTGAAATGTTAGGAATGGTAATTGACGTACTAGATAATTCCGTGGAAATTATTGCTTGTTACAGGCCGCCAAACGACGGTTATGAAATTTTAGATGAAATCGGTGATAGGGTGGAAAACAGAAACGGTCGTTCTATTCTTGTCGCTGGCGACCTAAACTTTCTCGACGCTAACTGGAAAGGAGAGGTATGCGACAGGAAAATTCAAAAGCACGTCAATCGACTGGTATGGGAGCAGGGACTAACGCAGGTAGTCGACCAACCCACGCGGCAGAGCGCAATTTTGGACATTTTCCTTGTTCACCCTGCAGAAATGTTCCTTTCTTGCGACGTCTTTCAGGGGATTAGCGACCACAAAGCAGTGATGGTAGAAGTACAAACAAATGTAATTACGCGACCTAAGGTGAAAGGAACGATAGTCAGGCAATATAGAAAAGCAAACGTCGAAGGTTTACGTAGTTTCTTAAGGGAAAAATACGACTATTTTCTAAGAACAGAAGGGGGTATGGAGGAACAATGGGGGGCTTTTAAAACAATCGTAGAAACAGCTTTAGATACGTTCGTTCCTTGCAAAATACTGAAAAGTAATCCTGATCCTGAATATTATAACGGGGCGGTACGGCGTTTAAAGAGAAAAGTTAGACTAGCATTTAATAGGAGACATCGCAGCATTGCTGACATGATAACTTTTAAAAAATTCTACAGGGAATTAGAAAAAGAAAAGAAAATTGCGCATGAATTATTTTTAAGAAATATTTTGGAGACAGGAAGAAATAATTGGTCAGACTTTTACAAATATGTCCGCAGACGCCGGGGGAATAAGGAAGAAATTCAGGAAATTCTAGACGCAGATAACGCGCCATTGCACGGCGACCAAGCGAAAGCAAATGCGTTCAACGCGTATTTTGTATCAGTATTCAAACCAAAACGGGCGCAGGAGCAAGTTCATTATTTTCCAATAGAAAACCAGTTCAAGCTTCATGCATGGGAACTCCGCAAACGTATAAAATCACTGAAAAACGGTAAATCACGCGGACCAGACGGCATCTCGACAGATTTTATTAAACTCGGTGGGGAGGCAGTATTGCCGTATTTGTTAAGATTATTCAATGTTTCAATCAATAATGCAAGTTTACCAGACGATTGGAAGACAGCTATAGTGGTCCCTATTTTCAAAAAAGGTGATAAAACGAAAGTTTGTAATTATAGACCAGTATCGCTCACATCAGTAGTATGCAAAATAATGGAGCATTTAATAGCCGGGTACATTCGCCGCGAATGGGAAAAAGCGAACTGGATTTTTCACGGACAGCATGGGTTTAGAAGTAAATATTCGTGCGAAAGCCAAATCGTTTCTCTTTTGCAAGATCTAGCTGACGAAGTTGACGCGGGTGGGAGGGTGGATGCAATCGTAATCGACTTTGCGAAAGCATTCGACGTAGTACCGCATAACCTACTTATCAGGAAATTATTAACTTCAGGAATTGATGCTAGAGTTGTGAAGTGGGTAAGCGAATTTCTTAGAGACAGGAAACAAAAAGTTCGAATTGGCACTCAGTTTTCGACTACGGGTATTGTTACTTCAGGGGTTCCTCAGGGAAGTGTCATAGGGCCATTACTTTTCTTAGCGTACGTAAATGATATCCATGTTAACATACAATCAAATGTGCGTTTATTTGCAGACGATTGTGTTATATACCGAAAAAGCAAAAGTAGCGCTGACGAACAAATATTACAGCAGGATTTAGAACATTTACGTGATTGGGCTGAAAAAAAATGACATGGGAATTAACGGATCGAAAAGCAAAACAATAACGTTCGGGCAGGGACGAAATTATGAGGAACCAGACTATCGTTTAGGTGAGGTCATCATCCCAAGAGACTCATCATGCAAGTATTTAGGCATTCATATAGATAGTAAATTAGGGTGGGAGAAGCATATAAATCAGGTAGTTAGGAAAACGTGGAAGTCTTTGCATTTTGTAATGCGAATTCTAAAGAAAAGCTCTGCAAACGCAAAAGAATTAGCATATTTTTCGCTGGTTCGCCCTCTCATGGAATACGGAGTGGCATGTTGGGATCCATACAGAAAGTCGCACCGGAAAAATCTAGATAGAATACAGAGAAAAGCGAATAAGTTTACCTATAGAACTAACGCGATAAAAAAGGCATGGGAACCTCTAGAAATGAGAAGAACAAGGGCGAGGCTTTGCGCTCTTTATAAATCGTACGTAGGTCAAACAGCTTGGAAGGAAATTCAGGTTAGACTAGAAAAACCAAATTATTTCGGCCGAAGCGATCACACTCACAAAATTCGAACAAGGAAACAAAATTCAGATCTTGGGAAATTTTCCTTTTGTAACAGAACAATTAAAGATTGGAACAGTTTACCCGCAACAATTTTCAAAGCTTTTCCTCTAAGTGTTCGAAGTTTTAGAAATAAGTTAGAACAATATGATAGTAATAGACATTAAATGAGTAAGTGCGGTGAAGTGAAGTGCGGTGAAGTGCGGTGAAGTGCGGTGAAGTGCGGTGAAGTGCGGTGAAGTGCTGGTCAGTGTAACTCAAAGCAAAAACAGTGTAGTGTAGTGTAGTGTAGTGTTGTGCAGTGCAGTGTCGTGCAGTTAATTGTAGTGAACGCGATCAATGAATTAAAAACAATAAATTTAGCCAATATTTATGTAGCTTGTATTAAATTTTAGCATCACCGACATATAATTATAATTATTATATATCATACGAGTTGAAATATTTGTTATAATACTTAATATTAGTGATAGTATGATTATTGCATGTTCGGTTTGTATCGTACTTCTTTATTATTATTATTGTTATTATTATTATTATTATTATTATTATTATTATTAATATTGTTGTTACTATTAATGTTCAGTGTTATTATTATTGTAATTATTGTTAATTAACTGCCACCGGGTCATACCCAATTGCAGTTCCAATAAAAATGTATAAAAATGTATGTATGAAATGGTGTCTCTGCGAGTTGTGTACGTGATGAGCACAAGGGAATAACATGTTGAGCACGAAGGCGAGAGGTGATGATATGAGCGAATGAGTGACTAGCACGAGAAAGTGACGTGACGTGAAAATGGTTATACCGTGCCATGATACATGGTGACTACATGACACGATGAGCATGAAGTCGTGAAGTGGCAAGCATGAAGGAATTATGTGGATGTTTATGGAAGTTTGCATACCCGCTACTTTGCTTATTGTCATTAGACCAACCACCTGTTACATAGTACACTAGAGTTGCGAAAAAACCCGAAGAGAAGATTGTGATCACGTTACCAAATCCAAAGAGAGTTGTAGCGCCAGAGATTTGATTTTCATAAAATGAGAATAAACTAAATTACTAAGAAATAAAACCCCGACGTGCATTGTCAGACACAAGGCATAAAACAATTAAAATACTGCTAATTATTAATAGATAACAGAATTTATTGTTATAAACAAAGGGTACAAGGGAATAACTTGATGAGCAAGAAGACGAGAGACGATGCATATGCAATCGTTTTAAAAAATGTATTTTGGGCGGCGATATTTGGTAGTTTTTTTTTTCAAAAATCAGGTATTTTAACGAACATGAGACCTGCACCATTCTCTTTAGCGTCCTTTACGTTATCTATGATTCAAGTTTAATAAAAAAATTGTGATATTTTTAAGAAAAAATATTTAAAGAAAATAAAAATTACATTATGACACGCAATTTCGCAAAAACCCTCATATTTTCGAAAAATTTAATTGTCGATGGTTTAATATTTAAGTGTCGATGGTTTAATTCCCGGCACACTTACTAATACCGCAGCTCGAAAACAAGAAAAACACGCTTTTTAGAAATTTCTTTGAATCTTCTGGCCGGATCCGAAAATAAATGATCAGCTGCCCACCAGGAGATCAAGACGCATCTCATATGTCTCGTTTGGTGGGCTAACCGTGAATGGCAGTTGTGTGACAGCTCCGCACACGCACACGCACGCACGCACGCACGCACGCACACACACACACACACACACTCATAGTTACACAAATACTTTATAGGGATGAAACGAAAAGCCTTGTAACTCGAAGGCCTTTTTGACAAGTTGACACACAATCGGCCTCTTGCAAGAGAACCATCCACAGGGTGTATGATCAATTTGTACGAGAAGGAACAATATTGGAATCGTAGTGACCTCGATCAAAGTCTGTTTGTTTGCCGGAGAATATTCAGGCTGTACGAGTTGCTTTACAGCCCCGGTAAATCGTGTAAAGACTCTCCGTTCAACATGTTTTGAAATATGATCATACTAGTTACGTTTTGTTTTCAAATATGTACACATGATCACCTGAAACCTGGCAGAAAATGGTGTGGAGTTCACGACATTTGCATCATCGAAGTGAAATTGAGGCGTTGTTTTGTCGTATTTGTTTCTTTCAGCAGAAAGCTTTTCCGGCCACATTGCGGCCATCTTCAGTGCGATTCTGAGGCGGCTGAGGGCCTCGGTCCAAACAAGGCAGCTGGGCTTTCTTCTTTGTGGGTCATTTCACTCCAGGACATTTCAATGACAAACAATTTTGGCTCCCCAATAAGTCAGACCTCAACCCATGTAACGTCTTTCTTTGGGGGTACCAAAACAAAAAATATTTCCCCAAATGATCACATGATTTAATAGACATCTGAGAATAATTCAAGCTTGCAGCAAAATCACAGAAAACATGTTGTAGGGTTATTACTTACGTCAGTGTTCATTTGCAGTAAATAATGAATCGAAAAGGACTTATTGAATATGTTCAGCGTTAGAATAATTCTCTAAAGAGTGTTTTCCATTGTAGAACATTTGTCGTTGAATTTGTTTCAACTGAACATTTTTGATTCAACAACAAAATGGAGACTCATTTCGAGCTGCTGGGTCGTCAGTCTTCCTTTGTCGGCCATTTTAAATATACTAGTCTCCTAGACGCGATATCATGAATTACGTGACTCATTTATTTCTTCAAGTTCTTCTAGTACTATTGAGATGTTCAACAGGTAGTCTAGTACGACTAATGAATTATGTAAGAAACAAATGGTGACTCATTTCGTCCGCCACCGTGTATATGCAATTACAGGGAAAATACGCAATTATCTGGAAAATAAAATTTGCTTTCATTCACTCAGAATGTCCTGAAAACTAGAAAAATACGGGTCTGGTATCTTGTACTTGTCTTCCACCAAGTACGCGGTCCCATTTGTATGTGAATCTCTCCCTAGATATCCGTGTCTGTTTGGAGAAAGTGGCAGCGTGCAACTTGGATTCCTTCAATTTCAACACGCGTGCAGCGTCACGTGTCGCGAGAGAAAGAATGTCGCGTGGGAAGGGGGGGGGGCAGGCGAAGCGACAGCGCCGCCATCTGTGTGGGCGCGATGGCGGCGGCGGGGCGTGCCTCGAGGGCGCGATGTGACGGGCACGCGGCGGCGGCGGCGCAGGCGCGTATATTGGGGTGCCGCACGTGCCTGGGTGTCAATCGCGGCCTGCGACCCGCACCCGCCGCGACAGGCGCGCGCGCTCGGGAGACAGCCCCCGCCGCCGCTGCCGACAGCTCATGCAGCCGCGTGACGCGGATGCGGCGGCTGGCGACGAGCCTTCGTGGGTGGCGGTGGGAGAGGCCGCACACGGTTTAAATTCTTCACTTTGCAATTTTCTTCAGAAGAAAAGTTCACCCGTTTCACTCTTTGTATTTTTGGACTCGAAATCGGAGTACAATGAGTCGATATTCTTCTCATACAACCTCCACTTTTATTATGGATTATAATATGTTATTTATAGACGGTCAATTCCAAATACATTTTTGTGTTAAATGCACAACGTTTCTCAGACGGATTTGTCTGCTTCATCAGTTCATCATATCTGTTAATTATAGACAGTCAATTCAAAAAAGTATTAATAAAAAAATTATTTTGAATTGACTGTTTATAATTAACAGATATAATCCATATCATTTGACAGACGCTCACAAATATAATCTGTTTAACCTCGTCTATTCCCTAATTCTTTTTGAATGGTAGATAGTTTGATACTTCAATGCACGGACATCCTTTAGTGAATACTAATTTTAACCCACTTCTCATAATAATTTATTTGTCAAAACATTGTATCTCTTATTTTATCAGTTTCTTTACTTGGATTTGAAAGAAAAATGAAAATGAAAAAAGGTTTGACAATAATTTAGTTGTAAACTTCTCTGCACCCATACGGATGCAATGGGAACCTACACACTCAGGTTTTTATATTAAGAATTTTCTGGATTCGTCCAGGAAAAATATCTAAATTTGTTTAAACAAAACAAATAATAAGAAACTTAATGTATTGTTTATTACAAAATAATTTTCAGTTACTCTGAAATGGCAGTAAACAGACAACACACAAACCACATTGTATTTTTTTTACACACTATGCATACACTCGAATTACAATTTTCATTTTTTTATCTGATATACTGAGAACACACTAATGCCCTAAATTATCATACCTAATGCCCTCTGGAACTCATCTACCAGATAATCGAGGTCCGGTGGGTTTTGGATGCTGCCGTAGTGTACTGTATTTGGTGAGATATATTTGTGCAATTCGGCGCCTAAAGTCCAATTGTGATATTTCCTCCTTCTTTGTGTACACAGTCCAAGAATTCTGAATTGATAAGTCAATTAGCCAGGTGTATATACGTCACTACCATTTTATGCTCGGCACATCAAATCTATGTGTAGAAATATTATTGTCCACTAGATCAGTCGCTCCCATTTCTTTACTATATAGAGTGATAAAAATTGCGGGGAAATAATAATATTTTTCCAGCTTCTTGATAGAACCTTATGAAAGAGAAAAAAACAAATCTGTAGATCCTATTATGAATATTCCTTTATATTTCCATAGGTAAATAGTATTACATCATTCTTCTCAAAATGATATTCAAAAGATCCTCCGGGCATCTTGCTAAAAACTGATGCTGATTTGGCAAATAAAATGTTGTACTCTTCAGGTATCTTGGCATTTTTACCTGGTGCACATCAAAGTTCAAAAGGTAGCCTTCACATGAATTTATGCACTACATTTTAATTTCAGATATTTTAGGCTTAGTGGGAATGAATTGCATTATTCCCTACCAGACAAAACATTTCTCCCTAGACTCGCTCGTCAAAATTCAAAATCATATTATTCCTGATAAGGTCCATGAATGGACGCAACTTGTTAAACAATGTTAAATTCGAGAATCAATGAAATTATTATCGGCACAATGAATACACACCGTAAAATAACTATGCAGCAAATAATGTTTTGGCTCGCTCAGTAACAAGGTAGTCTAATTACAAAGAAACGTAATTTATATGAATTTTTTTTAAAAAAACAATAGAAGAGAATTTTGAGCAACTATGTTACGTGATAATAATGATTTTTTAAAATTAACTCGGCATAATAATAATGATTTTTATGAGGGACATAAACAATAAATGTTTTTTATAACAATAATGTTATTTTTATAATCGAATCGGGATATATGATTGTTGTCTTTAATCTTTCTTGAGAAGATTATCATGATAGGAATTTGAGATGAAGGGCCTTATTCTCTTGCATCCAGATCTTTTCCTCGTCACTGGCGGCGGTGAATATCTTTAGAAGTGCTCTCTCGCGGAAAATCCTACATTTGCTTCACCAGAGCAGGGTTTTTACTAATATTTTCTTAGCCGTAGGAAACCGAAATAAATACAACAAATGAAAAGAAACAGGAAAAGAAAGAAGAATATTTTTTGAAACGAAATACGAAATAGAGACATTGAAAAGTAGAAATCAAAGAAAAAATGTTTTCTTACGTTTTATAATAATTAATATTGTTTATAATTGTTAAGAGAAACACACACACAGATATATATATATATATATATATATATATATATATATATATATATATATATATATATATATATATATATATATATATATATACAGAGAAACAGAGAGAGAGAGAGAGAGAGAGAGAGAGAGAGAGAGAGAGAGGAGGGGGGAGAGGGAGCGGGTGCGAGTGGGTGGAGGGAGAGAGTTATGTTAGTGAGGTTTTTAAAGAGAGGAAGAGATAAAAGAAGTGCAGAAACAGAAGCATGAGAGAATTAGGCGATCCACAAATAATGATTTCTATAAGTATTTGGTCGTGTTTTGACGAAATACTTTAATGGAGTAAGCGACCAATGCAATAGGAATATTATAGATTTAGGGAACGAAATGAGAAGGTTCCGTAGGGAGGAAAGAGAAAGATATGAGATGTAGAATTTTTGAACGTGATGCGAAGATATGAAAATATGTGATCGAGGAATGGGGGAGAAATTGGAGAACGGATAATAATTGGAGAGGGTAGAGTAATCGAGAGATATTGAGTATTGATGGATGTAAGGAGAACAATGGTGAGGTAAAGAAACTAAGAGAGGAATCAGGAAGATACTATAGACATAGGGGGACGTTAGGAAGGAGAATGTCTAGTAAGCATAATGGCGAATAAGTTTAATATGGAGAGATGAGGGTGTTAACGGGAAGTTCTGAAAATGAAGAAAAACCAAGAAAATAAAGAATTGTTGTATAATAATGGGGTGAAGTTTTCAATGAGAATAGTTAGTAATGGTGTGTGTGAATCTGTTTCTTCTGTATCTGTAAATGAAGATTAATAAATAAATGATGAACGATTAATTATAGTATAAGTTACTGGAGGATTGATTAGTTTCCAACATGTTGGCGATGTAAGTAGTTCTTAGAAGTTATGTTTGTATTTTCAATGACGTCCATTCTGGCTACCGGTTGCATGGGTATCTTTGTAGGAGTAATGAAATGAAGTGTCTCATCTGGTTTTGGTGGACATTTTGGATTGAAGATCTTCAAAACCGAACTCAGAAACTTTCACACAACTGATAGCCGTAACGAAGCCATTCTGCTGCCTTTAGAAGGCTGTTTTGATCGTCCTTGTGCACCGAATTTTAAAGGACAGAAAGGAAAGACTTTGCTAGCGACCATTTATATTATCTGAAATGCAGAAGATGATTCAAATATTTCTGGTGTAAATAAATAAACAAGGCAACATTTCTCTTTAAACTTCTTACAACTGAAGTACATTTAGCAGACACATTTGAACAATGCATCATTGAAATCGTACTTGACATAAAATTGAGGCGCTCAGAAAAATAAAGCCAGATCCCAACCGAAGTTGAAATGACCCTTTAAAGAAAATGACTCTTTCTGTTTTCATTTACATTCACTTACACTCTGGACAAATTTTTGAACGTGTAATTTGAGGGTTTTGCCTTATCCTAATTCATTTGATATTTCAGCATTGATAGGTATGTGGCAGGAGTTTGCTATCATACATCAAACTCAAAATACGAAGCCGGTTCGAATCTGTCGTTCAGGATAATTCCTGAACGCCTCAATTAGAGCACTGTGTATTGCTGTGGATTATAGAACCAAGTTAACCGTGCAATTCCATTTTTTGTTTCATAAACTGCACACTGAGGTCTCACGGACCCTAATTATTCTTATCATTACAAAAGATTCAGAAAATTATCTATGATTTAAAAGTGTGTTGTTGTATTTAATTTTCATTTAAAAATGAATGAAAAGAAGAAAAAACACAAAAATGGAATTGAAAAAATAAAATGTATCGTATTTTTAACGTATAGTTTCATATTTTAATAGAATGATTAAAGATTACACGTTGAAATCAATGCACTCAACAATGCCGATGAAACTAAAATGTTATGAATTCTATTGTCTCATCGAATAAGAATTAAAAGAAGAATACTATTTCTATTTTGTAATTTGTACGCAAAACAATCAGAAAGTACACATTGCAGATCCTGCAGATCCTAGTTGTACGAATGATCTTCTATCCTCGGCTAAGTACGTGAGACTGACTTACATAATGCGCTGTATGACTATATAATTTCTACTTTGAAATGATGTTGGAGTTCAGTAGACCCCAGTGTGCAGTTCTATGGTTAATTATTCTAATTTAACATTGCTTCTTTAAATCTACTGAAGAAAGAAAACCAGCACATTGAAAACATGAAGAATATGTGTGTATTACATATCTCAACTTTGTTTTCCTCACATATGGTCTTCCTATTATTGTCTGTCCTGTAGCTTCAGTCCTGCTTTGAAAGCACTGCTGGCGTAGTCGAACAAAAAAGAAAACACCATAAAAAGACGCATGGACAGTTCTATTCGATAGAACCGGAATCCAACATTTCTCGTCGTCTAGAAACTGGCAAACGCTCCACCTGCCTTTACAGTTCAGTTGCCCGCAATAACAGCACGTCTACAATTCATCCCTGGCCATGGACGCCGATTCCGGCGAGTCGACAATTTGTGCCAAGCACCGGCGGCGCGAGGCCGGAAGCGAGGGAGACGGAGGCGGTGATGGAGGGTGGTGATGGGGACGCAAGGCCAGACGCGCCGGGGGTGTCTGTGAGAAGCGTCCTGGTTGGTGGTGGGGGTGAGGGCGGGCGGATTTGGAGTCTGTGACATGTGGTGACGGCGTCGGGAGCGGTGGATGGCGTTAATGCTCGAGATGTCGGCGCGGGGGCGGGGCTGTAGAAGTGGAGGATGAATAAAGTGATGGAGACAGACTCACCAGCGGGGAGTGTCGATGTCGGTGGTAGAGAAGGTGTAGAGAGCAGGGGTGCCGTTGGAGCACTATATGTGGGGTGGGTCGGGTGGAATGGGATGGGGGTGGCCGCCAGTGGCAAGTAACGGCCTCTATTGAGGTCGCGCGATTGCTCCCAAGCGCCCCCGCGCACGCTAGAGCTGCCTTCGGCGGCTGCCGGCCGCTCCGCTCCGCGCCGCGCCGCGCCGCGCCGTCATACTCTGCACGCTAAAGTTGCTATGGCAATAGTGCCTGCTGCTGGCCAGTCAATACAGCGCCCGAGGCCACAGCCCCCGCGCGCGGCAGTGAGGTAGTGACCACAGCGGGCAAGGGACAGCGGCACGGCCGCCGGCGCGCCTCGCGGGGCCCTGGGATCGATGGGCCTCGACCGCCTGCCCTACGCCGCCGCCCTCGCCGCCGCCCTCGCCGCCACCCTCGCCACCGCGGACCCTTCCGCGCCGACGGCGTAGTAAGTTCGTACGCGATGCACCACTGGCAAAGGCCCACGAGCACCTGTAGAGCACTGGATTCCATGTGGACAGACGAGCGTCCTGGATGTCTTGCAGCACTGATTGTTACGAAGTGAAAGGGAAGCAAGCAATTCAGAGTAATAAGTTCATAAAAGCAATGTCAAACCAGATATGTATTTTTTTTGTTGTAATGTATATTTTTTTAGTAAAGTATCCACTTTCCCCATTTGAAATAAACTGAATACAAATTATATTTCAACCATAAGAGTTCAGTTTCATACCATAACCAAGGTTATCATACTGGTAACGTTGAATAATGTAGAGGAGCCCTTCACAATAAATTAATATGTACTGTTTGAAATTTAATTATATCAGTAATGAGTTAAATAAAAAACAATATCAAGGCTTTTTATTCGCGATGAAGTTGTATCACAAATTCCTATTGTAGATGTCTTTCAATAATGTTTAAATTTGTGTTGTATAAGGTGTACGTTTTGTGTATTCGCCCACAAATAGATGTACGAAGAAATAGAGAGCAATGTAGAAGAATGAAAATATTCCCCATCTTGCATTCAGGGTACAGCATATTTGCCCGCCAGTGTTATGTCTATTAAGAACTTTCATTCACGTATAACCAAATCCTATATGCAATGTATTATTACGCAATCGCTAGCAACATCTGTGGATACTGTTCAGACATTCTTCAAAGTGAAGACGTTTTTGCAACACAAAATTATTTTGCAAAATGTTGTATCAATAATGTCGGCAATGTGATTAACCATTATGGAAGAACCAATAATGTGTTTATTTTTAGAATTAACAGTGAACCCATTACTAACACGTACGCCATGCAATTAGTAATGAATCGTTAACCATTCCAATTATTCCTTAAGTATGGATATTCTTCTCATAGTAACGAAGTCAACAGATGATCTTCAGTTTTCAAAGAAATAACAGTTAACCGTAGTGTTTGCAAGACAAAGGACTTTGTCCACTCTGGTCACAGCATATACTAGGTCACTGTTTAGGGGAGTGAGGTATTGATCCGTTTGCCGCCCGATAGACATGATTCATCGGTACGTGGAACACGAAGGAATTCCTGATTAGGGGTACTGAGAGTATATTATTGCCCATTCAGTGATTATGTTATTGATTTAGTGGTTACATTATATTTTCATACCTGCACTGATGTTGAATACAGTATTTCGGTTTCAAATTTGTAGTTAATCAAAACACACCGAACTCTAGCCGTTGCAACGATTTCAATAATTGCCTCAGTTGAATTCAAACTCGAGATTTTTCAAACAAAATCTCTAGCTTGCATTCTTAAAATATTTAGAAAATTATATAGTGAGAATGTGAGTATATTAATTTGTAAGAACGAATTTTCATTCTTAATAGGATTTCGTGCCAATGAAACTTCTACTCCACTTGATAATAAATATTGAATCTATTATTTTAATACCCAAAACGAAGATTACCTAATTTAACTCAGGGAAGTTACTGCTTTTCTGAATTACACACTTATTACAATGTGGGATTGACCGTGAGTACAAACAAATTGGCAATTTTTCAGGAATCAAGACTTTTTCCTTATCGATAAAAAACGATCGCTATGAACCGATGTCCGCACTTCTGTGCCTGCTGTCCCAAGGTAATACCTTGATAAAGGAGTGTTTATGCACGTTATGTATCACTGACTTGTTCGTATGGTCTTTGGTCTTTCAATGGTACTTTTTCTCTTTTTTTAAACAGCACAAACGAAATAATTTGCTTTGAAACATACCGTCGTGTGCAACCTCTAAGTTTTTTTTCTCTTCTCTAGGTGTTCTCGCCTTTGCATTTTTTAACCACTACACTTCTTGTTGCAAAAATTTTCACGTGCAAATCAGGAATAGCTAAGCCACAATTCTTCTTCCTTCACAATATATTCTTAAGCTTTAGCATTTTACTACTGCTGACAAACTACGTTGATAGCAGCAATGATATTAATTGAATTATAATAAATTTACATTAATATGGTTTGAGATATTTCAATGTATTGTAAGAATGAGACAAGATACACAGGAGCAATAAACAATAAAAATGCTTGAAAATTTCCTTAAACACAAATTGAGTTTCAAGGTTTTTAGAAGCTTTCAAGGCTTTCTTTGATATCTGTCCCTTCACTTCAGACCTTATAATTTCTATTAACCCCTAGAATTGCCAAGGGGAAAGAAGCCCACCGAAAAATTTTTGTTTGATTTTTATAAGCATAATCTTTTAGGAGACTCAAAATCCTTTCTATTGTTTATGATGGGCTTTTCTTCAAAATACGACGCAATTTCTCACAAGTGTTGTTTATAATTTGTTTTTACAGCGTTCTCAGGACTATTCATTCGAAAAATGAATATCTAGAATATGTTTTGAAATATATATTTGTAGTATTTTAAGTCTTAGTAAAATATAGTTTAAAACATTATTATGCTACCAGTTGAATATACGTCGGTGACGCTTTAAACTGTTTTAAAAATATTTTCATATGTTGAAAATGTTTATTTGGCAAGTTCTGAGAGCAAGGAAAATTTGAACACACAGTTGCCTGGTTTTCCATTCTCGACTGTAGTACATGAAACAATATTTATTATGTATTAAAATTAAATCATAAAAATTACAAAAGATGTGTAATTGCAGCTCTTCTTGTCGGATGTTCTTTCGGACTATAGCCAGGGCCAACTTCAGAATACGGTGTTCGAGAACCTCAAACGTAATACGAGTTCTTTTTATTGTATTATCAGGCGGCTTATTATAAAAAATGTGTACTTTTGCAAGCTTCTGTTATAGAACATACCGTTCCATTCTTATACATTTATATTAGAATATAATTTCGTAGTTGAAATTATCCGACAAAATGGCGATTATCACATTATTATCGCGTATGTTACACATAATTGTCTTGCGGAGTGACAACACTGACAAAGAACCTATTCCTCGAGTGATTCCAGCCCTGCAGCGCTTTGTGAAAAGAGAGGCGTCCGGGCAATGTGATCTCTAAGGACCTTTGTCATTCATTGGGGTCGCCTCAATGGCGTTGCATTTAGCTGCTTTATAGCTTCATTGCGAATCCCGTTGGCATGGCGGTGGCAATTTCGAACGACAGGTTAAAAGGTAGATGGGCGAGAAAGAGAGCGAGACAGTTTTCTTAATCACGAGTTTTGGGAATGGGCTGTTTCTATAGGTAATATCATAAACAACTTGTTCCTATAAATTTTTAGTTTTGATATTGGTCTTGAAAATGAATCGTGGTCTTTGATTCTGTTATAATTATATTCAAAACTATCCAACACGTAATAGCTTGCCCCCGTATTCTAAGATACACTATCATGAAAAAGAATTCGGGAAATGTGGTACATTCTTTCTATAAAATAGTAAATTTAATTATTAAACAAATTAAAGAAATGAACTTACAATTAACTAAGATTTTATTGCAATTGTTGGGTTAGATGACATATCGTAATCATGTCCTAATAACCAAATCTTCATTTATCGTCTAAAAATATTTGAAGACTTATTATTTTTCAATGTTCAATGTTGTTGAGAGAAGAATATTTTTTAATATTCACATTTGTAAATGGACACATGTGTATTTTCCCTTAAATTATTATTTTTAAATATTGTCAATTTTATGAATCATGACCTAAGGATTCATATTAATCCGGAAAGACAGTAATTGTAGTCATTCACAGCGATTCATCACTGAAGGTGTCTTGAAACACCAAGAGAGCATGTTTCTCATGTCTGTTTCAGACTCTATTACACTGATCTGTCTAAAATAATACCAATTCATTTGCCTCATTGAGAGAAATTTTCTCCTTGTATGTATGAAGGGCGGTAAAATATATGGTGCTAGTCCCATTTTCGGCGAACTCTCCGTATTTTCGATTATTGTAAAAGTGCTTGTTGAAAAAAAATTTAGTTGAGAAAATCACATTTTTAAGCATCTGACCGAGTTTCGAACTACGTCTAGTGGCTTAGTAGTATTAGTGACGACGTGTTATTGAGACTTGGTGCGGAAAATATTTTTGCTGGTTGAAAACTCTTTTGCAGGTATATGTGGTAGTATAATACAATGGAGCTGTTAGAAATACTGCGACAAAGTGTGTACTGTTGTGGCACCACTAGTTCCATATTAAGAGATATATATTGAATAATGATTTGTGTTTAAATGATTGGACATACAAGTATATATTATAGTTATATAGATTTAATATTTTATTGAAATCTTCAGTCTTAATAAAATCAAGATTTAAACAGCATTCCTCGAGGCCCCCTTCGGCATGGTAATGCACGCGACGTTTTGTATGTATTGGAATGGAATGGGAAGGTAAACTCAAACAGAGAAACAGCGTCTATCCCCAGAAGCGGCTCGTCTTTTAGCGTTTTCCATTCGCCGCACTGGTAATCACCCAGGGCAGCTTTCGAGTTCCATACAACCGCTAGGGCGCACCAGTGCAAAGAAGCGCATGTTCCATTCGCACAATGACTCGAAATCAGGGCGCACTCGGGGCGCCCTAAACTGCACTGACGATCTAATCAGAGCAGTCCAGTGCACCGAGACATATTGAGGTTAGGTAAGGAAGTTATCCATGCTTCGGATTGGATGCTGCCATGGATTTGGGGTGAAATTGTGAAGGCAATTGAGGATCTACTGTCACGCAGAGATACTTCGAATGATGAAGTATATTATGTTTTGCAAGAAATGTCTTAAAATAATTTTTGTGACTCGCGAAGTTCGGAAAATCAGTTTGTGTTTTCCTAAAATTTAACCTTGAATAACTTCATCTTAACAAATCCAGTGCTATTTAGAATCAAAAATGTAGATATGTCTGAATTTCGAAACGCTAATAAAGTGAAAATAAAAATAGAGACCCTTTCAAAATCGTTCAAGTATATGTGCTACATGTTAATATTTTTATGGTTTTCAATAACCAAACAACTCTGCAGAAGCCTTTCGGTTCAAAATCTTGTGCACTATAACGATCACTGGTAAATCACGAAAAATGAAATTTCGACACATACGCATTTGAAGTTTTCGTAGTTTTTAAATAAATAAATCAGACGTTAATAATTTATGAATTAAGAAGTAAGAATTACCAAAAGTCTTCATAAAAATTATAACAATGATCAGAATTCAAACATTATTATTTTTGGAGTTCCATCAGTGTGGCAGACCAAGAACAGTTATCTGTTATCTTACTGCGTAGCGCACACGCACTGACTCTGTTCCGGAATCTCATTCGCAGCTCCCCTTCACGCGTGTGGGGCAGCATTGTTGGGGATGACGTTTTTGCCCTGCACTAGAGTGGGTTTCAGTGCAACGAATGGAAAATGCTATTAATGTGCTACGGTGCTGCAGCACTAACATTGCGCTCCACATTTAATGTATTTTATTGTACTGTTTTAATTTACGCAGAAATCGAGCTTTCGCTGATATTTTTTGGTGTTCATAATTGTGCCGTCGGAAATCAAACGTTGCTTATCAGTGAGGCGTTGACATCGTTAATATGAATATTTTCCTTACGCAATGCACAAGACACAATGGACTGCGTAAACCTGCAACTCCGCTGATATATTTGTCCAAGTTGTGACGTAAAGTATGTTGAATATTTGTCTAAGTTGAAACACAATATCCACGTCTACATTTATTACAATGAGTGCGGCAAAAATTGTATCACCGGACGCTGGTAGAGTTTGAAATTGCCGCCACCACAGAGCAGGAATTACCGGAACCAATCAAAGCTCTTATATTCACACACGGTGTAACATCACTGTCATTAAGTTGTGATACAAGTTTTCATACTCACTAAATTATAACGATCACAATTTGTGAACGAGTAAAAAAATCATTAAAATTTGAGCTTAGTCAAAAGAAGATAATACTAAATGTGCCCTTTACGAGAAGTGATGTGATTTTAGCTGCGGCAATGTGGAAATTCCGCGATAATGAAACGTTTATTTTTATTACAAAATAAAAAATACCTACAAATTCTGTGACATTTAAATAGTATTGTGTGAGGTTTATTAAGGTAGTTCATATTCATTCGGGAAGTCATTTCTTTTCTTTCCTACTCCTAGAATTGTGGTCATTCTGATTCGGTGTTGTTGACGTTCTTATGCGAAGAAATAAAAGAGGTCATCTTCGTCAACATAGTATTTTTATTCAGATAGCCGGCCTTCGACGGCTTTGCTGTCGAAATTACAAATAAAATACAAAATAAGATAGCATCTTATTTGGTACATTGTAGACTGATGATGATGTTGAAAGCCGGATATCTGAATAAAAATAGAATGTTGACGAAGATGACCTCTTTTATTTCTTCGCTACTCCTACTGGTTTCCACTCAAGGGTAACTGACGTATTTTTTGCTACAAAACAGAGCGTCATATAGATTCTGTTATCCGTCAAAGAATAAAGAAACTCATTTAAATTTTTATTTTAAAAGATGTGTCGTATTTTAATAATAACACATTATAATTTTTCGTCGTAAGCCATCTGTTTATCCATTTAGCTGCCCATGTTCACAAATATACACCCAACGTAACGATATCGAAAAACCAAAACAGAAAATATTAGATGGGTTCTAGTAGCAAAACAAGGACATTCTGAGTCAGTAGTTTGAATATTCATGATTGACCTTCAGTTTAATTGCGTGACGATCGAATTTAACTCCCACGGTTTTGCGAAATTTGTTTCAATGAGAGAGTACAATAACTATGAGATGAATACTTGTTTGGTTGGGGTAAACTTTTTATGTAATCAGTTTGCAAAATACGTGATTTTTCAAGCTTTTTTTTAAGCAATTGTTCTATAAAAACCTCCTTGATAACATCAATACAATAAATTCTATTTTTCCCAAATGAAGTGAATTCATATTCTGTTTTTCTTCCTTCCCTAACAAATAGTTTTTAACAAAGAATTTCGGCATAAAACACTTTGCGCAGACCAAAGTTTGTTTTATGCAATCATGATGGTCAAAGGTCGAAATCTCATCATTAGATATGGGATGTTTAGGAAAATGCCTATTTTATTCTAACGTGGACGAACGTGAACGAATCATGACAAATGGTGTCATAAGAAGTTTTATAAAGCTTATTTTTGCTTTTTTTAGCATAAATGTGACCATTCATTACGGAGCCTTTAATTAATGTCTTCGTATTTTAAAATACGAGAGAATTCATACCAACAGATTGTTCTTCATTTCCCTATTTCATAAATAGTAGCCATGTTCTGCAAACATGGTCATCAGTAGATGCTGATAGATCCTTCTCCGGATTCAAATTTATTTTGTCTCCTAATAGTCGCAAATTTGAAATTGTGATTCTTGAAAAGAAACTGGTAATATATTGCAAAGCAAGCTATTACGATGATATCGTAGGCTTCCGCGGCCAGAGTCATGATCTGGGCTGTCCGGGTGACGCCGCGTCGAAGGCTGGGGTGCCGACGTTTCGACCGACATATCGCGGTCCTCTTCAGGGCTGTACTGCCATTCGCCTTCGACGCGGCGTCACCCGGACAGCCCAGATCAAGCTATTACGAATAAAATGTAAAAGAGTTATAAGTATGTACATCTTGCTTTACATTAAAATGTACGTACTTGCATTGTGAATTTAAGGTTACAAAATAATACAGACAAGAATGACAAACCCTTTTCATTTTATTATTTATGTAATTTAATACAGTGCCTTTTTTCTCCGTATTCTTGACATTTTCAGTGCCTCTTTAGGTGCCTAAAAGACGATATTTTAGTGCCTAAACCTCCGATGTCTACTCATAATCAATCTGGATACGTGCAATCAAGTGCGATTTCGTTCGCGAGTTCGCGGTGTCATTCTCTTGTTCTTGTGAGTGAGTTCTTGTGATAGTGAGTCAACTTCTTTACGAAGATCATGTTAAGGGAGGTGAGCCAAGAAACACAATAACGAGATTTTTATGGTTAAAATTTTAAGAAAGAAAAAATAAAGCTACTGAAATACCGAATTACTCTCCGAAATGTACACTTATTTTTACTTAAGTGACGCGTCGACCGCCATAATAATTCCCGGAGAGTGGGTGTTTATTCTCTGGTACGTGAGCGAGGATTGCTCCCCCTCCCCCTCGCAGTGGGGATCCGATCCGAAGCCAATTAGTGAAAGCCCAACGGGCAGCCCATCCCTGCGGCCACCTCTAATATTCAAATTCCCCGAAATGCATAATGCATCCGAAGAGGGACGCCGGGGCGCGCTTGTGGAGGTGTTTTGAGCTGTCTTTTGTTTTAATTTACCTGCGCGTGCACGCGGTTATGAAAGCAAGCCTCCGCACGAACTATAACAGGAGGTACCAGTGAGCACAATTCGGCGGGGCTGGAACAAATCGACATTTTGATGCTGATCTCAAATCAGCCTAAATAATCCTCGTAATTCTCACCATGAAAATCAGTTCCTGGCGGATCAGTGAGCACTTAGAACGCCTAGGTAAATATTGGCTGGTTTGGGGATATTACTCACTTTACATTTTAATTTTTGCAATTTTACAAATAAACTTGTATACCATTTAAATCTCTGAAAGAATTGCTCTCTTAGTCTCTTATTCATCATTGGTAGAAAATTATCCAGTTTATGTAGAGTTTTAATGTGTAAATTTACAGAATGGAGAAAACGTCAAGTATTTGAAGAGAACCTGTCAAGATTTTTATTCATATTATATCCAAAGAAGAAGGAAGAAGTGGGCAGTGCTTGTAGTTAGGTTTTGTTATTGAAAAAGTGCGATAATAATAGAGCGCTCGGCCATGTAGCTTTTCCGATTTTAGGGTGGAGTAATTTAATTCATAGATAATACGAAGGTGTAGCTATGGCAATCTTCTAGAAACATTAAGTCGACTGAATGGTGCTGCAAAGGTTGGTTAATTGAAAATGATAATAAATTTAACTATTTTACAAGTAATTGTGCCGCAACGGATTGTACAGGATGAACAATTGATTTATATAAAATTTGAAGATAAAGATGGTTTTTTTGAAATTCGAATACATAATAGCTGCAATGTGTTGGTCCGAAATAATTGAAAGGGTCTCGCCAACGAACACAGCGCAAATGAGGGGCTTAGGTAGTCTATGGGGTTCGTTGAATTATAATCATGCTTGTAATTTGTCTGTAATGCATGCATTACGCAGCCTGCCGTCGCTTTGTTTTAAGTGAAACGATAGAAACTTTGAGAACAGACGTCCGTACAATAACAGATTATTACAATTAGAATGTAGAGAGGTGGCAAACCGGGCATCAACGTGGACAGTTCGGGTAGCAAGTCATTGTGGCACAGAATGCGCGTCAAGAGCGCAGCCAGAGAGCACACTTGCGATAGGTCTGGTCTGCAGCGAAACATGCAGTGAAGTGCAGGAAAGCTGTGCTGTGGCTGTCGATCCACGCCGGGGTTCTCAGCGGGAGTGCCCTCTGGTTTAGTTATAACTGCTTCTGACTGTCGATCAGAATGAACAGGTTACCTAAATGGGAGCTTCGTTATCATTTCTTCTTCTTCTGTCGCACTACGGCCCTTTAAGTTTAGCCTTGGCGTCTCGAACGATCAATGCCCATTCACTTCTCTCTTTTGCCTTTCTTCTCCACCCTCTCACTCCCATCACTCTCAGATCCATCTCCACATCGTCCAGCCATTTTAAACGGGGTCTTCCTCTCTTTCTTCTTCCTTCGGGTTCTTTACAGAAAATAATTTTTGGAGTTCTTTCTTCTTCCATTCGTAATAGATGTCCGAGCCATTGTAGTCTTCTGACCTTAATTTCTGCAACAATATCTGTTGTTTTATACATATTGGTGAGTTCTAAATTACTCTTTATCCTCCAATGCCCATTTTAATATGTGGGGCCGAAAATGTACCTTAAGATTTTCCTCTCCAGGACATCTGCATACATTCAAGTCTATTTGTTAATGTCCAACACTCGGCATCATACAATATTACTGGTCTTATAACAGTCTTATATACTTGGATCTTGAGGTATCTATGTATATTTCTTTTCTTTAATACATATCTTAGTGCTCTGAAACACTTATTGGCTGAGGTCATTCGTGCTTTTATTTCCATCTCTATACTTAGTTATCATTTACTTCTTAGTATTAAAGTTCTTGTTTGGTTAACCGCATCCTATCTGATTGAACGCAGTAAGTCACTATGATTAAATCGGAAAATTCGTCAAGAGACTCGTGTCGTGCTAGAAAGCTAATGCTTTCTGCTAATGCAGACGGGCAGATGCTTCAAGGGAGTCAAGGAAAGTGAGACGTTTTTGAATTAGCTACTCATACAATAGGCCTTCAGTCAAATTTCTGTTTCAAGATCATTCGATTGCTTCTAATTTCTCACTTCGGAGTTCAGAGAGAAAGGCTCTGCTTACGAAAAAAGTGGATAAATCCAGTTGCTAAATTTAGAAAAAATCCTTTAACACGTGGTGTGACCAGAATCCATGCATGTTTAGAGGGCCCTTGTTTTTATTTCCTTGTTCGACATTATTATGCCTTTCAAGGGTTTTTATGATACATAGTATACAATTTTGTGTATGACGCTTGAACAATGGTAGAAGACTAATATTTACAATATAAACAGTAACAACTAAGGATACCCAGGAAGGGTCCTTCAGAAAAATACATACAATATTTGAATTAGAAACATAAATATTTAATTTAGAAATGTTGGAACCTGCTTTACAGCTAATTAAGGAGGATGTAGTAGGTCTTTAGAATATCTTGATTTTATTCGTGGAAAAAGATTGGCTGATTTACCTATGTACCTGTCCCTTCTATAGATAGTTCGATCATTTCTGATGGAAAAACAACAGTACTAGCGGTCACTCGATTTTCTCCAAAATTGATATTCTCCAATGGCTGATCTCGCAGCCCTTTCAATTTGAAACCAATATTTTAATTTTGGGGTACTTTACATGAAGACTCTGAAGACATTTTCAAACTTAAAAAAATGACCCCATCGTTTTTTATTAAATTTTTTGTTGGATATTGTAAAGGACACTTAAGAGAATGGTAAAGGTCTCATTTTCATTGAAAACCTGGATTTTTCAAAAACAGCAAAAGTTCATAATTTTTTCCACCTTTCTACAACTACAATTATGCAGATAGATATGTTCCCCTTAGTGAAATCTGTTCCGTAAAGATAGATTTTGAAATGTAAAATATCCATGCCATGTAAAATGTTTCTATTTGAGTACTTTTCGCGTACTTTTCCGTGAAAGTACGGGCGAGAAAGTACGTGCTGTTTTAACACTACTAGTTTGATTTGGAATGTTTTGTAGATTAAAAATGTTGAAGTCCTCAAAGAAACTGAGCCGGGACAGTACCTTAAAGAACAAACCATGTGCGATATTTCTTTTCTCTTTCTGGTTCTATCATATCCCCTCACACATACTCTTAAATGCACTACACTCTTACATGTTGGGAGACCAGTTGGGAACTTAGGATATATTACGGCTGGGCGGAGGCTTACTGGAGGGATTCCTGGGGTGGGACATTTCCCATGAGCCAAAGCGTAGGTCAACCTTGAATCTCGCCACCCAGAGGAGAAGGAACACCGCCACCACCGGAAAAACTAACGGGACTAATGGCCATAGAAGTTAACGTGATCGAAAACATCAATCAATCGAATTGGTTGAAATTCTACTTTGATTAAACTGGAAAAATGTTTCGACCTGGCTTTGAAAGAGCCATGTTCACCGTGCCGTGCTACCGATTTGTCGGGGTGTTATTCACAGTTATTCAACATGGCGCCTCACTTTCCGCATACAGGACTTCATTTGTAATCGACTGATGAAAAGGGACCCTCTTTGTGTGGGATTTACCTGATTACTACCTGGGATGTGGGAACCACGAGCAGAGTATCATAATCAAGCGTCATGCAATGAAGTAAAGTTGTGAGTAAATTACAGGTGTAGTTTGTTGTTTGGTTTGCGGTTATTCTTAGAATATAAAAAGTACTATAAATATCGGCTTGAGTTTCGTTCATTAGGTTTGATTGAGACGTTGATAAACTGTAGATTGGGGGATATTGTTTTATGAACGTTTTCATTCATATGATTATTTTTTAGGTTTCCGCAATTTCAATGTATTTTTTTGAAAACTGATACATCTCATCCATACTGACAGATATTTAGAGTATCGCGATATAACTATTGCTATCTGCATAGAGCAATTTTTTTCATGATATTGTCACAATTTCTCTCGGGTTAGATGAGCGTCGCACTTGCGCACTGGTAAAATAAAAACTGAACAATAACGTCACCTGTTATGCAATATTGCAATTGATCATCGTCTTTATTCCCAAACTGAACTCGTAAAGGAAAGATAAAATTCTTACTCCGATTTTTAAAAATACCGATTTTGCAAATGAGTGGTCCATTTCCAAAAGCGCCCTTGTCCAAAAGTTTTAGAAATTGAGATATTAGTACCACTTCATTGAGTTAATCATTCTATAACCAAAAAGACTTCTTACAGTTACAAAACACTTTCAAACCCTATTAAATGTATTTAAAAATATCAAACAGAATCAAAACGGGGAGTGGCAATAATCGAAACCGTCATGGCTGACTGTAAGCAGCAGTAAAGGAAGAAATGGATTCTAGCCCAATTTGGAGTATATGAAGAAGCAGCAGTAAAGGAAGAAATGGAACCTAGCCCAATTTGGAGTATATGAAGAATGCGATTCTTATTTTCAAAAGAGATCTTCTCAATTTTTTAATTGTATTTGTCACTAGTTTTAAAACTTCACTGTACATTTAATAAACATATTTTACACAATACGTTTCATATTGTACTGTTGGTTGTACTTTAATAGACATGCTACATGAGCAAAAAAGAGTTTTCAATAATCAGTAAATTTGTGAAACATTATTTAAAGTTGCCCTATTTGTTGAGGCAAGTCGTTTTAAATTTCTTCAGCTTTTTCAGTTTGTTATTTCCTTACTTAATTTTACTCAAATACTGTATATAAGATCTGATATTGATCATTAATCTTTCCAATAAGTTGCGTTTTTATTCATTAGAGTTTGTAACAACAATGGACAAAGGACAGCAGCCGTCTGCAAATTTTGAGGACAAGATTAGGCAAGTTTCTGATTAAGTAGCTCCCTCGGCCGAGAGAAGAAGTCGCAAAAATTAGAAATATTGTCAGATGGAAGAAAAATGTCAACAAAAATAAGTACTCTACAAAATCTCTTCCCAAGCTCCCAACACATGAACATGTACATAGAAACGATTTTCAATGCTCTAAATTGATCATGCAGCAAATTTGATGTGTTTCAGAGGTTCCCTCAAAGAAAGGAAATGAAACTCTTCTCCATATACCCAGACACTCCTTCATGCTACCCGATCGGGTGTTCAGTAGAATAGAGAAAGAACTGAAAACCTACACAATGATTGCAAAATCACAGGAATACTACAGAATCAAAGGAAAGTATGGCATTTAAAAATGAAAAAGGCTTTGACACATTGGATTTGAAAAGAGTTGTTACAAAAGTTGAAAAGTCAAAGGAATGACATTTAAGATTGTTAGTTATTATTAGTTTATTCTTAATTATTATTTCAGTTTTATTAAGAAACGTGGAATCACAAAACTACAGCAACAATGACAGTTCAGGGAGAAGTTCAAAGTGAAGACGTGCAGCAACGAGAAAGAAAGGTTTGCAGGAAGAAAATTGATGCAAGGGACATTACCCCTTTAAAAATGAATATTTGAGTGCCAATAAAACTGGCAATTTTTTCCCTTAACTAAATCTTTTCCTAAAAGAAAGATTATTAAATAAATTCATGTTCAGTTTTTTGAAAATATGAGTGGTTTCCGTATAATATTTGTGTACTTTTGGGCAAAATATATTTTTTTCGGGCATTTTATCTCAAAAAATCTTTCTAAATGTTTTCTTTAAATTTTCTACTCATATGTAATAAGGGACGGTAAAATATACGGGTATACTTCCATTTTCAGCTATTTTCCGTTTTTTGGATATTTCCAAAAATTTATATTTGAAAAGTAAAAAATAGAATTTATCGATTTTTTTTAAAGAATGTCTGTTGTAAAAAATCTTCTCTTCAAAAAAGGTCATGTACAGATTTCGCTTAATTGGTGTCTGAAAATTATGCAATTTCTAAAAAAGGAAATTCTCAGAAACCGCTCCCAATTTTTTTAAGTTTCTCCTCGTATGTAACAGCGTATGGTAATAAGTAAGCTAGTGGTGCTTTAGAATGGCCTAAACTTTATCTCACAAGTTTTCTAATCTTTTTAGTATGAACTAGCTTTTCGGTTATGCTTAATTCTCTTCCCAGATTACCTTCTTTGGTCGCCCAAAGGACATTTTTTCACCTTTTTTCAATTTTTCGGCTTCTTAATGCTAGAACTGAAACCATCTTACTACTATTATAGACGTGTAAATCCCATTTCCCGCTCAGGTTGTCAAGGTCGTTATTTGGCCGGTAAGGACTCAGCTTTTCGGAGAGAAAATTCGCTGATTCGAGCCTCATTCGGGGATTATTATTTGTCACAATTTTCCTCTGCCGAGAAAATTATTGAGAATTCTAGAACTTTATTCAAAACCATGTGAAATAGTTTAAATCACAAGTATAATAAACTAAGATAAATAAATTGGTAGTGTTTGTATGTGATTTTCGAATTTTCAACTTTAAAACAATTTTTTCACATCTCTTGTTGGACTTGTAAAACGTATGTACGATCAAATCAATTGTTTTTCTGTGCATCTGTATGAACCGATTATGTAAACTAATCAATTTAACAAGCTTAAATTTAAATGCAATATATACACTACCCATGAAATCGACTTAGATATATTTAACGGCCAGATTCGACACCAGCCAGATTGATGGTTCGAATTGGCTTTCTGGAGGATAGTCCTAACGGCTTTGATCAGTAATTTTCCGTGGTTTCTCTGTTCAACGCCGGAGAATGCCGGAGCAGTACCCTACCAAACCGGGCATGGACCGTGCGCCACCGCGCACTATCTTTTTTTCTATTTCTTGCCCTATCCTACTGTTTACTTACACTTACTCTTACATGCACTACACTACCACACATGTCTGGAGGCAGGTTGGCAGCTTAGAGCTTGTCCCATTTGGGGTGGTGCCCCTTTATCGGGAGGTGCCTGGTTGGGAAAAACCCGGCTAGCCTACGGTAGTTCGGCGCCAGATTTCGCCATCCAGACGAGGAAGATCACTACTACCTGTAGTATCCAAACAAAGGCAAAACTTTATAAAATGTTTTTTTATTCAATATCCAGGTACAATAATGAGAATCTCGTGTACAATAGCCAAAGTTCCGAATAACCTGTAGAGTGTGCTAATTGCGAAACCGTTTCACCGTAGCCCAGTGGAGTCCCATACACAGCCGAGTCGTAGAATATCCACCAGAGAGTTCCGTTTCCGTAGCACAGGTCGTCGTTATCACTAATCACCACTCACCAGAACACCGTTGCCAACACCGTCGCTATCAGTCTGCCCTGGCGTCGGGTCGGGGCCCTCTTATAGCCCGCTGGGGCTAGCGGCCCGCCGACTAGCTGTGGAGCAGGGGCGGTGGCGAGTCCCTACCCGCTTGTTCAGGCGTGACGGCCGCGCGCGGACAAACCCGACCGGCCCGCAACGGTCGCCTTCCCCTCCGGCCGAGGGCGATGACGCCCCGCTGACGTAGCTCGGCGGCGGGTCTTTCGACCGCGCGCGGGCGGTCACGACACTACCTCAAGGGGCAAAACACGTCTTGCACTACACTTACGGGACTAATGCCCATAGCAGTTGGAATTAACCGGAATCGCTGTCAATTAATCAATCCACCTAACAGCTGTCAGTCCGTCTCTAGACAACTGTAGCGCCTAAGCTGTTCAGCCGATTTTCTCTGAAATTGATATTCCCTGATCGAGCTGAACGGACTGGAGGCGTTTGGAATTTCTAAGGAATATTTTGATGGTTGAGGCTATTTTATATGAATCGGGAATTTACCTTTTTATGCCTATGACCAAATTCGACATCTTAGGTGCTTGTTTATCGTAGTGATGAGTGCCGCCATGGTAACTCTGAGGATCTAAGTTCAGGTCTCGGAGCGGAATAAATTTTGCTTCTTTAAAATACTTTTCCTGGCTTCTGTAATAGTATCACATTACGGGGCATTTAGAAATAAAGCGAGAAAGTATGTGACTTGGTAACATTACTAGTTTTTTATATTTATTAACTGGATTTATCCCTTTTTAGTTACCAGGGCCCGGCAATAATATTTCTTGTGTCGAAAATTCGCAGTTTGCCGGCGCACGATTAGAATACTTTTTCTTACGTTAGTAAGCGCAAGAAAGTAAAACCTGGCGCAGTTTGTTTTCTTCGACTTCTCGATTCCTTCGTCAGATGGACTGCTCTCGCCTGGATTGGCAAATGCAGACTGATTCTTGCGTAAAACTATTTGAGAAAAATATAACTGGTTCAGTTTAACTTATTCTTAATAAAACAGGGCGCTAGAATTTATAAAATTTATGTTTCATGAAAATGTTTATTTTTTTTCAGAAAATATAATTTGTGCAACAGGCATACAATACATTGTATTTCGAAAAGTCAGATAGAAAAGCGAGACAGACAGTGAAATATGAAGACAGTAAAAGTTTTCTTAACTCTGCAGACTTCTTAACTCTGCTTTCTTTAGAACTCATCCATCTATGATACATTTGTGACTATTTTATATCCAAATATTGATATCATTATAAAAAAGTAACTTATTTCAACAATCAGAAATTATATTGCGCGGTATGCATCGTTTCTAAAAACGCATATTGTTCGCGTGTAATTCAAGCCAGCGTTATTTTGCTGCCCATTGCACTACGAAGTGACTCTTTCTTTGCACACATAATAACCTCGTTACGTTGCGACTAGAATAAGATTTTCTTTGGGGGGAGAGGTAGGAGTACACACGCCAGTTACTGTTATATATATATATATATATATATATATATATATATATATATATATATATATATATATTGTAACACCCCCACCTACCTACTTTACCTACTTTACCACACGTAGTGGGTCGTGATAGCATGAATGCTCGTGAAGCGAGCTTACAATTCTCAGGAAGCAGGATCTTTCGGGTATGAGAAAGGTCTGAACCCTTAACACAATGAATCAAATAAAATACGAATAATATGAACATATATTCAATGAGAAAATTTACAGTGACGCAATTTCACAACAGGTTATTGCACTTTAAGTAGCTGGTCACTGAAAAAATGAAACAAGACAAAAAACCAAAACATATAGGCGTCACCTCGACTGCCTGAACACACTTTCATCAACTACAATTTACGATTTGATCACTCCTTTCTGAGTTTTTCCACTACTAAATTATTTACTCTTTTGGCCTCTAGTTTTCCGTGCACGGCTTTTTTTTTCAAATGAATTTGATACTTGTTTCAAAGAAACCCTTTCACAGGTGCTAGCCTTGGGCTTCGCACTCACTATAATACTGAACACAAAAAAAATATACGTGGCATTCACGTTACTTAATTCAGACCCTTTTACATGTCACAAAAGCAATTACTTTAAACACAATACAACAAATTGATCTTTCTAGATAATATTAACTGTACAACATATAAAACTTCTTAATCATTTACGTAAAATTGTACAAGGTATAGCCTCTTTAAATGAATCTAATGATACGTGCAGTAAATGGCTTGGAAACTGCCACTCACACAGTTCGAAATACTTCTCCCTCCTATTTTAGACGTTTCACCCACTTTTAACACTGGTGGTCGTGTATTTACCACTATCCTCGTTCCCCAGCTGAACGCTGCATAATCGTTGCCAGTTCCTTTACTTCAACAGCTCCGGGTCGCTCGCCTGTAGGTAACCTTGGGGATTTTCTGCCGCTCGTCCCGCGTTGCCGCCTCGTCTCGCGTGCTGTGCTGCGACGAAAACAGTTCCTTCCGCTCGAACGCCGCCAAGCCTCCAATTTCCACACCTTTCTCTCGTTCCGAACCCGTACTATCCTCGCTCTAGACCAAGTCCTTCTCGCCTACACTTCGCTCTTCTTGGGGTCGTCCGTCTTCCACTGCCTCGTACACGTTCGTTCGCGCTTCCAGCCTCGAAATTATTAATGTTGCAGGAGTTATGCTCAAATGCTCGGCCGACCTACCACACTTTAGGCATGTGTGGTCTCAGCGTGCAATGTGAGATGCTGGATTTAATGAATGTCCTTCTGCGCGAATTTTACAACTTTGAAGTTATTTCGACGTCAAACAGTTATTTCGCTTGTTCTCCGAATTATTGTGACTGCACGAATGATTTTGCATTCTATTCCCTAATTACTTCACTTTTCTAAGATACGCTTTCCGAGCTAACTTTTAACTATCAAGTTAAAATAAACTCCTATACTATCTATTTGTACTCGCCGTTACTGCTGTAGTCAAAGAAAGTTTCTTCTGGTCGCCGTCACTGTTGCCGCAAAAGAGCTTCTTCTGGTCGCCGTCACTGTTGCCGTAAAAGAGAGTTCCTCCGAGGCGCGCCGCGATACTTATGGTACCCGCGCCTGGGGAAAATTTGGAGGGGTGCATATTCTCCTCCTTTCGTGACCTCCCGGAAAAACATTACTCACTAGTTCGGGCGTCGCAGTCTGAAAAGCTGTGGGCAGATGGCGCGTTTACCGGCCATCGCTCCGCCGCGTACCCTAGTCCTCTCTGTTAGTGGGCTTCTTTACATAGCTGATGGTGGCGTTATGGGGTTGTCTAACCCCGTGACGTCACAATATATATATATATATATATATATATATATATATATATATATACACGATTTCTTTAACATTAAAGAAAAGTTTGCAAAATATTCCGTCTTCCATGCTAATAAATAATCGAAAATTGAACTCGTAAACATCAACTCACTTTTGGGAATCTTTTCAAACAATTATGCAGCGGTTTTAAAAGTTTACAAAGCCTCCTTGAGGTAACGCGGTGAAATTCTTATTAGACATTTTCAAAAAAGCAATGTTGACATATTACTTTGCAAGTTCACTTTGGTCACTTTTTCCACGCCACCAGATTTATTAAGTTAATTTATTCTCTGAAACTTGGACTATTAAAGGAACGATTTCCACGAACTCTTATGACACTTGCCAAACTTGTTTACTTGTTTGACCTTCACACCCTAATTCGAGCATTTTCATCTTTGAAACCTTGGATTTTCTTCCGAAATTCCAGATTTCTACCTTAGTAACATCCTGGGGTAAGCTCTACTACTGATTCTTTGCTTTTTCCATTTTTTGAAACACTTTCTATGACTTTTAGTCAAAGATAAATTATTTAATGCATTGGTGACGAGCGGCGGAATTCTCCGTCACAGAGCATTCATACGGCGTTGACTTGTGAGGGAAAATTCCGCGCGAAGATCTACTGCAAGTTCTCAAAATGAGCTGTACTGTTGTATACCATATACTCGTGGTATGCTGTATAGTATATCCATGTAAATCTAGGCATTGAGTAGACAGCCTCAAGTTCGGTTTCATTAGCTTTTCTTGGATCTACAGCTCTTTACTGTACGAAAACGATTGTATGCATGCTCTTGACGCAGAGTTGGAAAGAGGAAGTGCCTGTTCCCAAGGACAAAATAGGCACCCAACTATATAGTCACCAATGTGTTAGCCACAGCACTTTGTTTTCATGGTTATAGCTGTTTCATTCATTCATTCCTTGTGATGTGTGCTTGTTCGGTGGCGCGTGACGCGGAGGCGGGAGGCGCGGCCTGGCGAGAGGCTGGAAGGGGTGGGCGTGTTGCAGCGGCGAGCCACCATCGGCATGGCCGAGGCGCTGAGTGTGAAGGTGAACGGGCTATCCGCCCTGCCCGCCGACGCCGATGCGCAGCGCCGTCTGCTCAAGGCCCTGCGGCGCCAGCGCCTCTCCGAGTTCCTCGCGCTGCTGCAGGAGGCCGTGGACGTCGACCACGCCCACGATCAGGACCAGGTATGCTCCGACTCCCCCAACATTCTTTTGATGCCTTATATTTTGGTTGCTTTGTTAGTGATTCCGGGCGCGTCGACAGCTTAGGTAATTAGTCCTGTAATTGTAGTGCATGTTTTTTTTCTCGGGAGATGGCGGTGATCTTCCCCCGCTGGATGGCGAGATCCGACACCGACCTACCATCGGGTAGCGGGGTTTCGCCCTAACTAGGATTCTCCACCAGCGGGGCACCGCCCCAATGCAATATCGGCACAAGAGATACTATTATACTGAAGGATATTATTTTTAAAGTTTTTTGATGTGTCGTCTCCCATAAACAACTGTTTGATTTCTTCTGGCATATTGCTCGAAGGTATACTTATTTTCCCATTTAAGCAACACAGAGTAAATCGTTTGCAGAATTTCTCTCACATAGAAAGTACAAAGCAGAACAAAACTGACATTTCATAGACAATGACCCAATAGAAAACAAAATGACCTCACTATCACGTCACTTACGCTGACTTTCTCTTTCCCTGCGTTTACTTAATGTACGTTTGCGTATTTTGGGGCGCGTGGACAACGATTCGGAATTCGACATAACCTGTAAACAAATTCATAAAGTATTACTCGTACAACCGAGCAAAACCCACTGTGCGAATGTTCTCTACAAAATACACCACAGAAGCAAATACATGCAAACTATCAACACCACAATGAAATTATTACACTGAAACAAAACCTTGACGAATTGTAAACAAATCTCAACAATCAAAACAAAACATCAAGCAGCGTGGACTCACATCTATGGATTCATGTATATCGATTTTGAAACTGCCACCCTTTGAAAGAAAATAATTGACTATTGATAAGTGCAACGTATACTCCCTTCGTGTATCCTCTCTCCGGTTACTCTTACTATATTTAATCACGCCCACACGTTGGGCGTCCAATGCAACGGGGTGCTGTATTCCCTACTCGTCACGTGCACTATCTTTGTCCTGCCTAGCTCTAACTTGCAATTGGGTGCTACAATACCTTCGCTTATCGGTTGCCCGTACCTCTGCTAGCTCGAATCATTATTCATATCCTACCTGGTCGTAGTCCGCGCGCTCACTCCATACGGAGTTGAGGTAAGGGTCCGCTTCGTTCGTGCCTGGGTCAAGTTTTATACAACTATTGAATAAAAACACATGGATTCAAGGCAATCATGAGCCATGTGAGATGCTCATACATTTAATTTCGGATTTCCTTTGCTTATATAGTATCCATAAACACAATCTGCCTCTCCGGCTTGCGAAACATGACAACACAAATACATAAACATACAGGAAAAGAAAATACAACCATACACACTGAAAATATAATACAAAAATCTCATGCATACATCAGAATGCGCATTCTGTCGTGACCCTTTTTTTTTATAATCCTATCCTTAACCTAAAATCAGGACTTGGTCTTCGACAGAATTTTTCTTTAGACTTGCGTGTGAACAAACAACAAAAAAACAGTAATTGCACAATTCGTGCCACTTCCCTTTTCGCAGCGATGTCACTTCCTGTCAGCGCCCGTCGTTGCCAGTTGTGAAGTGCATTTTTCATGCACGCAGTTCCCGCTCAACTGCCATCAGATCCCAGATGCACTCGTCCATTTAAAAATTAACAAATGTATTTCCGTTTATTGTTCCTTGCATTAATCGCGTTTTCCCTAAACGTTACTTCTATTTTCTTTTGCGACATATTTAGATTTTGCAACGCTCCTGTTTCCTGCGCCTAACTTGCGTGAATACTGTCCATGCGGATTTTCTCGTGGATTTCTAAATAAATTAAATTGAATTTTAGCTCGACCTAATCTGAACAACTGATGTTATACGACCGAAAATAACTGAAGAACTTCTGCACAACACTTCCGCGAAATTTCTCCAAAAATTTAACATAGCATCCAAACGCGTGCGACCTCATCAAACCCGAACTCTTTCTGTCTGTAGCACATTTTACATTGTTGGTCCACACAATCCAAGTGACTGTCTTTTTATCAAACACATGCCCATCACCATAAGAAATGTTCGAAAACGTTTACATTTTCACTGTTTTCGGGCATCTTGCGTCTTACTATCTGTTTCATAATTTTACTAGCTTTCATTTTGTAATCGTCACATTACCGAATTCCCCTTTCCTGTTCTCCTTTTTCCAAAAACCTTTATTTTTCGTCTTCTCAACTCGTGATGACGTCACTTACATTTTCAGTCGCTCCTTCAATTCTTTCTTAATCCGCTATGCTATGAAACTGGATAATAATTTATTCCGAGCCCTACATAAATTCCCCCGCGCCGTGACTAATTTTGCCCTGATCTAAATATTTTTCTCTATAATTTCTGAAAGTTTGGCCAAAATCCACCCAGGCATTCACTGGATATTCAATAAAACTCGTCTTGTTGTATACTTCCAGAAGTACAACAATGGTTACCATGTCTTCAATCTTCGCCGTGTTATACATGCAATTTACACAATTTATGATATTTACGGAACCCGTGGCTCGAATAATGTGATTCTTGGTTTAAAATGTTCCTAAATTTGGGTTCTATTCACTGTTTATAACGCCTATTTCCGCCCCTTTTGTTTTCTATTACTTTCCTAATAATTATTATTACGCGGCGCTGTTGTCTATTGTTTATTTCATTATTAGTTCCTCTTTGCTTACATAAAAGTTCCGTGTTCCATGCATTCTTGCGGGCTAGTCTCACAAATCATTACATCTGCTTACATAAAAGTTCCGTGTTCCATGCATTCTTGCGGGCTAGTCCCACAAATCGTTACATAAGCGTAGTATTAAAGAATGATTTAATTAATTAATTTACACCGTAAATGTTGGTGAATCAACACAAACAATATCTGATAACACATCTAGGGATCATATTCTTTCATTTAATAGAAAAAATACAACAATCGGTTCAGTAGATACAGCAAAATAGTGTTAATGTCATCTTATGCAGTGTATTTAGCCCTATCTATAGAAGAAATTTAAAGAAAACACTCCTTAGCAGTTTTCGAGAAAATGGGGTTGAACATTTATGAAAATGCTCAATTCGTTGCTCGTTTTCGCAAAAAAATGTTTGAGTTGGCAGGAAAGTTTATACATCACTCTCCATGTCTGTACTTACAAATACAAAAATATATACAAATCGCTGGTAATGTAAATAATCGCGATGTGAGAGAGATACCAAACCAATTACACATTTATATTTTTTAAACCAACGAATGCAACGAAATGACATTTATGTCATATCTTACAATGCATTCAGCACTATTCCTATAAAAATTTAAATAAAAATATTGGAGCCGTTTCCGAGAAAATCTTGTTTTGAATATTCTTTAATGTTGCCCATATTTCAGTTAAAATTTCTCGAAAACCATTAAAAGTTTCAAAAAATATACATGACGTTAATGAAAGAACTAATTGTGGAGAACAAATTTCATTCGAACAAAAAATCGCTATCTTCAGTATTGTGGTTGAAGGAAAACGCCGAAAAAACGAACAAACAAACAAGCTTAATAGTTTTACAAGATATTTAATTTTCTTTCATGAAAGTAATGTTTCATTGAACATTACTTTCTTACTTCTCTCAAAGTAGAAATTCTAAACAATTAAGACGCGTTCCATTCTATTAGAAACAATGTTCGTAAACATTTGTAGTTAAATAAGTTATTATTCTGGGAAATAAATCTTACCTGCACTTAAAGCACCGCAATATATATTAAATTAAAAAGTCTGATTATTCAAAAATCTTTACTAATTCGCCCAACAATCTTGTAAAATACTAAGTGAGGGTTATCACGCGTTAAGAAAGAATTATGGTAATATTATGCATAAATGTTGAGACCAATGGTTTTGAAACACGAACACGGAAATTAACCCGACGTATGTGAAAGGTTAGCGCCCGCAGTTGCTCGAGTTTGTGAGTTCACTACACTTCCGAGCTGACGTTCCTGGAAACGGAAGTTGCGTGACGCGAGCGAATCCTTGAATTTTCTTCCAAAATACATCAGGTCAGGGTCGATGCAGGGACAACGAACCAGCCAAAAGGAAGGGAACTGCAATTGTCCTTAAAACCAGCTATCGTATGTTTTTAAAACTTGCGTAATTTTTACGCCTTCCTTCCTTTTTTCCTGGGGCGTTTTCCAGTTTCAGTGGATGCCGATTTCGAATATCCGGCGGGTACCCCCAACGTCCCTCATGGGGACACGTATTAACCTTTATACGAGACACACACATGCGGGCTCCTCGGTCTTAAGTCAGCACTCTCACAAAGCCTTGCGCAACAACACACGTACATGAAAGACAAGGGACAAGCAAAACATGCCCACTCGAACCCGCAACCCTTCGGACCCTTCGGACAACCCTTCGGACGTTTTATTTACGAACACTAATTTGTAAACCACAATTTCTTAATTTGATAAAGATTAATATAAAATTCGAATATTTATTTTTACTGAAAGTTCAGTCTCGCTTAATACTAAACGTTCTCGCTTTATGAATGTTTTTAAACACGATACGTGAAGATTCTCTCTTTTATTAAGTCTTATTAATCATACTATACTAAAAAAACTCTCGTCTAGATGTTATCTCCAAACAACTTTCCTTAATTGAAGGTTCTTAGTAAGGACAAGGTACACATTGGACCGGTTTTGAACTAACCGCAATGTTCTGGGTAACATTATTTCCATGAACATTCAAGTTCGAAAGTATTTCAACACTATAACTCTTTCTGGCAATTCTCATAATTTTACGCAATATCTCTTTATAGTGTGTTATCATTTACTTTCCCATAATCCCTCAATTATCCTTTACGTGATTTAAATATCCCGCAAAACCTTAAAACAATTATAACTTTGCGAAAATTTAAAAACAACTATTTTTAAATCATGAATTTTCTTGATAATACCGAAATTGAATATTTTCGTCGATACCGTTCCCAATAAATAATAATTATATCACACAAATACATTTACGCGCGTATATCTACATTTGTGAAACTGAAATGCGAGTTTAAATTTGACCTTATACACACAGGAACACACAACATGCGAATTTAGAAAAAAATCATTGATAACGTACATGTCAACTCAACAATCAGAACACTACAATTTCCAAATGATTTATTTAAAACAAGAAAACTATACATGTTCTCGTTTAAATTAATATTACAAAATAGTTCTGTAAAATAAAATATGTAGAACTCTGAAAGATAGAAATAGGTAAGCTTCATACGTGACCTATTTTCAGAAAGCCTTTTTTCCACAGTTCACTCTGTTGATGCTGGCGTGCGCGAAGCCCGGCCTCCACGAATTTGCAGCAGCGCTTTTGGCTGCTGGAGCTGACCCCAACGCCCGAGACAGTGTTGGTCGCACTGCCTTGCACTATGCGGCGTTCCAGGTACGTCATCATGTTGCACAGACGGGACGTATTTTGTCCGTCACAATTAGTTTTTAAATATCCTTTCAGTGTACCTCTGACACACATCAACAATAAGGAGGTCCAGTACATGATGCAAATACAAGTGGCGCACAAAATACCAACCCGCTATGAATTGCCACAACAACAAAAATCAGTGGTGCTACCACAGCACATACTTTCTAGCACAAAATAACGGACATGTCATATTATATTACCGCTATTGCTACCCATATTAACACATCTCACTCATCACTTGTAAAACTCATTACAAATCTTAGAACAATAGGTACGAAAACTAATTCTTTTAAAGCCAAATTCTTTTAATACCAAAACAAATTCGACAATTAAATGTGTATTTTAGCCTAACTAGTGGTGCTACTTTTTCGCGTTGTTGCACATACTTCTTCGCGTTGTTGTAAACAGCTACATAATATTGAAATATTGCAATTTTTGCGCTAACCCAACACCACCAAGACTATGTCTATAAACTCGATAAAATGTTGAAAGACTATATTATGGAAGGTATAACCGCTTTATCTAATCACCGCCACTATCTCGACGTTCAACAATGAACTTCTCAAATATCCATGGGGCATTGTTGTGCAAATTTAAATTAACGGTTGTGGATTGGTACAAAGAAAATACATCAATACGATGAGAATACAAACTGTAGAATATGTAAAAATATAATTAATATTGACATTTTCAATTGTAAATTGTATATAAAATTAAATTAATTATTTTTCATATCCTTTGAACCCATTTCTGTTCTCCCAGGATTTTTCTCGTGACCCATAGATGTTGGGACACCAGTACACATTTCATTAATTTCAAGCCAAAATTTTTCGTAAAGAACTAGTTTTTTTAATTTACATAATTTTTTAATGTATACCTCAAACTTCGTCGTCGTTATCGACGTCAAATTCCAGGGGCCGCGACACAGCCAGATCAGTTGGGGAATATCAATTTTGGAGAAAATCGGCTCAATGGTTTAGGCGTTAGGGTTATGCACAGATGGACCGAGAGACAGACATTTTGCCCTCAATCTATTTTTCATTATCAAGGACGCACGAAGCATGGATTCTGTGTTAGAGAAACACCACGAGATAGGTAATTTTTCTCTGTATTTATTACTATTTATCACATTTTCTTTATTTCTAGGTTTATCTACTTTTTCGTTATCAGGGCCCGGCAATAAGAGATTTTGTGTCGAAAATTCGCCGTTTTACAGTCGTCTCTTCTTACGTCAGAAAGGATGAGAAAGTAAAAAAAAAAAAAGATTAATAAAGTGAACCGGCGGTGGTAGTCACTGCTGTCTTGTAGACGGTTGTAACCCATGGGGAGCGCCATGGGTGAGTATGGCGTTGTTAAATCATCAATGGAGATTGGTTTGGCATATGCCCATGGCGAATATTTTATTAATTCCCTTCTAATATTTTAACTGCAACTTACTAATAATTGTAAATTAAAGAAATGATGCATTTTATAATTTAGCTATATTGGGCATGCATACAGAAGAAGGGTTCTGAATATTGTTTTATATATTGCGAGTGCGGTGTAATATGATAGATAGCTGTTTCTGTTGATTAATGGTTTTAATTGTAATAGTTTGTTTTTTGCCTGTATTACTTTATTGTCGATGTGATGTTTCCAGTTTCAGTTTTGTATCAATGTTTAGACCTAAGTATTTTATTGGCTTGTTTGACGGGTACCAGATAATCGTTTCATTGTTTAATATTAATGGGGAAGGAGAGGTATATGGTCTTAGTGTGAACATTTTAGCTGCAGTTTTAATTGGCTTAAGTTTTATTTTTGACTTTGCTGCCAAGCTTTAGATTTATATATATTTGCATTCTATTTTTGATTGCTGTGAGTGAGGTTCCGGATGAGTAAATTGCTGTGTCGTCAGCAAACTGGGCTATTTGTATGAGGTTCACCTTCGGAATGCCTGCCACATATATGTTAAAAATAGTGGATGAGAATGGGAATCCCTGGGGTAAACCTGCGTTTATTGTTTTGGGGTTTGAATGGTGATTATTCACTGCTACTGAGAATGTTCTGTTTTCTAAGAATTTCTTTATGATTTCCGTTAAGCAATATGGGGTGCCGCCTTTTTTATTTTGTATATTAATGCTTGGTGCCAGATTCTATCAAATGCTTGTGACATATCTAAGAATATTGCTACTGTATGATTTATTGTTGTTCTTGAATAGTTGACGAACTATTGTGACTGGTACCCGCACTCTTTATTTTTGGGTCCTGAAGGTTAGAATTGTCACCCACTGACCTTTTTCACTGTACTCCGGTGATTGGTGAATGAGCCCGTCTGGTGATGTTGCCGTGTTGAAGGCAGCTGCGTGGTCGCCGACCTCACTGCTATTCAGGTCGGGAGCCGGCAATGGCGGCGCGTCCATGACTTCGCCGTTTGCCGCGATGTGATGTAATGAAGGCACTGTTCCGTTGAATATAATTGCTGTCGCAATTACTGACTGCAATCAGGGTTGGCTGATAGCCTGCCCTGTTGATTAAGGTATGTCATAAGACATAGACTAAAATAAAAACAACTCGCTGTGAACATTACTAAGTAGAACTTTCACTTGGAATTGAAACGATACGGAGCTCCGCTCTAGCGATCCACTCGGGTCGGAGGCTCGTTCGTGAATGCGAAATGCCCTACACAGGTTGAAGATAACATGGAGTCGGTGCTTTTCGAGACGACCACGTTGTCTTCATCTCCCTGTAGAATTTGTTCTCCGTGGTCAGGAATATGACCCATTCTTGGTCTTATTCCTTCAACTGTCTGTAGTGCAACGGTTAGTGTCGTACTAAACGAAGATAAATGGCACAAAGGGTTGGATAGCTCGGCTGACTTCGGTCTAGTAACATCTAATTCAGCGGTGCAGCCTCGCATCTTCTACCATGGCCGCCGCCATAGATAAACTAGTGCTAAAACAACAAGTATTTTCTCGCCATTAGTAATATTGATGTATTACTATTTATACCACACTCTTTCCGAATTAACACTTATCAGTCATAATTTTTTGTAAAACTCATTTGAAATTGTAGAACATTTCGTAGGAAAATTAAATAATTTCATGCAACAGATTTTGTATCCGAAACTTTAAATGAAAATATATTTCTGCCATTGAATTCATTCTATAAGTATGTAGGTATTCACGAACATATCGGATGCGTTTTTAGCCTTACAATATTCTTCGTAAGCAGTTTGCGAGAAAGTAAAATGATTAAAAGTTAATAAATAACACGATGCTGTTAGCGTTGGTAAACAAATGCATATAAATCGAAAAATATATAATAGTAATTATTAAACACTATCGTATTGTAATATTCGACAAATATAAAAGCATTAGTTTATATTACCGCGAACGTAAGGTTATTATTGCCTTCTGTTATTAGTGCGGTGTTACAATAGTGGATTACAACAACCAACAATGACCGCTGGTCTATTCGTTTTCTCATTTAACGTAATATTATTGAAGGACTCGATTTAATATGAAATAACATAAATATAATGTGAATATAAAAAAAATAATAATAAAATGAAATATGAAATAATATACAAATTCTAACTTACGTAACATCCAACTGCGTAAATTGGGAGCGGGTGACTGAAGACTAGCAATCATTCTTTCATATTTATTTCAAATATGCTTTAAATAATTTCTGAAAGATTAATTTGTAAAGTATTACAAAAGCTCCAATGTAAGAAACGACCAAAGAAATATGAAATAACATACACATTCTAACTTATTCAATTGCCTCAAAACAACCGTCAAATTGCGATCATGACGCGCAGGATTTTCAGAGCGGGCGATTAAGTTTGACGCCCAATTACTTAAAAAATACTTATATTTTTGAAGATTATTTTTCATGAACATATTTCTTTAAGAAAATAATTGTGTTTTCATAAGTGTAGTTGTAGGAAGACGCCGAACGAATTTTGAATTTTTTCAATTTTCGAAAAACTAGTTTTCAACCAACATGAGACCTGCACAATTTTCTTAAACGTTCTTTATCCAACAAAAAAAATTAATCACAATCGATGGAGTCATTTTTGTATATTTTGAAAAAATCATGCAAAGTATTATTCCCAAAATGAAAATAACGCCAGATCGATTGGGGAACATCAATTTTGGAGAAAATCGGTTCAACGATTTAGCCGCTAGCGATGTTCACAGACATACGGACAGACGTTTTGCCGTCAATCCATTTTTCGGTATCAAGGACCCACACGACATGGATTCTGGCTACACCACGTGTTAGAGAATTTATTTTAATATAGCAACTGGATTTTTCGTTACACGGGATCTAAAACATGAGTGTTTTTTGCCGAAAATTCCCCGCTTTTTCGCGCTGCATTACATAACTTTCTCTTTTTAAGAAGTTCTTAAGCGCGAGAAAGTAAAATCATATCTGCCTGCTCACGAAAAGAATATCTTACCGAGGTTGAACGAAACACTTGCAGTTACCACTACATGTACACAATTGATACGTTGAGGGTAATTACAAATGACAAAATAAACAGATTTGCAAGCCAACACATTGCCATCTTCATAGAGTTTAATAAATTAACACCTTCTTTGATGAAGTGTGCAGATTAAGAAAGTTGTGGGTTTGGACCTGGAAGGGTGTTGACGGTAAACATTTATTAAAAATTAATAACGAGAAAACAAACTCTCACAAAACATTAATTCTGACCACACCACGTGTTGGAGGAAGTTGCTTACTACATATAAGAACATGATTTAACCACTTTTTCGTTACCAGAGCCCAACAATAAGAGTTTTTTTTGTAGAAGATCTGCCTTTTTTGACGCATGATTACAATATTTTCCTCTTCATACGAAGTAAAGTGGAGAAAGTAAAAAATATCTATTTAAGAAACATCTTGTACAATTGTTTAAAAAATCTTTTTTGCCTATTTGTACTTAAATTAAGCATTTTATGAAAAAAACGTATTATCAATCCATATTTTTACCTCTCCATATTTTTTCTTCATTTTTTCCACGGATAGAACAAGGATCGTTTAAAATAATGGGGCAGAACTGATTTTCTTTGAACTCTCTGAATTTTGGAAATTTCAAATTTAGAAATAATTCGAGAAAGTATGTGCTGCTTTGACACCACTAGTTTGTTGATAGTACCATTTCACATAGACGACTCTTCTTCGGAACCACACTTCTGATATTGGCACTAAATACGTTTATAAACTTGTAAACTTTTTTTAATATTTGACTACAAACGACCGCCAGTGCTTTCGCCGCTTTTCTCTTCATCTTCCATTCTCACTTCACCAAGTCTCGTTTTTTACTGCCCTCTACAACCTCTGAAAACCACTGGTGAAGTTAGAGTCTTGCAGTTGGGTATTCTGAAAATCTTATTTTAATTTGTTTGTAAATTAGTTCCATTAATCGTTTTTCTCATTCAGCGAAAACGTCGATAATTTGTTCTTTAAAGCTATCGTTTCTGCACAGTTAATTTAACAGACACTTCTCGATAGCCAGTGTACTGAAATTAGCGATTCTGATATTTCCCAAGGAATTTCTCAGGAATGTCTATACTCTCTTAAATGTAATCATATTTCTTTCACATTATGCTGTAGATAAAGGGAAAGTTGGACTGAGTTATATCAACCGAAACGTCTCTTGATAATATTTTCTAGACCAGTTTGTCTCACAAATACATGAGCAACAAATCTGCGGCCATGTGTTTTGCATTATCATTGTATACATTAGTTAATTCATTTTAAAGCTGCCTACTGTCAAAGAATGAACATTCTTTTATTAGGAAAGAGAATTTTTCTGAATGAAAGGACGCTTTGTTGGTGGAAAATTCTTTTCGTCAAGAAATTCAATAAAATGAAAGTTTTCAAAACCTTGGAAACCAGTATTCCAACTGAGTCACTACTGCATCAATAATTTTAAAAGAAACAATTTTGTATCTTTGATATAATTCTGGCTCTGAAAGTTCATTCATAGTCATGTCAGCTTTGATGCAGATTTCAATAGTCTCTTCATATCTAACACAGTATATTACAACGTATGTATACTATTTCTATCTCTACGGCATATTACTTGCCTCATTATTTCACTTTGTTGTGCAAAAAACTGCTTTTCGATATCGTGAACCATTCAGAAGTTATGGGACTGGCGCGTAGTCAATGGGGCATTCTCTATAACACTAAATATTTAGCTTCATTAGTTGTTTCATAAAGAAAACACGAACAAAAAACACAGAAGCAACTCTACGTCCCCACAACGTCAGGTGATGGGGGTGAATTTGCCGGGCCGAGACGTGGACGTGCATCGCGGTACAAGTCCGTGCCTGCTGGGAGCCTAGACTCTCTGCGACTCTGCCCAGTGAGTGCGAGTGGGAGGGAAATAGCGCGCGCCTTTTTGTGCGCATGCGCAGCAACGCCAGCTGGTGTCTATCCACTGGCAGGCTCGTGGCTCAGCTACTGGCCCCACAGCGCTCTCCTCAAGTCTCTCTGTGGCCCTGCTAATTCCCTCGCGCGCAAGTGAGGAAAAGGAGTCGAAAACATTTAATTTTATTCAACGATTCAGTAAAAATATTGAAAAATGTCTCACTTAGCAACAGATTTTATTGAAAAATAATTTGGGTATTATAAGGCTCTCAGATTACCCTTCAGTTTCGCCACTGCTGAAAACCTATTTATTACTTCCAGTTCTTCCCGGAAACACCTTGATCAAGCACGCCCGCTGGAAAACCTCATGTCCCAACCGACTGTTCTCACAATTCGCCTAAAAAATATTTCTTGGCTTTTGTTTATAATTTGTTTCCCAAATAAATAGTTTCTTTATCAATGTTTGATACTTTTTTACAATATAAATTTACTTGTACGGTGGGATCTAGTTATTTGTCCCATATAACACACGATGGAAACTGACCGCTAAATGTGTCGGGCCTTCTGGATAGCCGAAAGTAAAAGGGAATTAACTACGGACCGGTGAGAGGGAAACCGGAGTACCGGTTGCAAATGAGCTATACCTTCTCAGAGAGGAAAAAGTGAATGGGATGCGGATGAGAGGGATACCAAACCGCCAGATGCAATCTAGCTATGCCTTCTTCTTCTTCTTCTTCGGCATTTTCCCCTTAGGAGCTTGCCGTTTTCACCCTCCACAACTCTCGATCCTCCCAATCTCGTGGTTTGAGGCCTCTATCCTTCATAGCTTCCTGGATGTATTTTTCCCATTCTAAAACTGGTCTTCGTCTTTTCCGTCTCTCAGATGGTTGCCATTTTAAGATCTTGTGTGGCCATCTGTTTTCTGACATTCTCTGAACATGTCCATACCACTGTAGTGCTCTATTTTCCAAGGTCTTCGTAATAGAACAAATTATATTCAGCCTTCTCCATATTTCTTCATTTCGCACTCTGTCCTTGCGAGTAAGTTGTAGGCATCGTCTCATGTAGTCCATTTCCACTGTCCTTATCTTATCTCTTATTTTTTGTGTTTGTGGCCACATTTCTGCTCCATATAGTACTACATTTTCTACCACACAATGGAGTATCCTTCTTTTGACTTGCCTTCTAAGCCACACAATGGAATATCCTTCTTTTGAGCTATTCCTTCTGAGGTATCCAAAAGTGAAAGGGGATGAAATGAAAATCAGGTGAGAGGGAAACCGGCTCGCCGAATATTATCGGGTTATGCCTTCTGGGGTAGCCGAAAGTGGAAGGGAATTAACTAGGAAGGCGGTGAGAGGAAAACTGGAGCGTCAGACGCAATAGGTCTATGCCTTATGAGGTATCCAAAAGTGAAAGGGGATTAAATGAAAATCAGGTGAGAGGGAAACCGGCTCCCCGAATATGGTCGGGCTATGGCTTCTGGGGTAGCCGAAAGTGGAAGGGAATTAACTGGCAAGGTGGTGAGAGGAAAACTGGAGCGTCAGATGCCTTATGCGGTCTATGCCTTATGAGGTAGCCAAAAGTGAAAGGGGATTAAACGAAAAGCAAAAAGGAGGGAAACCGTCTTGCCAAATATTATCGGGCTACGCCTTCTGGAGTAGCCGAAAG
>BLKR01000751.1:0-261060 GCA_011170035.1 Teleogryllus occipitalis | reverse complement strand
GTTCCTCCGTAAACCCCACCTCGACACGCAAGTCCCGTCGTCGTCCTCCGAAGACAGTGGCCTCGGCACAGCCTCCCCCCGGTCGCATCAGGGCCCTGCCCGGGCGCCACCCGGCACTAATACGACCGAGGAGATTATACACCTGCTGATAGGGCAGCCGGGTCAGGTGGCTTTTTGTACCTGGGCCCCTGTACTATCAGGCGGCCTGGGAGTGCAGTTAACCCAGTTTCTATGCTGTACCCTCTGTCGACTTCGGGCAGCGCCAAAACCAGAGTGAAAAGGTGGGAAGAGGCCATCTAAGATATTAGGTATTTGGTAAATTCGGGTTATTGCATTTGGGCGGGTGTATGCGATTGATGGCGGGTGTATGCGATTGATGTGTATGGAAAGTAGACTGGTTCAAGTAAAAAGAAGAGCATTGTTGTAGAAACAGGAAAGACACGCCCTAGCCCTCGAAACCTAATAGCGTCGGGGTCGAAAAAACAAGAGTTGGCCAAGGGAGGCCTGATAGGATAGAAGACAGAGAGAGAGAGTCAAGCACAAGTAAGTGGAAGAAATGCTTGACACAGCTTAGGGCCCCGTGGTTGCCACTCACGAACTCCCAAGGCGGGAGACCCTGAGGGGGAAAAAGAAGGAGGTTTAGGGAGAGGAGGGAGGTCAGGCAGGTCGTTGTAGGACACACTTCGTCTGGCTCCTCCGTTGAGACCTGTCCAACATGGGAAACCCTACCAGCAGATGCATCTGCAACTGCCGCTGGCATAGCCCTCAACATCAACGAAGCGCGCAAGCCCTCGCCACCCGCACGGACAGTGCTACTACAAGGTGGTGTCCCCTGGGAGGGTGTGTGTGTGTGTGTGTGCGCGTGCGCGTGCGCGTGGCGCGTGCGCGTGCGTGTGCGTGTGCGTGTGTGCGTGTGCGTGTGCGTGTGTGTGTGTGTGTGTGTGTGTGTGTGTGTAGCCATTGTAAGTCCCGTAAAGGCAATTGATCTCGCCGCCGTTTGATCTCGGGGTTCCCAGTCGGTACCCAACCAGGAAATCGCCAGACAGACAGACATAGAGTAAATTTCACTGTAATTTTTCGCAAATAAAAAAAACTGTGGTGGCGCAATTCTGGCTTAAGCTGTATTCAGCTCGTCGACGTACACAAGAGAAACTTGTGTCAAGAAAATGGTCATTTTGTGTGTGCCTGTGTAATAGAAGCTAATGATAAAACAGTCACTCCTTCGTAAACGGCGGGTGCGCAGGTGATGCTGGAGCACGGGCGCGAGCGGCTGAACCTGGACTGCTCGCGCGTGAGCAACGGCAAGTCGGTGCGCGAGATGATCCGCAAGCGCTTCCCGGCGCTGGTGCGCTTCCTGCCGCCGCGCCGCCTCGAGAGCCTCGCGTCGCCCGACCCGCACGTGCAGCTGCTCGCCGCGCTGCAACACCGCGACCTGCCCGTCTTCAGCGCGCTGCTGCACCACGACGCCGTCGACCCCAACAACTGGTGAGTGCGGGGGCCGGGACATGGAGCGTAATGCATTTAGAGCCGGCAACTGGCGCTGTTTGTCTCCAGCGGTGATACCGGGAGCGGGAGCTCAGAGCATCATCTGATGTCACTGCAGCGCCTCTGACTGAGAGGTCCTAGGTTCGAGTCCTCACGGTGGCAGGATTTTCGACACTAGCTTTTCAGCCAGGTCGAATTCAGTCGCTGTCTGGAGGAGAATTCTAGTGGCCGGCTGCTCTGATCGGTAGTTTTCCGTGGTTTCTCCGATCAACACCAGGCGAATGCCGGAGCAGTACCCTACCAAACGGGCCACGGACCGCGCGCGATCGTACCTTCCTTGTCCTATCCTCTCCCTTTACACACACACGTACACTAACATACACTACACTACCACATATTCCGGGAGACCGGTCGGGAGCTTAGAGCTTGTTTCGACTGAGGCGGTGCCCTACTGGTGGAAGAGTCCTGGTTAGGGGGAAACCCCGCTAGCCGACGGTAGGTCGGTGCCGGATCTCGCCATTCAGCGGGGAAAGATCACCGCCATCTCCCGAGAAAAAACATGCACTACACTAATGGGACTAATGACTATAGCAGTTGACGCGCCCGGAAACACGAAAAAATCAATCAATCCAGCGGTGATCCTCTGCAGCTCGAACGTGAGATCTGGCGCCGACCTTCACCTCAGTTTTGCGGGGTTTCTCTTCTCCACATGCGAAGAAACGCCCCTCCCGAAATGTTGTATGCTACCGACTTTAAGTGTGTGTATGTGTATTAGGAAAGACGAGTGGAAAAGAGAAAGAGATTTCACGAGATGTCCGTGCGCTGTCTGTTACGGCAATGTTCCGACATTATACTGGTATTGCTCGGGGAAAATGTTATACACGCGAAATCTAGTAGTAGATAAATAATAGTTGTTTGCTAATTATTTGACAATAAGCCAAGTTTATTGACAATAAGCCAACAATCCACTATTCGAAGTCCATAGTACAAGCCAAGTCAACATATACCAGTAGATGTCCCTTTCGTAGGGCAGTAGTCATAGTCTACAAGAATCTTCCAAAAGCAAAGCCACACGTCGTCAATAATAACTTTCACTAGAATGCATTCACTAAGCCAGCATAAATTCATTAATTCTGTACCTTCCGTTCCATCATATAGAATTTTCATTCTAGAAAATTCCATGTGCATCGCAGAAGTATCCAATGTAGGCTTCCGAAAAATAAATTCAAATTTCAAATTTAAAAACAACAAAAAAACACGATTTTGCTAAACGTACTTCGTGTAGGGTTTCTTATTCGGAAACATACTAACATACGGTAAATACTTTCCCCGTACTCTATTCCTAGAAATTTTAGAAATATTAATTGAGAACTCCTGTGGTCCTCGCTACTATAAAATTCTTGTGATACCTTTGATGGGTTACAAATTCTTTGCCCACTCTTGTAAAGCGTTACCTCTCTGTATAAGAACATATTTAAAAAACGTTCACAGTAGCTCAGTTCTCCCTGGCAACATTGATTTTTATTATAAATTTTTAATATTCATATTGCATCCAGATATTTTACATAGAAAGAAATGACAATCATCGTAATGATATGATTCTTATCAATAAAGCTTTAAAATATCAAACAGTTGAAATGCACAAACACCAACAAACACAAATTTGATTTTTGATGAGAAAAGAAAAAGCCCTATTGTGTTTTGATTTTTTACAACTTATTGTAAACATTTTAAAGTTTAGAATAGAGGTACTGATTATATCATTGTTTAGTGTTTCAAGGTATTAAAAGATAGTTAAAAAGAGAGTCTATAAAATTGGAAATTAAAATCCATTTTGTGAAAAATCTGAAATGATCAAATCCGTCCGATATTGCAAAATAGTCGCAGAGAAGGGTAATTTGTTTTACTCTCGGAAGACTACGTAAATACTCGTAAATACTATGAAGTGAAATGTTTAAGAACCCCAATCGCTTGTTCTTTTCATTTCTACATATAAATTTTTAATTTTTTTCAATTCTTTTATTCCTTTTGCTTCGGGTAGTGCACAGAAACAAGACGTGTACGCTTTTAAAAATGTGCAATATTTTATTAATATTTTTGTGTCAAGTAAATATTTGGTTCGGGTCCTTTTGGATTATAGAAGGGATAAGGGGTAGGGTTATTTTGTTACTATTGTAATTTAACTTGCAACTGGCCGCTAGCTAGCGACTGTTTGGCATAAGCCCTGACTTAGTACCTCCTCGACGTGGCACCTGCTTGACTGCTTTGAAATTATGGGAGGTGCTAGTGGCGGGAAGCCTACCAGGCGCCACGATGAAAATATCAAATCTACTTACGAGGATTAAATTTTTATACTGAAATGAGAGATGGAGATTACTGTGTTACATATGATCGCTAGTAAGATTAAGAGCTAACTTACGTCTAATTGTTAGTCTTTTTGTTCATTTCTTGCCCCTTAAACATTCTGCTGGATAAAGCGGCCAAAGAAGCAACTTCATTGCCAACAACGGACAACAGTGTGAAAGGAGTTCTCTCCGATACCAAAGTATACCTTAAAAATGTGGTTACGAAACAGTGGAATGAAATATGGTTGACTACCTTCTCCAAATTTCACCTCGTAAGGAAATCCGTTATCAAACCCGCTCTCCTTAACCTCCAAGTCATAAGATTCCAACAAGTACAAATTAAAAGACTTTGTATTTGCCACTTTAATCTCTCCCACTTTCACCTAATAAAAAACCTGACCCATTACCTTGTCCTAAATGTGGAGCCCAAGTATATACATCCCATTTTATTCTGGAGTGCCCTGAACTAGCCCGTTTAAGCCAGTCCTTAAACTTAAAAGATCCTTTATTGAATTTCTTCTCCTCCCCAGAAGAATGTATAAAAAAGTCTTACAATTTTAAAAATATCAAAAATTAATATAAGTCCATCGTTTACCTACATCTCATCTAGTACAACCCTTCAAAAGAGTTATGAATATCAAAGGCATATGTATTGTTAATAAATAAATATGTGTATCCATCCCATTGATGTAAATACCCCAAAAATTGACAATTTATTACAACTTCATGTTTGTATGAACTGTATATAGTTGTGTAATGGAATAATTGTAAAACTTGTGTAAATTCTAAACTGATACGCGTGGTCGCTTATGTCCCAGCTGTTGAACAGCAACCTTAAATAAAAAAATTAAAAAACATTCTGCTCGTGTACGAGGGGGACAGCTTCCGGCCCTCCGGATTGTTTTTGGACCGGGAGGCCAAACCTGGTCGCAGGTTTACCCAGATGGCGGCGGCGGCGGCCCCGTCGGGGACGGTGGCATGCTCAAGGGTTAGCGGCGCGTCGCTGGCCGCGCTTAACGGCTAGCTTACGGGGGGAGATCCCTGGACACCCTCAGAGTTTTTTGATTGATTGATTTTTTCGTGTTTCCGGGCGCGTCAACTGCTTTGGTCATTAGTCCCGTTAGTGTAGTGCATGTTTTTTCTCGGGAGATGGCGGTGATCTTCTCCCGCTGGATGGCGAGATCTGGCGCCGACCTACCGTCCGCTAGTGGGATTTCCCCCTAACCAGGACTCTCCCACCAGCGGGGCAGCGTCCCAGCCGGGACAAGCTCTAAGCTCCCGACCGGTCCCTCGGAATATGTGGTAGTGTAGTGCATGTTAGTGTAAGTGTGTATGTGAAAGGGAAGAGGATGGGACAAGGTAGAGGAAGGACAGATAGCGCGCGGCCCGTGTCCCGTTTGTTATGGTACTGCTCCGGCATTCGCCTGGTGCTGATCGGAGAAACCACGGAAAACTACCGATCAGAGCAGCCGGCCGCTAGAATTCTCCTCCAGACAGCTGGAGTAGAATTCGACCTAGCTGAAAAGCCAGTGTCGAAAATCCTGCCGCCGTCAGAACTCGAACTTAGGACCTCCCGGTCAGAGGCGCGGCAGTGACATCAGTTGATGCACTGAGCTACCGCTCCCGGTCCCTCAGTGTTCCTCGTACAGTGACCGCAGGCAGCATGGTCCAGTGGAAGTAGAGGCGTCGGTCGATACGTCAACTCGGCGCGCGAACGCTTTCTATCGCATTCTATCACGAGTCCGATACGAACACCTAGTTGCAAGCACTGGTGGGGTTCCCGCAGACTTAATTGATCTAAGCTTCATTCGTGAAGATTGATCTACACTTACTATGGAAGCACCGGCGTTAGACGAGCCGAGCAGTGATAGCGGCAGCGCACTGCCGAAAGTCGCCTACGTCAGAAGTCTTGGTGATGGAGCGAGATCACGACGGAGCAGGCGAGGTTCGTTCTCGTTGTCTGACTCCTCGACCCGTCGATGCGTTAGCTCACAGCATCTCGAGGTCACGTGAGACGTGAATTTGGTCCATCCTGATAGGTCGTGGACTACGGGTGGGGTTGGCAAGCAAGTAATCAGTAAATTTTAAGCGTTGGTCGTTTGCGGTACGTCGATGGGGCGGGGTGCGCTACATGGCTCGCATCTGGTGTTCACGTGTGGTGACCGCAGCTTTTGTCCAGTGGCATGGCGATGTCTCTAGCATATTTTAAAGTCATAAATTACCTCCCTGTTTCCCCAAATGCACGATTACTGATGAAATTGGATGGCACGTTTTCCAATGTTATAAATAAAATATTTTTTGCGTACCAACATTATAAACGATCATTTCTGTTGCAAGAAATAGTTAATAAAATAGCCCGTATGGCTCTTTACGGTTCGGCCCGCCCTCATCTGGCATCTCCTTCGTCTTTCCAGTCCATCTTCCTCGCCCGCTCACTCGCCCGTCCCCAGCGCTGTTCCACAGTGTCTGGTCTCAGCACCATTCCTCAGCCCCCGCCCTTCGTGCCTCTCCTCACTGCCCGTTCTCATCGCCCGTCCTCACAGCCCATCCTATCTGGTTGTCTTCGCGTAATAAAACAAACATCTATGATGTCAACTGCAAATTTGTTTCTAACTGCTTTTGAAATTAGTTTCGACAATAAATTTTGATTCTTTTATAAATTTATAATACTGTTGTACAAAAATAGAAAATCCAAATGGTTGATAATGTTCCTTAATTTCCTTCGTAGAAATTTGAAAATTTCTAACGTCACTCGTTTTTGAAAACATACTTTTGCAATAAAGCATACGCACGCAATTAGCTCCCGGCGAAAATCGTCTCGCGTAGTTGGTTACATTACATTATTCTCGCTGCTTACAGTCTTAAACGTAATTGCACAGTTCATCACTTTAGTTTTTGACTGTCTTTTGATTAAATTGTTAAAAGATATGGTACCTCGTCATTTATTGACTGTCATCATTTAGGAGTAATTGTAAAATTGTCATAATTGTTCATTTGATCTGATTGATCATGCAACCATTAGTTCCTTTCTCAAATTAAATAAATGAGTAGTAGATAACTAATTTTCAAATGACCAGAAAATGGGGTCAGCCAATCACGCTTTCCCGCAGGGAGGCCCCATACATGTAACAGTATGATTGAAATAACTGTATATATTTTCTATAAACAAACACACTTGTTATTTTTTTAACGTTCAATAAAATGTCAAAAGTCCATTCAAATAAAATACATAAATAGAGGCCTCATACATACTGCTGCGGTTTAGTGCCTGGTCCTCCTGCACACAGGTACGACGACCCGTATTACTGCACGTGCCTGGAGCTGGCGTGCCGGCAGCGCCGCGCCGAGAAGTTCGTGGCGGCGCTGATCGAGGCCGGCGCGGACCCCAACACCAGCAACCGCATCTACGGCATCCCGGTGGTGCACCAGGCGACGGAGAACGCCAACCACCCGGCGCTGGCGGTGCTCATCCACCAGGGCCGCGCGCGCCTCGACGTCACCGACCGCTCCAAGCACACGGCGCTGCACGTGGCGGCGCAGAAGCAGTGCGCCTCGCAGGTGACTAGCAACGGATCCACTGCTTCGTTCAAGTCACAATATTAGCAGGAACTTAGCATGCACTTCATGTCCTTAGTGAAATTTGAATAATTATTTTGCTAAAATGGTTCATATTAAGGCTTCATAATTAATACTCAGACTGGTCGAGTTTAGCGCAGAGCGAGCATCGCCGCTATTTCTGCAGTGACTCTGGGAGGTACTGTGGTTCAAGTCTTGACGGAAGTGAATTTTTGACACTCGCTAGATCGAATAATTATTCAGCTGCTGTCTGGAGGAGAATTCTAGTGGTTGGCTGCTCTGATTAGTACTTTTTCCTGGTTTCTCCAGTCAGTACCAGGCAAATGCCAGAGAACCCTATCAAACAGACCACAGATTGTGCATGATCTTTCCTTCTTCTTCCTTGCTCTATTCTCTCCCCTTACAAACAAATATTTATGTACACTACATGTCAGGAGACTAGTCAGGAGCTTAGAGCTTGTCCTGGATAGGACAGTGTCCTGCTGGAAGGGGGAGATACCTGGAAAGGAACATTCCCCGGCAGCCAATGTGTAGGTCAGTGTCAGATCTAAGCATCCAGTGGGGAGGAACCTTACCTCCAACCATAAAAAACATTATTACTCTCTCGAGGAATTTTAAATGCAGCCACATGCCAAAATTATCACTTTATTACGAATCATTGAAATGGATACATGAAACATTTTAAAATTCAATTACATCTTAATTGTGATATTTTTCGTTGAAAATTTTCACTTTGTGTCACTTCAAAATGTTACTCAACACTTCTCGATCTCCACGCGACATGACGGTTAGCGACTAGTCTGGCTGTTCAAATGAAGTGCTCCTGTTGTAGTCCCGTGGTTCGTTACGTAAACTGGTGCTGCACAGAACGAGCAAAAATTTGTACATCGGACTAGCTCACCCATATATTTCCATTACGGAAACATCTGATTCCAAGAAAAGAATCAATTCAGGAATCGATAACGAAGTTGGAAGATCGGAATCGTTTGTTGATTTGAATTACACCAAATAAATAGATCCCCAAAGAAATGGTTTTCAAATGTGTACCTCCTGTTCAACAGCGGTACGTACTTTCATTTGAGAAATAAATGTTTCAACTAAAAAAAACATGGACACTGGAATTGAAGCGCGAGAAAGATATGGTTATCCAAAGGAATTCTATGTTCTTCACACAAGAAAAGCATTTTAAAAAATCCAAAATAATTCAAAGAATTCTTTTGCGAATCGACAATTTAAAATAACGCATTTTTTCTGTATAATAAGCTTAAGTTGACTACGATTAACTAAAGAAACGTGCAAGGATGATCAGAACCTACGTATTTCTGACTTTAAATTATTTACGTTCCCAACAAATTGTGAAATCCTTCATAAAAAGGGTGTTGCAATAATACTCCAACAATAAAAGTATCTGCATTAGTATCTACATGAAGTCAAGACCTACTCGAATATTAATTTTTTTATGATGTCATTGAAACTTACTCCTTGAACATTAAAAATACAATGAATGCACTCATATTTCATCAGACCACGAGGCGCATACAGAAATACTGGTATTAATTTAATTCAATTTTGCGATTGATTACAGCTAGAATCGGAAGCAAAGGAATCGAATATCGAATCCGGAGACGATTCCGGAGGAGAATCGCTGGAATCGATACGTATCCAAACGCGAGTCAGGCGGCGTGGTAAAGAAATACGTGCAGCGCAACCTTCTCAGTTCCTTTCAACTATTCAAGGCTCACACCACGCACCACAACGGCTCTCGTTCACTGTCCCAATGAAAACAATAAAATATCTTCCCACATCCAAACCTTCCTGACAGTCAGAAAGTTTTACTATAATTTTCTCAACAAAAAAAAAAATTCCGCATATTTCCGATGTATCTATAAATTCTATGGCCGTTCTAGAAAGTCCACGCTAAAATCTGTGCAGTTAGGGGGGGGGGGCTGTAGAAGTTGTAAACGTTTGTGATCCACATGAGGTTCACGGACGTAGTGAAACCAACGAGTGTTATCGTTATGTGAACCACATAAGGATCACAGGACACTGAACGTGTTACCGGGGCTCGTAGAGATAATTGTTCATTATTAGGAACTTTTAACATATTTGTCACGTCTTGACCTCATGCACTACTAGTCACGTAAAGGACGATAGGCCTGAATTGACAAATCTTACGGTACGACCTTACGTTTCACTTCACAAGCGTAGAAAACGCTTGTGAAGTGAAACGCTTGTGAACGCTTGTGAAGTGTTCGGATAACGTAGAGAACGCTTACATATGGCGGAGGTCTCATTTTTGTAGAAATCCCGGATTTTTCGATAATTGTAAATGTTCAAAACTTTTTCGGCGACTTCTTACAACTAATATACGGAAGATGGAGATTTTTTCCTGAATAAAATCTGTTGTTCAAAGATCTTAAAATAAGGACATGCTCAATTTTTCAAAAATGTGAATTTCGTGTAATTTTGCATGAAATAAAGGCAACTTAAAAATATATTTTCTCAATAACGGCTTCAATTTTATAATTTAAATATTTTCCTCGTATGTATAAAAGGACGGTATAAAAACTGATGGTGATTTTATTTTCGGCGAACTCTCTATTTTCAAAATTTACCAAAAAAACAACAACTAAAAGTACTATACTGATAAAGGAGATTGTAGAAAAATGAAATATGTTTAAAAAAATTATATCATTAAATAAGGTCATTTACAATTTTTTTAAAGAGTAGTTTTCGCGTAATTTCTGGTTGATGTTAATACAAGTTATATTTTTTTTTCAAAAATGACTCCAATTTTTTTTCAAGACGCTTCAAAATGTGCAGGTCTTATTTTCGTTGAACTCTCTGACGAATCAAAAACTCCATAAATTAGAAATCCTACGAGAGAATATGAGGAGCAACTAGTTAAAACTTATATTGTCCACTTGTTGGAAAAAAAATTGAGTTTGATATGAAATCGCGTGGTTTTTAATACTGTCTACTCGCTTTTGCTTTCACATTTCTTCAAAACGCGTTTTAACACATTAAATGAAACGCATTTTGAAGAAATCTGAAAGCAGGAGCGAGTAGAGAGTATTAAAAATAACTCGATTTCATATGAAACTTAATTTTTTCCACGAGTGGCTAATACAAGCTTTGTGTGCAGCTGTGGAGTGTTCAATATTTTGCTGTCCGCGCGTGCGCAGGAGGAGCTGGAGGACATCGAGCGCTGCATCTCGCTGCTGCTGGAGCACGACGAGGCGGCGGCGGAGACGCTGTCGCGCGCCAACTGGTACGACGCCGTGGACGCAGCGCTGCGGCCGCGCATCGACATCAACGCGCAGGACGAGTTCGGCGACACGGCGCTGCACGACGCCGCGCACTACGGCAACCAGCAGGTGGTGCTGGCGCTGCTGCGCAGGGGCGCCAACGTCATGAAGAAGAACCAGGACGGCGACCCACCGCTCGCCTTCATCGACGCCAAGACGCTCGACCAGTTCCTCGACGAGCAGATCAAGAGCAACGGCCTCTCGCCGCTTAGTCAGGACTACCAGGTCTCTCTTTGCTTGCGAAAAATATGAAATCCCGCATTAATGGGCGTCATGGCGGCATATGAATGAATGAATTTTACGTGGATGAATGAATGAATTTTACGCCTTATTTTACGTGGCGAGACTCAGGCCATGAGGCCTGATGTTCCGTCTGACCACGCAAATTTTGTTACGTTTCTTTCACCTTTCATTTTTTACATGCAGTAAATCTACTAACATGGGACAGCCGGCTTTACTTCCCCTCCGAAGGAAGGCTTTGCCCTTGAAAATCCACGGCTGCGATTTGGGTTTGTACCCGCGAACTTGGGTATAACAGCCTGATACGCTAACCGTTACACCATCGCCACCGCATATACGACATAGCTACTATTCGTACCGGGAAGGTGGCTCAGGACATGAACTCATGTCACTGCACCGGGAGGTCGTAGGTTTGTGTCCCGATGATTGCAGGATTTTCGACTCTAGCTAGACAGGTAGGTCGAGTTCTATCGATGTCTGGAGGAGAATTCTAACCACCGGCTGCTTTCCTCGGTAGTTTTCAGGGGTTTCTCTAATCAATACCAGTCGAATGCCGGAAGGCAAGAATGCTACTTGCATTCGTGTCAGCGTTAGTTAATTACAGCCTTAGATATAATACCATTTATTTTTAATAATTAATGAAAATTACTCAATTTTATGTTTTTATTTTCATTACTCAGGTCAGAATAAAATTTTGCATGATATTTTCTGATGGTTTATGAATTATGTATCCTATATCTTTCAATTTGTCAATTCATTGTCGTACAGTCATGCATTTTTGAGTTTCATGCTTTGTCTAAAAGCATTTCTGAGTTCTATGAGATTTTATTTCGTAAATGTTTGATCATTTTGGTTCATTTATTTGCTTAACAGGTATACTATAAAATTAATCACTTTTCTGTTTCAACATTACAATTTTCTGTGAATAAAGAAGTGAATAATATTTTCCATTTCTCCCTATCATAACAGTCCTCTTCTTTCAAACAATTTATTTTCAGCAATTTATAAATTTCTTCATTCCATATATTTTTGTGTTTTTGCTTTCTTTCTTCTTTCCAGTGGAATTCAATTAAATATTTGTTTTATTATATGATTTAATTCCATACGGTTTACACGACCAAAGCATTCTTATTGTTTATAATATACTGAAACGCTCTCCGTTTCTGTTAAATTATTTATGCCACCGGTTTCCGAATTTATATAATTTTTGGGCGCCAGGAAAGGGTTGCGATTTTAAATTTCCCGCAAACACATCTAAAGGGAAATAATTATCCTACTAGCTCAGCCGGTTGGGTTCTTACGAAAATAATCGTCGCCGGTACTTACTTTCTTCCTAGCAAACGATCATTAGATCCGCTCTCCATACAGAAGAAGCGAGGAATCTGAAATTTGTTTCTGGAAAGAAATTATTAAATTATGGATTGCACAAGATGCTAAAGAAATGATAATCAGCTTTTCCTTTTCAGAATGAACGTTATAAGTTTATTTCTCGATTAATTCTTTTAAACATGCAATGCCACCCTGGTCATGACAGATTATAAAAATTATCTATAGCGCTATTATTCTTACTATTTATATATCCGCGCGCTCTTGGACGATGAGGCCAGGAAGAATCCACTGCTCCGACCAATCTTCTCCCTTGTATCTTGTTCTCGGTCCGCTGCCGGGTCAATGTCCTCCTCAACTTATTAATTGTTTCACTTACGACTCCCGGTGTCAGAATTATTCAATGTTCCAAATAGAATTACGCACACAAAATATAAGTCCTCACTGCTCAATTATTTCCCGCAAAATTCCACCAAGTTCCGCATCTATCATTTACAATTACCTCTACGATGTGCACGAAACGCGGTCTAAAGCTCCTCTCCTCAAATATTACGAGGTTCAACCCTCCATAACTTTCATACCTTCTTGTCTCTTGTTTTTCAAAACAATCTCCAGTTTCTTTCTACGTCATACCCCATTACTAGTTTACCACCAATCCTACATGCCCTTATATCACAATCTTCTGTCCGTTACTTGCCGCGCTATGTTTATTTACTTCCGCCTCCCTGGTTGCTAAGGAACGCCCTGCCTGCATGCCTATGCCCTCAACATTTACACTTTTTACGAAGAATTTAATAAATTCTTGTCCCCAATTCCCATCAAAATATTGTGTGACAGTCTGGTATGTCACAATACATAATCTAAAATTGATTATTTTTTTATTTCTTCCTCTTTATAATACTTTTTTAATTTTTTTCATTCATGATACTGATGCCGAACTTCTTAAGAATCCATCTCCACGGATAACAAATCAGATCTTATTGGTAATTGTTTTGGTTAACAGGATTAATTTACTGTACTTGCTTTTGTCTTCAATATTTACTGATATTTTCTTGAGAGTCAGTGGTTCAAATGACCTAATTGTAAATGTTTATTCTGTAATTATTTAGATAATGTACTTGATACAAAAATGTTGATAATGCACACGATTTTTTACATTTTATTTACTGTACAGATCGTTGTCCGCCCGAGGATGATCCGCGGTCCTAAGTTCAGAAAAAGCTTAATAGAAATTGTATATGTGCACGAGGCTGATGATGATGATAATAATAATAATAATAGTAATTATTATTATTATTATTATTATTATTATTATTATTATTGTATTCGTATTACTATTATATTATTATTATTATTATTATTATTATTATTATTACTAACTGTACATATTTTTTGCTTGGTTGTAGGTGATCATTCGTTACACTTTCTTGGAACCTTCTACGGAGAAAGCCACTGGTCGCTCTGAAATGGACGCCTTGCACTACATCAGCCGTTCTAGAGATCTTCGGCCACTGCTTCGTCATCCTGTCATTAACAGCTTCCTCAATCTCAAGTGGTATATGGTGCGATGGTTCTTTTATATTAATCTAATTGTGTATACACTATTTGTAACGCTAATTACAGCTTACATTCTCCTCATAAATATTGATGATGAAGATGTTACAAATTGCACAATAATTAATATCACCAGAAATGAGCCAAGTGCCAAGATAATGGACGTAGTTGATCCGGAAAAGAGTTCTTTGATATTGAATTTAGAATGTAAAGAATTTGATGAAAATTGCACACAAAATTATGTCCGACAACTTAGTCTCTCCGACGTCGATAAATTTCAAGTTGGTTCTCTTGTCAAAGCCGTTTTTGGAAGTAAAAAGAGGTGTGTGCATCAACATGATGATCCAAAGCATTTGAGTGTAGAAGAATTTGCTGCCCATTGCCTGCGTATTCCTTGCATATATCTTCTCATTGCCTTAATCCTTAGGGAAATAGTACAGTGTGCAACTAGCTGGAAACGATATGCCCAAGACTGGGAGAACATAATTGAATTCTTAATGATAATAGTTTGCGCTATTGCATTGAGCAGCGATTGGGATGCTAGCAATTTTAAACAGCATATTTCTGCCATGGCCATTTTACTGACATGGACGGAACTTGTATTTATGACGGGACGTTTGCCCTTTCTGTCAGTTCAACTAGAGATGCTGAAAAAGGTATCGTTTACTTTCTTACGCTTTATGGCTTGGTACTCGTTATTAGTAGTTGCCTTTGCATTAAGTTTTTACACTTTATTTCGTCGTAGTAAAGAGTACGATCCTGAAAGTAAAGAAGCTTTTTTCCTAGACCCCGGGTTATCAGTGATAAAAACTATTATTATGATGGTTGGAGAATTTGAAGCTTCTGAGCTAGTGTTTGATTCAGTTCCAGGTACAAGCCATGTCGTTTTTATAATATTTGTATTTCTCATCGCTATAATTTTATTAAATCTCCTCAACGGTCTTGCAGTATACGACACACAAGCCATTAAAGAAGATGCAGTTGTTCTGGGTTTGGTTTCAATGGTGAAACTTGTAGCATATCTTGAAATGATGCTTATTAAGATAGCAGAAGCTACACAATGCATGTACAAGGGAGTGTATAGGGAAGTACTGGAACCACGTATAAGACTTTTTAGAACCCATTTATCGAAGAAACAAATACATGCCTTTCCTAACTCGGGAGAGATAAAATTTCTACTTGATGCTGCCACTACAGCTCGTTTTAAAGGATTTAGAATGGAACGAGACATCATGGTGAAGGCAACGGATATTGTCACTGAAAAGAAGCAAGTGTCCGATATTGAACAAGTGAAACGTCGTCTCAACAAATATCAGATCAAGTTTGAGGAGATAGAAAGTAAGCAATCTAAGACACATGAACTACTAATTGAAGCTCTAGAAACACTCTCTAAAGTTCAGAAGACTGTTCGCGAAAGTACTATTTGACGGTTAGTCAGACATTCTTCGGCTCCTGCAAAGCTCTAATTGAAGATATGTTACATAGTAATAGTCTTTAATAGTCGTTTACTAGATACATGTACTATAATTCGATGTGTATGAACTAAATGTCTCAACTCGTACTTGTATGTGGCAACGGAAATAAGTATTTTTCTTAGTCTTCATAGAAGATTGTAGTCCAATGTACATGTGATGCCAACTAATAAATTTAAATACTCCAAACATGAATTCAACGTAATTTACCTGATACTGAATATTTTTTGAAGTATATATTAATGAAGTTCCATCGTAAGATACTCTCTACATTATCAAGAATCATCAAGTTCTATGAACATGATACAATAAAATCAATATTATTTCGTTTACAACAATTTATTTTGGAAGTAATTATGATGTCAATATGTACTAGTGTTCTGTCTGCATATTAGTGTAGAATTTTACATTACTACTCCACAACTTAGGAAAGAAGGGAGAAACACTACATGTTACAAAGTACTTTTCAATAAAGAAAATCAAGTTATTCACATAAATGTAAATCAATATAAAAAAAATATAAAAATCGTTATTTCGTTAATCGCAAAAGTAGTAAAAAGTAATGTACAAATTAATTCTATTTAGTTTGTTCTTCGTTTCATTAATAATGTTATTAATACACAGTTTGGTTACTTTAATTGATAAGTTAAAAATACATTTTACTTACATACTACTACTACTACTTTAAAGAACCACCGAAACTACCAAAAAGTTATCCAATTATCTTATAAAAACTATTTAAAAGATTCAGGGATGTAAAATTCTGAAAAATGTATTCCCCTTCCTAAATATTTTACAAACATTTCGAAGTTAATTGGTAATAATTAGGGCCCGGATTTTAATGACCTACAAATCAGCGAAATATGCAAGCATTTATGACCTAAAACCTATATAAATATGTCCTTAAAAAATAAAATATGACGGTATACAAGTTAATTTTTTAAAAAGTCTTGTTTATTTTTTAGGTTTAACATATACAAAATTCACTCAAGAACGGATTGTGAGTACGGTACAGACGGTTTGCAGTCTTTGGAACTAACTAGCATTTATTTAAAAATGCGTGTGTCTGAAAAACAAATCAAGTACAGAACAATAAAACCCATCAAAAAAAATATCTTCCTTTGCTACTGCATACTTTTGTTTAATGTTTTTTAATTTCCTCTCAGTCTTCAGTTTCTGGAGAGTTGCATTGGATCACAAACTGTATTTACAGGTTTTCCATCTTAAAAGACCTACGGTTGTCGCTGAGGATAGTTTTGTGCTTGGGAAAGCTCCTCTCCACACCACTTGACGTCACGAGAGCGTATTTGTCACTGCAGGGCAGCTTTGGTTCATTGTCTAAATTTTGCGGCATTTCCAGAAATTATATCGCTAATTTTGCACATTCTAGAATATCCTGTATTTCGTTGAAGAACACTCAGCAATTTGTTGTACTTTTCAGCTACATGATCAAAAGCTCGACGAGCTCACTTCCTTCAAATTTACTTACGTTTCAAATAATCCTTTGTGGTATAATTTTTGAGTTTATTTGTGCCAATATCACCTGATACATTGTCATGCGAGACACATTTTCAAGCCTTTTATTCTTGTGCATTTAAAAATATGACATATGTTTGCATTTTGGCCAAAATTTGGCCAAAATATGACCTTTTACTAAAAACTGTCCTTAAAAATATGACAAATATATGCATTTATGGCAAAATTTGGCCAAAATATAACCTTTCACAAAAAACGGTGTAAATATGACTTTATATGCACAATAAAAATACGTTTTTTTAATTGACAAAACCTGAATTCGTGCATAAATTGTTTTAAAATTCACCCGAATGTTCAGAAAAAATATATGACTTGTCATTAAAATCTGGGCCCTAGTAATAATACGTTTAAACACTAAAAATGAAACAAAATAAAAGTATCATTCATTAAAAAGATTTTGCTAAAATTTAGATCAATATTTCCTTCTATATTTACTACCGTCTAGATCTATTTTCATATAAATATTTTTATTATGAATTATACATATATAAACGGCAGAAAATTGGTGGATAAATGACTGATGTACTGCAAATAAATAGAAACTGCACAAAATTTCAAATATGTATGCGGCAAAATTGTAACTGAAGTTACGATCCAAATAAATTAAGAAAAGATGGTATCCAAAATTGAAGATTCTACTGTTCAGCAATATGGATAGAGAACTTAGAAAAATATTGAATGTTAATTTGAAAACATTAACGAAGTGCTTAATGTGCCAAGAAGGATATCAATTTTAAGGAAGTCAGATAAACTGCGACTGAAGGCTTTTGAAATAAGAAAATTTTGATGGATAAAGGAAATTACGAACAAAGATATAGTAAAGAATGAGGAAGTATTAAGAACAGTAGTGAAGGAAAGGTTGTTGGGAATCGTCTGATTGTATCCTGCGGTCAGATTTCCATCCCAGCCGTTCCCGAGGTCATTCACTTTTGGCTGCTTCAGAAGGAACAGAGCGAATGCTTCGGGTATGTTTCGAGGCTGAAAGGAGAAAGTGATTAAGTTGTTGGCAGTAACACAAACAGATGTTCCAAAGAAAACCTGGAACGTAGGTCAACGACATTTCTCCGAAACTCTGTATGTTACCTAACAAAATATGCAGAATTGTTTTATTTACATGGCCTCATTTTCCTTTCTCTTTGCAACAGTCCACGCTATATGTACAAATTAGTTTCAATAAATTAAGAACAAACAATGTAGTTGAATTAGTAATAACAAGCCTTCGTTACTTTAACTGGTCGTTACAATCCATGAGCAATACAAAATTAATAACGTTAAAAGAAACATTTCTTTCGTATCCTTGAGATATGAAAACGAAAAGACAATCTTGGAATCCGGGCGAGCTCTTCCTTTACCCAAGAGGAAAACCGAGTGACAAAAAAATCTAGAATATGAGGATTTAAAAATATCAACTAATGGTATGTAGAATCTTTTAAAGTAATTTAATATTACACTTAAAATACACGATAAAGACAATCTTTTAATCAATTGAATTGTCGTAGAGTTTACAAAAATTGCTGTTTCAGGCAATTGTGAAATATCTGATTTTATTTTTCCTTTATACCTTTTAATGGATATTTTGTATCATTGTTAACAAATATTTTTGAATTTGTAAATAAAGGATTTAACAAATGGAATGTAAAATACTTATGCTTTTAAAACCTTTCTTAGAAAATTCTTTTTCAGACTTTGAAACGTCTTCAAAGGAATGGAATGTGTCTTTCCAGCTCCCTTGTCTAGAAACAATTGTGCTAAGATTGACATAACTGCACATTCAGACTTAAAAGAAAATTAGTTTTAAAAACTAATTTTCTTTCAAGAAAATTTTTATAAAACTAAGAGGGGAGTTAATTAACATATATTGACTATTAATATGTAGTTATAATTTTCAGAGGATATGCAGTCAAATCAATCAACTTTGTTTTGTAGGAAATCGATTACAGAAGTACTTGTACTCCTCTAATAAATTACAAAACTGATTTTTAATGTAGTCAAGTTCAATAGTTTTACATGATTAAAAATAAACAGAATTAAATAATAATTAATTGTTTGTAATAAATTGTGGTATATAGGGAAATGTTCCAACATACAAAATGAAAATAGAAACATGAAAACATAATATAATTACAGTCTTCATTACTAACAGTCTTGTAACAAATCGATATAATAAAGTTAATAAGCAAATTAATGGTTGTTGACGTAAAATTTCTATGGCCTGCCAGAGCAGAAGGCATACTCAAAAGCGAGGACGTACACATGAAATTTTTTTAATACATGTCTATTCACCGAAAAATCATTTACAAGAAATTTTGTCTTATTAGTAAGTCTGCATCTTTGCAACTGTTTGCAAAGATTTGCATTCCAAATGTGCAAATATTTCGTTTATATGTCTGATTTAATTAAAAATTGGCTTTAGCGGATCGACAAATCGTTTTGCACATAGTACAGATGTCACCCGCAAGAACGCTTGAGAAACGCCATTCTACAGAAATGGCATGATTATACAAATGTCTTCTCTAATCATAATTTATGAAAAACATACCTGAACAACATGTTGAGTAATGTGCGTGTTTATGTTAATCAATGTTTGCTAATAGTAATTGCCAATTTTGAAATTACATGATAAATGTTACTCTCCTCACAAGAAACCTGAACCGTTATCTGATGATTTATTTCGCATTTACACAAAGACATTTTTGTCCATACAAATGCGTACTTCTTGGAAGAACGGCATAGAAAACATCACATCCATTTGCAAAAGTGAAAGCATGAAGACATTTACGAACAGAAATTTAGTTTTCGAGGGAGATATATGAATATTTTGGTGCCCAAACAAGTAAAAACGACACTACAGAAATAAGCTATTAGTCAATTTGAAACACTTAGTCCGAATTTTGAATGGTTGAATTGCAATAAGCACTTAAAAAATTGCCGCATAGTTAGCTCACCCACTAATCAGAAAATTACAAAAGAATATTCCAGAATTTTGTACTAATTTTGAACTAATTTATACCCAAATTTAAACATTTTGTATCGATGCACATCAAATTAAAAAATGTATAATAGTGGGAGCTATAACTTAACATTAAGTCAGCATGCACAAGAAAACCCCATTAAATAAAACTAAATTAACCACAATTTTGAAGAATTTAGTATATGAGATCGGGTCACGTGACAGCCGTGCCGTGCGCAAAGCCATGTGACACGAGTAGGCTCATGTGCAAAACAGGGCGTGTGCGAAGATGCCCGCACGGGATGGCCCACCGCAGGCGCATCCTGTTGCTTCCTGGCCACACGCCGTCAAGCTGGCGCCACGGAGTGCACCGCAGGCGTTCGGTTGGGCGAGCCCTGAACTGCGCACCAGGCACGGGGCTTACGCAACCCGGATCTCAGATCCCACAGGTAATAAATCTATTACTGTGACAGTACCCCCCGGGAACGTTATGCCCGGTCCCACGGGCAGTAACACGGGACCGTAAAAATTGAAAATGGAACGAAGTCAATACCCAAATGACGATTGAGGTTGGGAGTGGAGAATGCAAAAATTCTTTAAAAATGAAAAGTACGCATCAAGGGCAAACATTACATAAAGCAAAATACAACATGTGTGTATAAATCGCAAAACAAAATTGTCACATGCAAAACACAAAATGTGCGTGTGACAATACAAAAGTGGTAATGTGAGAGAAACATCAAAGATGTGATATAGGTTTACATAAATCTTTGGTTTAACAATGAATCAACACACTAATTACGTGCAGAAATGCCAAAAAAATGATACATATAGAGAATATCAAAGTCGATGTAATGCCACAATTAAAAGAAAAACATAAAAATAGATTGCATCGTAAAAAAATCTACAGGGAAAAGGTCATCGTGAACGAGGACCCTGAGGATTGTGCCCTCTCACAGTCTAATGGAAAGGGGAACAAAGGTTCAACCAAAAACAAAAATCATAAAAAAATATAAAAAGAACAAAAAAGTCAAAAAGAAATTCATCCACTTATGTAAATAACCGCAACAAAAACACGTGCGGAAAAAAGTAGTAAGGCTGAACCAAAATTACGCAGTGCGCAGGTGCAATGAAAGAAAAGCAAGGAAGAGAGAATCAGATAGGGACGTAGAAGAAGGAAGTAGAGCCGGGTTAGTCGGTATTAGTGTAGGAAACGTGAGGAATGGCAAGACAGAGGTGAAGATATACACACAATAAAAGATAAAAATGCTGTTAATATTCTGTAACAGGACAACTCCAGAGATTAGTATCCAAATTACAAAAATGTAAACAGAAGAAAGAAGAGAAATTGGGCATTTATACTCGTATATGTATTCAACATACGAATTCGCCGCCGCCGCTGACGACACCAGCTTCTCCAGCAAGAGGTGTAGATGAGATAGAGGGGGTGTCTCCCTACCGACCGTTGTGACGTCACGGGGACAGGAGGGAGGCGCGAGATTTTTGTCGTTGGTCAGACGTCATAGAGTGAGGTTATCTCGAGAAAAGAGGTATTTGTACTGTACATTTTGTTTATACATTATAGATTGTGATCAGGGTTTCTGATGATAGAATGTACTGTTGGAAAGACACAGCTTCTGTTAAATTGAAACTATAAATATTCAATAGAGATGTTTAAAAGAAGACAGAGTGCAAGAAGCTTATGTCAGTGCTGATGTAATAGTCACTACAATAGAGGCTATTGTTGGCACTTACAAACCGAGATGGCTTGTGCAATGGCATGTAGACCAGGTGATCTGCAACAATGTGTGCGCAGCCTTCCCAATTTGAAAGCTCGGGGTAGGGCAGTCTTGTTGGACGAATCGTGGTGCATACCATTTTCTTCCGAACAAAACAAGGTTATTACAGAATGTTATTATATTTATTATGTTACTTTAATGTATTGCAAATTATGCACTGATTAAAATTAAGAATGTTATGTTTTGAGACATTCATATTTATGCTTCATCTTTGCTTGTAACATTCTCTTAAAGTGTACAAGACTAGATGATTTATCATGTTGTACTGATCATGTAGAAGCTTTAGTATGATATAAGAGTCAAAATGTGTTACATTTCTACATTTATTTCAGCACAACATTTAAACACTTGTGATTTTAAGAATAAGTTCATGTTGATCTCTGAGGTGATAACATGTGTTTGTCATTTGTAGTTTATTTTCCAGTTTAAATGTCTTTGTGGTGTTGACACAGAGACTGAACAGTGTTCTGAAGAGACGGTCACGTGCTTCATTTTTTGTCCTCAAGGCGAGATGAACTTTAAGGGTCATTTAAGAGAAAAATAACCTGCAATGAATGCTGCACTTAAAAACATTAATAATTCAATTTGTGTTTTTAATGCTTAAGCACCAGTTTGATAGTGCAATAAGGAATGTGATAATATTGATTAAACATTAGATCACTGTCATGTCATTCATTACTTTTTGAAGTGTGATTAGTGGTAATGTTCACTTCTTGCTTTAGTCATAAGAAAACTAGTAAATGGATAAAATGATTGTCTCCAGAACAAAACAAAGTTTTGTTTATATTTGAGGAAAACTTGTTTTTCTTGAGTTATTTTTTGTTTTTTTAATATTGTACAATGTTTCTTCTTTTTGTTATGGGTGTTTATAAAATGACATTCTGTATCTTGGCAAATGCTCAAGGAAACGTTCAATTATAAATGTTCTGTGACTACGACTTTGTGTTATTTTTTTACAAAATCTTCAAAAGGGAGAGCCCCGAATCCACGAACATTTCACACCCAGCCTGAGTAAAGGTCACAATATAAATAATGTAAAATCAAATATGAATATGTAAAATACTGAAAAGTCGCTAAGAACCTTATGTTGATTATTTAAAAAAAATAAGGTATTCTGCCATGGCTTCGTTTAGAGCTTCTACTGAACCGATTGTTGTATTTTTTTCTTTGAAATGAAAGAATATGATCCCTAGATGTGTTATCAGATATTGTTTGTGTTGATTCACCAACATTCAAGGTGTAAATGAATTAATTAATTCATTCTTTTAATTTGTTGCGTCTGCACCTTGACGCAACGCGTCTCCAAGCCCCTTAAGGGGCGTTGAGCGCTTTGCACTTCGCGGAGTAATCCTCTATTAACGTGCTTTTACTTTTTAATATTAGTCAAGTCTCGTCACGTCGCAGTCAGTCAGTCAGTGCCTTTTATCCCTTCGGCCAGGGACTCGACGGCGTTAGATCCCGGGGTTCCTGGCCGGTCACCCAACCACGAACCCGCGAGTCTCGAATGCGCTTAACCTTCGTGACTTCACGGAGCGTAGTAAACGCATTCGGCTAGCGCCGCCGGCTGTTCTTTAATAGTACGCTTATCAATAGTCAATTGTTTTCTTCCAAAAGGTGGCTGTTTCAGTGTCGATATATATGAGTCAATAGATGTGAGACCACGCTGCTTCATGGTGGTGCTGTTTGATATTTTGTTTTGATTGTTGAGTTTTGTTCACAATTCGTCAAGGTTTTGTTTCAGTGTAATAATTGCATTTATTTATTTATTTATTTATTTATTTTTACGTCAAAAAACAGTTAAAAACTGCGTATGACGTGCTATGGGAAAAGTAGATTGTGTGCACATTTTCAAAATTCTGTGATCCACACTAAAGTCATATACTACTTAAAATTTTGAATTTTGAAAGGGAGAAAAAAAACAAAAAAACTCCCATGTAATAAAATCGATTTTCAAGGATAAATAAGCAATAAATTTTGGCTCTTATTACTTCCTGCCGCGACAACGTGGAAACGATAATTTGAATAATTGTATTTCCCACTGAATTCTAGAAGACGTGCACAGAAAATGAAGTTACATTTATGTCCAGAAGCAAAACAAGGGGCCATCTCAGCATTTGCTCAATGGATCAGGGAAACTGGACGAAAAACCTGATCGAGATGGGGGTCATTGACCCGGAAGCTGTAGTACAATAGTTGTTACAGGTTGTTTATACTCATTTATACAGTCCAAATGGTAATTAATGCATTATGTATCATTGTTAAAATTAATGTTACTTTTCTTGTGATGCTCAGTATAGTCTCTAATTGTATAGAAACAGTTATGCAGCAGAAACGATTTCACTTGGATTTAAACTTTTCTATTGAATTTAATCGTTTAATGTCATCTGGCAAAGTGTTGTAAAATAATGTACATGTATTGTATGTGAATTTTTTGTAATGAGCTGTTGATACTGTCACCTGATGAATATGATTTCTACGTCGAGTGTTATAGTAATAGACTTCGGCATTTTCTGAAAAAATATTCCCGCCCTTGAGCAAGTCATTTTTTACAAAAACCACTGATTCGTAAATAAAAAGACACGGTAATGGTAGAATTCCTAGATTAATGAAGAGAGGCTTACATGAATCACGTGGGTGGGATTTGGTTATTATTCGTACAATTCGTTTTTGTAATCTAAAAGTCTGGGAGCTATAAGATGTATTTCCCCAGAATATTATGCCATATCTCAGGCGGGAATGAACATTCGCGAAGTATACACAACGAGCAGTATGAAGGCTGACTGAATTTGCAAGAATTCTGAACGCGTAGCATAATGAACTTAATTTTGTGTTCAATTCATTTAAATGGACGTTCCATTTAAGGTTTGACTGAATTGAGAGACCTAAAAATTTTGTTGCCTTAACATCAGTCAATGGTACACTGTTCATTTTCAATGGAGCACAGAATTGTTTATTTGAAATGGAAAACTGCATTAAAACCGTTTTCTTTTCGTTTACTATTAATTTGTTATTTCGGAACCAATTTGAAACATCTGATATTGTACTATTTACGGTTTCTTTATTGCAAAGGATGTTCGTATCATCCGCAAAGAGAATCGTTCTTCCGTTTCGAATCGAATTCGAATCGAGTATTGCTCCATATGCATCAAAAGGGTTGGATGGACACTGAGGGGATGCTACTCTGGTTTGAGAAGATCTTTGGAAATCGACCACATGCTCTACTGAAAAAACCTGCCTTGCTTGTCTTTGATTCCTTTAGGGTACACCTCATTAATGAGGTTAAGAAGATTGCTGAGAATATGAAGACCAAGTTGCTTGTAATTCCAGGTGGCCTGACTTGTCAGCTTCAGCCCCTTGATGCCTCTGTTAATGAGGCTTTCAAGGTGGCACTAAGAGAAGAATGGAATCAATACATGATGACGACGACAGGAAACTATCTTACCAAATCTGGCCGACCGAAGAAATCTAAAATAGTAGAAGTTTCTGGATGAATTAAGAAAGCTGAGGTCAGCGTGAAACCAGATATTATTGTCAAAGCATTTAAAAAATGTGGAATTTCAAATTCAATGGATGGTTCAGAAGACCACTTGATATATGAAGATAGGAGGATGACAAGGAGGAAGATGAGGTTGAAGTATTATCCACACTCGAGGCTTGTGATACTGAAAGTGATAAGGAGGAAATGGAAGGAATTCAAACTATTCCTGATACACCAGACAGCGATAAGAATATGAGTGATTACTATGAGTCATGAATTTTGTTACTACAATCTCATTTCATTAATAAAATATTTTTTCTAAATTTATATATTTATTTATGTGTTAGAATATATATATATATATATATATATATATATATATATATATATATATATATATATATTCTAACACACCCCTCTACTACTTTCCACACGTGGTGTGAGGGCGTGATAGAATGAATGCTCGTGAAGCGAACTTAAAATTCTCAGGAAGCAGGATCTTTTGGGTATGAGAAAGGTCTGAACCCTTGACACAACTAATCAGATGAAATACGAATAAAATGAGCATATATTCAATGAAAAATACAGTGACACAACAGGTTAAACACTTTAAGTAGTTGGACACTGAAAAAAGACAGAAAACAAGGCAAAACAAAAAAAAGATTGGCGTCACCTCGACTGCCTAAACACATTTTCACCAATTACAATTTACTATTTGCTCATTCCTCTTTCTGAATTTTTCATCTACCAAATTATTTTACTCTTTTTAGCCTCTGGTTTTTCCGTACACGGCTTTTAAAATGAATTTTACAATTGTTTCAAGGAATCCCGTTCACGGGTGCTAGCCTTGGGCTTCGCACTCACTATAACACTGAACTTTAAAAAGAAAAAACAATAAAACGTAATATACACATTACTTAAATCTGACCCCTTTACATATAACAGAAAGCAATTACTTTTAACACACTACAATAAACTGTGACTTTTTCAGATAACATCAACTGTACAACATCTAAGAATCATGAATTATTTACGTAAAATTGTACAAGGTATGGCCTCTTTGAATTAATTTAATGACACGTGCAGTAAATGAACTTAAAACTGACACTCACGTCGTTCGGAATACTTCTCCCACCTTTTCTGGACTTTTTACCCACTTTTAACACGAATTGTCGTGTGTTTACGGCTATTCTCTTTCCCCAACTGATCGCCGCATAAAAGTTGCCAGTTCTTTTACCTCAACAGCTCCGCATCGCTCGCCTGTAGGTAACCTTGGGGATTTTCTGGATGGGTCTATTGTGAGCTTTTGCCCTGTCCAACGTGGGCTGGCTGCTTGCCCGGCTGCCAGTGGTAGTGAGAACTCACCTGCGTAGCCACTTAGAGTATCTGGCAGAGGATTCGGGAGACATGTATTCTGGTTTTCTATCATTAAGTGATCTGATTATATAAGAATTATGGCCACCAGGTCTCCGGTGGCTGCGAGGCGCAGTCAGCTCCAGACGACGCCGGGTCTCGCTCGTAACTCGCTGAAGTGGCGGCGTGGCGAGAGCGATGCCTCAGGCAAGGCGCCCTCCGTCTTCCGTCGCTTCTCCTGGCGTCCGTAAATGTGGGGCGGACACGCTTGCGTGCGTACACGCGGTAACGTTCACGCTTGTTCCAGTCTTCGGCGGCTAACGCCTCCGCGCGAGACACTGAGCGCGGCACTCGGCAGCCATACGGCGACGCGACACTTAGAGAAGCCGAACCAGAAGCGAGAAAGTTCCGACTCGCTCAGAAATAGCAGAAGCTCGCTCACCGAAGAATTTTCAAATAAGAAGACTGGGGAAGGTCCTATCTCCCTATTTATGGCACGCGCCATTCCCCCTACCGTCATTATGATGCGGTGGCTCCCCGCCAATCACGCATCAGGTTGTGCGTCACGTGACCTGTCTCATCTGGCCCACGAACCGTCACCTAGCGCCCCCTTGCAGCTAACCTACTAACCGCCCTGTGACGTAGGCCTTCGCGCCCTTTCACCAGACGAGACGCGCCCTTCCCATGACGTCAGGGGTTTTTCCTTGGCGTGGATTTGACAAGCAGTTGGGCATTTCCATCTCTTTGTTCGACTTCCTGTGGTCGAGAGGCTTATGGCCGAAAATAGCTCGTGGTGTTATATGCAGCTACACTATGTATGATCTATAAAAAATATTTTAAAAAAACAGGATCACGCGAACTCGCACAAACAGTATTCTTCACCTTAGCGCATTTACACAATTCAAGTGTGATCTCACTGTTGATTGACTGATACAACTGCAACTTCCCTTTACCTACCCCAAGAGGCGATCTTTTCCTCCCCTTTCTACTCCCACCACTGTACTTTTTTCTACCGAGGCATCGTATCTCCAAGATGAAATAAGGCACGGCTTTTCGGTCGTGCCGTTAGAGTCGCTTGATTTGCAGCACTGCTTGATACGCTCGCGGTCATGCGACATCTTGCGGCAGGACCGAGAAAGACTAAAAAAATCGTGCCATTTTCCATCTATGAGATAATACCCTCAGCTGCCACGTTAGAGAAAACCAAGTATACACACATACATTCAAGCCCAGAGACAATAATTCACCTAAAATAACGGAATGTGATAAGCGCTGCGAAAACATTAGGCAGCCAAGCGGAGATAAAATTGCAATTGCGTTTCCAGAAGAAAGTTTAGGTGATAGCGAATAATGATTTTCACATCATCAGAGCATTGAACTACATAACAATCACATACTTTTTTCTGCGGCAAATTTCATTGTCGCACTGTTATTTGTTTATGAATCCATTCAGAATATTCTAAAAAATCCAAAAAGTGCTTTAGCGTTTTTTAGCGCTGTGATCTATAGTCACGGGAATCACGTGCTTCAGGGCCACACGCGATGACAGGTGGCTAAATTTTGTACCTCCTGGACGCCTCTGTTTAAAGTGTACAGAGCACGGCTTGAATCACTCGAGGGGGAAAGGTTCGTCAATGTTGCTACCTCATAGGATAACTATACGATAATGTCAACTTTCTCGCCCTTTTTTATGCGTAGCATATACGATATTTCTCATAGACGATATTCCTCGTATACGATATTCCTCGTATACTGTGACATACCAATATGTGGGACATTGTATGGCGTAACATTTATTGTAAACAGGGTGAATTGTAAGGATAGACATTTGTAAATATGGCGGCCTCGCAACGGTAGACGAGTTATCGTTAAGGTCAACAAACTTCATTGCTTTGAACCACGGGGCGCGGCTAGATGATAAAGTAAACTGTTTGGGGATTGGCCGAGAAAGCAATGACAGTCTGGGGCGCGGCTAGTTGAATTTGTAAGTAATTGAGGGATTGGCTAGGCATGGAATTTTTTCTGACAAGAAACAGTAGAAAGAAGGACCGAGTTTTGAAGTGCTGAAAGAGGGGGAATATGGAGGCATTCCGACTAATGCTGTGGTGCTGTGCGAATCGTGTGTAGACAATTGATGTTGGGAGTTTGGGAATTGTGAACATCTTTGGAGCGTATGGTTGTCGGACTTAGAATATTGATGTAATGTGCGGAAATATTGGAACTTGGAAATATTTTGAGTGCAGCAGCTAGAATTGTGAACTTAGGTGAATTTTTTGGCAACAGGACTGGGAGTATTTGATGCAGACAATAGTTTGCTGAACTTTAATATTTTAAGTATACGCGTAGAAAGAACTGGGAACTTTTACAAGGAAAATTAATTAAGTCTTATCAACTTATGAGGCGGTGAGGATCAGTGACTTGAGTACACTTGTGCCAGAACGGAAGAAAAGAAGATGGTATTTGGACCTGGAACCATCGACACCGGGAAAGATTGAAAATGGTTCTACGCGGCGACATCGGTCAAGAGCGCGCGAAGACGGGTACTGCAATATAAGGTTTGAGACTGGTCATGACCAAAAGTTTCGTATTGTTGCCAATGAACATTGAATAAACTTACAAGTTTCTGTGAATAGAAAATATGATTTTCATTTAGTCAATTCCAGCAAATGAGTAGCTAGAAATGTATATTTGCTTTTCAGATTCCTCGGCCACTCTGTACAGATGGCAGATCGAATAATCAGCTATTGGTAGTCAATAGCGATTATTTCTTATAAGACCCATCGACCCAGTTAGCCGGATATTAATTTATTGGGAATAGCAGTTGAAGATTAATTTTAATAATTGAATTAACGTAATCTTTTCCTGGCGCCCATATTCTTTTATAAATTTGGAACGGGTTACGTTGAATTAATATTTAATTATATTAGAAGGGCAGAGGAAATATTTAATTTAAAAATAAAATTAGATAGTTTGTTTCAATACGATATTTCTCGTATACGATATTCCTCATATACGCCTATACGATTGTTCCTCTTTACGTTAATCACTCAATTTTTTCTTTTTGTTAGAGGCCCACTGAGGATGGGAAATTATTGTTCCCGAAAGTTATTTTGGGCATAAAATTATATACGATACTAGTGCTAATGCGATAATCTTTTGTAAGATAATTTCAACCACAAAATTATATTCTTACAGTAATTTGTAAGAAAGGCACGGTATGTTCAATTCTTACAGATGTATGTAAGGAGTCTAATGAATGTAAGGAGCCTTTATATTGACATTTTCTTTATGAAGCCGCCTGATAGTACACTGCAAGAATGTGCTCTTCAGAACAATAACTCTTCTGAGAGCGTTTGGATTGGGTTTTCTATTAGCGTATTCCGGGATTGGTAATGGTGGTGACTCGAAAGAACATCTCTCAAGAAGAGTTTCGCCCACACATTTTTATATTTAATTTTAATTCTTGAATAGAATGTTTCTAACGTACAATGCCCGAGGATGAAAGAATAAGACAACTGTATGTTTAAGGTTTATTTTTATTTCGAATTTGCACACTATACATTTTTAACATTTGAAAATATTTTTAAAATCGTTAATAGTGTCGGTGACGCCACATTCAGCTAGTTAATTAATATTTCATGAAACGACTTCAAGCAACTACAGATCTTTAGAACAAATGGACGCTGACTAATAGCCAAAGAAATTTTGATGGACCTTCGTCCATCCTTCAAGTTATAAATAGTGTTAAATTAATAAATAGGCTCCGAATTATGCTTGAATAAACATTGTAATATCGCCATGCGTTTATTACTAATCACAGATGGGTCATTCCATTTTAAGTGGTCCAGCACTGGTCGCTCGACCATCTCGAAAAACATTCATATTTTGTACATAAATTTCTCTATGTTTTGGCTGTTCAAAAGCATCTTTGATTTATTTTTATTGTATCTGGTTTACAAATGGTGGCCATTTTTGTTTTACGCCGTGCGCCATTTTTCGCGTTTGTAGAGGTTTACTCTTTTCAAAATTATACAGCTCGGTGTTATTCTAACATTCTAGAATAAAAGGTAATGGATTCAGTACACTCTGGCCTACAATCGAATTATTACATACCTCCCTTCTATGTTTTTATTTGAGAAGTATTTGCAACTAAATCTATGGAACGGAAATGAACCAAGTTCGATTTTCAGAGAGTAATTTCCCAATGAAAGAATAGAATCTCAGCCCTAATTTTTCTGTGCTTTTACACATAACAGTATAGTTACATTTTGTAAAGTATCATTGGTAAGTAACGTACCCCTTGAAAATTACACCCGCTTAAAAATTGGAATTTTCGATTTTTTCCAAATATTCAACTGTAATATCTCTGTTGGGGGACCAGATAAAAATCTGAAAATTGCACACATAGTAGATCACTACGATACCAAACTTAAATAAAAATTTCAACTTTTAGATTTAACTCAAAGTAGTTTTTAAAAAATTGGAAACTTTCGAAAAAACAGGCTTCATTTCTACATTGAGGATACGTTCTGACAAGTAGTAATCATATTATTTTGAAGCTATTTTAAGCTAAAATCCATTTTGATTTAAAATAATTAATTATACTTTATTATTAATAAACATAAAATTTGCGTAATCTATTTTGAATATTACTTTACTTTAAAACAAACTTACATCTTGACATCTGCGTTTGTAATTACAAATATGGTCATTTTTATGTGAAAAACTGAACCGGATAATATAAAAATAGTTTATAAAAGATAGAAATAAATAAATTTAGCGTTTTGTTTACTTTTTCGCGTTTAGATTTGCCACTGGGCTTATTATTTTTGAATGTTTCTTCGATTGCACAGTACTCCTTATGTGCAAATAATGTGACTGAATTAAGAATACAAGAGAATCAGCATGCGCCAGTGGAGAGGTAAACAAGGCACGTTGTACGGTATGGCAAACATGGCACGTGCCGTGGACGCCACTCACTAGGGGCTCTACGTAGAATATACCCTCTAAAACAAATAATAACATCCCGTATTTGAAGTATCCTAACAGGGGCGTAAAGTAAAGTAATATTCAAAATAGATTACGCAAATTTTCATGACAAAAAACAAAACTCTCTTTATCAAACTGCTTGATATAGCACAGAATGTTCAATTCTTAACATTTTCTCATATCCGCCTTAGAGACCGTCAATAAATTATGTGAGGCGATTTTGGCGATTTTTCGACTCACCTCCCCCTTGGTGAGATGTCGTGAGATTTGGCTGACCCCCTCACCCCCCTTCTAATATCTCGTGAGATTTTGCAAAATGCATATTTTAATGTAAATTCGTTAATTTGTGATTGATTGCATTGACATTTATTTTAAAAAAATAATTTGTTCAATTATTTTTATATAAGTCTAGATATGACTAGTATTTAGAAAATAGAGTAACTGAATTACAATGAATATGATTGCATTTCTAAAAACGCTTGATAACTTTTCTTTAAAATTTCTGTAATTTTTGTAATTTTTGCTAGATTCTTTTTTTTTTTCAGTATACTATGATACTTATTGTAGCATTGACTTAACTGCGATAAAAATTATTGTGCCAGATTTAGCCATATTTTAGTATAGAAACGTGTTTTACTTAAATTGTCTCAGTTTTCTCGCAATTTAGCACTGTTTTTAGCGAAATAAATCACGTGATATTTGCAGAGACCCCCTCTCCCACGTACGATTGGGTGAGATTCACTTGACCCCTTCCCCCTAAAGACCTCACGCAATTTATGGATGGCCCCTTCTATAAACAAAATTGAACATTTTAGCGTATTTGGCAGCTCCAATTGGCTAAATAGTTTTTGACAGTTTTTGCTCCAATAGAAACTGCATTTGTAAGTATAGTTCCGATTTTCATTAAAAACTTTTTAATTTTTTTATTGCAAAATCTTTGTATTTCAATTCTAAGGCTTTTCGTTTACAAACTAGTGGTGCTACAACACCACGTACTTTCTCGCGATATTGTTAATTGTTTTGTAATATTATAATATGACAATTTGTCTTACACTTCAACTATAATTTGAAAAGTTCTTAAACAAACAAAGCATGAAAATACATACATCTTTTCTTTCTCGCGAGGGAGCAGAGAGAAAGTTATGTAATACTGCGCGAAAAACTGCGAATTTTCGGCAGAAAAACTCTTATTGCAGGGCCCGGGCAACGAAAAAGTGGATAAATCTAGTTGCTATATTTAGAAAAAAATCATCTACCACGTGGTGCATCCGGAATCCATGATTTGTGGTGCTTGATACCGCAAAATCGAATGATGGCAAAACGTACGTCTGTCTGTCCGACCGTCTGTGAACAACGCTAGCGGCCACACCCTTCAGCTGATATTCTCCAATCGATTTGTTGGTTGGTTGTTAGTGATTCCGGGCGCGTCAACAGCTTAGGTCATTAGTCCCGTAAGTGTAGTGCATGTTTTACTCGGGATATGGCGGTGATCTTTCCCCGCTGTATGGCTATAAAATGATTTAAAAGCGATATTGCTCTATTTTTGTTTTTTGAAAAATTACAAAAATGTAATTTTTTCATTTGTCTCTCACGTCGTTAATATTCACATTCAAGGCTATTTGTTCACATTACTGTATTTATGAGTAGATGTTCTTTAAATGATGTCATATAAAGTTTCAAAATTTCGCATTTTCAGAAATACTCAAACGATATTTTCTTAAAAACGGCTCCAAAGCTTTTGCTCAAACCTTATGTACGGTTAGTGCTAAGTACCCTGTTTATGATGACACAAGATTCATTTTGGTGTATTCGTTTGTTTTTTCAAAAGTACGCTATGTATTTTTTTAATATCTCTTACGCTGTTAATATGCACATTTCTAGCGATTTGTAAACATGATTGCTTTTGTGAGCAGAAGTACTTCAAATTACTTCCAATAAAGCTTTTCGAAAACTCTCGAGATTTTTATAAAAAAGATCTTCAAATTTCCCATTTACATTAACACTTAAACAATATTTTCTTTCAAACGGCTCCAAATTTGTCAACAAAAAATTCCATATAGGACTAGGTTTTACTTTTCTTTAATATTCTGAAAGTAATATTTCGAATCTACCATTAGGAAACCGAAAAATTGAGAAAACGTAAAAAAAATTGAGTTTTCGCGGCGATATATGGCAGTTAGGAGGATAGCGCAAAACCGAGAGTTCAGCCCAGACCAAAGAAGTTAGAAAACTAGTACGAGAAAGATCTGGGCCATTCTGTAGCACCACTAGTTAGTCACTGCAATGGGATCGCGGGAATTTAGAGAAATATAAGCTATTTCTACGGTGGGATACTTAAAAATGCGGAAGCCAAGCCCGAATTTGGACCAAGGAGAGTTTATAATTGTTTATTACAGGTTAGGCGGCAAATGTAAATAAAATACGGAGCAATGTAGAACCAAAGGAGAAGGTGAAAAGAGAGAGAAGGAAACGGAAAAACCTCGAGAGCTCGCTTTGCCCGCCACAAATTTTACAGGGTCTGCTTTGGAATCGAACTTGCGCTGCTAGGGGCGGAAGGCGAATTTGCTTGCCCTATGACTGCCCCCATCCAAATATCACTAAGGTTAAAAGAACCTTTCACTCTTGAATTATTCATCTGAATTGTATCGTTTCCATGTTGTCGCGGCAGGAAGTATTATCTCTTGACGAAGGACATGATGGATAAGAGCGCAAATTTATTGGTGATTTATCCTTGAAAATAGATTTTATTACATTGGAGATTTTTTTTACAATCCTTGCAAAAAACACTAAATATTTTCTGATTTCAAAATTCAAGTAGTGTATGGCTTAGTGTAGGGATCACAGAATTTTGAAAACGTGCACATAATTCACTTCCTCATAGCACGTCACACAGTTTTTAACTGTTTTGAACGTAAAATAAAATAAATATAAATTTTTAACTTCAAGCTAATCAAGGATGCAAAGGAAGGGTAGTTTTACTTTTTTGAGCCGCAAACACATTTGCTGTAATAAATATTATGCGTGAGAGACTCCTCAAATGATGTAGGAATCTAAAGCTCCATTCACAATATCAATGAGTGTTCTCTCGAAAGGCACACGTAGAAATGAGTTGGGATGATTACTTACCAGTTTACCATTCGTAATTTTAGAATGAAACGGAAAACTAGATCTTCCGATTACCACCGTTTGTGAGACCCAACGTTTCAGAGAAATATTCTTTTCAGGTAAGCCAGGTTTAAAGTAAAGTTGAAGGATCGCTTAGTGACATTATATGCGTAGCAAATTTACCACCACGAGGTTCCATACCATACAGGTACGTAAAGACACATACTTGTAAACTAAACGTCAAAAAGTATGTAATATATCTAATTGCAAAATGTTGCACATGTTTATTTTCAGAGTGATTGTTGTGTCAACTTCCTACAATGAATCAGACTCGACAATTTTGTACACTGATGAATATATTGTGAATGTTTATGTATTAGATTGATGTAAATTTCATTTTTATGAAAAATCGATTTGTCAATAAAAATTATGAATAATGCATATGGTATTATTTTCAGTGGCGTAGTATGACAAAATGAAATGGGTAGACAGCGACCAACTCATGGGCAGACATTTTTCGAAATGGGAATCTCCAAGCACGCTTATCTTCATTGTCGTAACTTAGAAGGCTCTGTACCCAATATTAATAATAACACCTTTAATAATTACACTTAAAATTTATCGGAATGAATGACGTTACTTACTTCTGAATAGGGCGGTAATGAAAGTGATATCAATAAGTTGTTATCATGATTTTAAAATGCAATTGTTAGAAGTTCTGCAGTAATCCTTTCTCTTCACAATTGAAGAATCAGTCCAGCACGCTGATAATTGTTTTGAAATGTGAATTAATTTAGTTTTTAAAATGGTCTTACTTTGGGAAATGGCAAGTGTATTCTGTGCAATGCAACTCTAATAAGAAAATAAAAAATAAAGGTTTTGTTTTCTCGCCCCCTCCTCAGAATCACGCACGAAACGAAAACCCCACAGCTATATTTGTTTTTTTCTATCGAGGCATTTGAGGGTATTATCACCAAAATGGAATATGGCACGAGTTTTCACGTCTTTCTCGGTCGTACCGCTAGAGTCGCTTGATCTGCAGCACTGCTTGATACGGTCGCGATCATGCGACATCTGGGGGGGGGGGGGGGCAGGACCGAGAAACTCGCAAAAAGTCGTGCCATATTCCATCTTGGTGATAATACCCTCAAATGCCTCGATAGAAAAAAACAACAAATATAGCTGTGGGGTTTTCGCTTCGTGCGTGATTCTGAGGCGTGATTACTTATAGAAAAAGTGACGTCCCATTCATCATCTTTCAAATATGACCGAGAACATATGCTTTTTCCTTCATGCTTTTAGTTGAATGTGATACATCGGACTTTTTTGGTTTTCGCGTTATAACTAGAGTCCGGAAGTTTGGCAAAACACTTTTTTGTTATTGTCACTATTTCCTGACTTTTGACAATAGGAACCACTTAATTGTGCTTCTGGAGTTATTTAGTAGATTTTCATTTTGCCTATTTTAGCTTCTGATGTCTATTTTTGCCATTTTGTCATATTTTTGCCCTTTACGTCATCATTTTACTTTTTGTTCCTGGCACCGATCTCGATCACGATGGATACATACCTGCAAGCCTGAACAACACGAAGGCACGGTCGTATTGTGTCTTTCTGTGGAAGTAGAGGCTGTGTTAAAAATCTAAATGAAAAAGTAAGATGATACCACACAAGATTTTCGATCTTTTTTCGTTGATGCGGGCAGACATTGTTCGCTCACGCGAAATCCCTTCCCACTTTTGAGTAAGACCTCCGATCCCCTCTGAGGACAACTGTCCGTGAATAATACTCCGTTCTCAGTGCCGGCGATTACACAAGTGCGGATAACAAAAAAATATAATTCCGTTTTCAGTGATGCCTTTTCAAGAATCAAAAGGGAGTCCACAATATAATTCTGAAGTGTCGGCGTCACGAATAAAACAAATTCGTAGCCATCATACCGTAAGGTACTCTAGAGTCGAGATTACCCGTTTCGTTACACGTTAAGTACTAAGGTAAATTTTAGAATGTGAGTAAAAATGTAAATCATATTAATGATTACTTTTTTTAAATAAATACTTTAAAATGTGATTTTTCATTGATTATACGCCTTATTTCACCCCTACTTTAGATAGGGCCTTTGATCGCCCCTACTTTAGATAATAAATGCCTATTTTAATAAAAATGAATGCCTTTTTGCCTATATTTCAGGTAAAATAAATACCTCAACTTTCGGGCTCTAGTGAAGGTAGAAATGCAATTTTTCTCTATTCTTTTGTCTTTTTCCCAAATTACAAAAATGTAATTTTTTTACTAGTCTCTCCCGACGTTAATATTTACATTAGCGCCGATTTGTTCCCATTTCTGCATTTACGAGTTCATGTGCTTTAAATGATGTGTGATAAAGTTTTCACGCAAACTCAAAACTTGTGAAAACTAGCTCAAAATTCCGTATTCTCAGAAACGCTCAAACGCCATTTCAGCGTTGCGTTGAAATTCTTGGTGCTCTGCTCTATTCACTCTTGTACCTCGTTACCGCTTAATCCAAAAAAAATATAGGAGTTTGTAGAACATTATATATCAATAAGTAATTAGTGGAGAAAGAGAGGAAGGGGCGAGGTTCACGACAATACAATTTGAAATTAGTTTCAAGTGGGACTTGACTCAACAAATTTGAAACCTCTGGATAATAAAAGGAGCTATATACATTGAAATTACAATATATTTTTCGTATATATGTATCATCGAAAGAAAATATATTTATTCATAAAACCATAATGAAAGATAAACAAACTCTGAAGAAAATGATACATTTTTACACGTTTTCTTGGACTTCAATTTTATCAGATTGCAAGCTTTAAGATTCCAAAACTGAAGGAATCTATATAAGTGCCTAGAGAGTCACAGCTTCTACAGAAGAAAACACGTTATTAAATTGCGATTCAAGACGTTTGTAGAATTTGCTGGATTTAATACTTTACACATATACTCATTTCCAATACAAAACTTTGTTAGCGGACGGAAAATGTTTAATGTCAGTCTGGAAAATTGTCAAATACAGTCACAAACTGCGCAACTTGCAACTTGCATTTCTTCAATTTTCTGTTCAGCAATACTAAATTATTGTCTCTAACGTAACGAATAGTTCGTAAGTCAACTTAATTTCACAAGAGTGTTTGGACGAGAAGTCAAAGGGTTCTGGGTCGGCGAAAAAGTAGGGTAGAGGCTGTCATACTCAGCCTCTCCGAGTGACAAAGAAGGAAAACCGTGACTTAGCCAGATTGGCAGAGACGTTCAGTTCCGTTAAAAAGTCGCAGATGTACCTGTCACTGTGGTCTTCAATGTTTTTGTCAGCTAATTTTCTTTTGTGACATCGACGGTGTCTGGTTTTAAAACAATATTCATATACCAATAAATGGTTCGATATAAATTATTTCAATTTTTATTTAATACTTAATTACTGAACGCAAGATACACCGTGTTGGATAGCTGGATTGACGTGAAATTTTACCAGATAGTTCAGCACCTTTCAAATCCCATATACACACTTTTTAAGTGCTATGAAGCATTGCAAGTAGTGTGTTTGCGATTATTAGTATTGAGATCTTTTCATGACCTTACTGCCTGTCAAAGCACGGAAATCACCGCTATCAATATATCTGTCAGCAGGGTGTCTATTGCCCCGGACTGCACTTCAAACCAAAAAAGACCAACGAATATGGCATTTGTTATCAGTCGTGAAAGAACTAGCGCGCTAGAAACCTGACACCGGTTGATAAACGTCGCATAACGTTCCTGGCGCTACCGGTGCAACAGTATGCCCGCTGCGGGAGGCGCGGAGAGCACGAAAGGTGTTGATGCAAAAAGCATCTAAAATACTATTTATAAAATTCCCAAGCACCTCATAATTTTTTTTTTAATTCGTTGCGACGTTGTTGATGCAACGCGTCTCGTAACCCTTGTTGGGCGTTGAGCGCTTTCTTCTGGAGTAATCCTCCGTTACTGAGCTATACTCATACTCCATTACTGAGAATAATCTCAAGTCAAGTCTCGTCACGTCACGTCGCAGTCAGTGCCTTTTATCCCTTCGGCCATGGGCTCGACGACGTTAGATCCCGGGGTTCCTGGCCGGTCACCCAACCAAGAACCCGCGAGTCTCGAATTCGCTTAACCTTCGTGACTTCACAAACCGTAGTAAGCGAATTCGGCTAGCGCCGCCGGCATATACATAAGTGGGTTTTGCAAATTGTTCTACAACTGGCGAAATTTCATGACAATCCGAGTATCCAGCACAGTGAGTGCTCGGTGTGACTATCAACTGTAAAGCCAGCTCAAGCTGTTGAAACTGATGGCAAGCTTGAGGAGCAAAAGCTATCAAAACATAAAGCAGTCCATGTCAGAAGCAGGCCGCTGCAGAAGAAACCTTTCTCTTTTGACACGAGAGTGACAGCGGACAGCTGACACCTTGATGGAAACCCAGCAACACACCAGTAAGCCAGTAACTAATAATAAGGCCAGTAACTAATGAGTTTCAGAAGTCGCTTCCTTAGATAAGATTACACTGTACAATAGCTGCATAAAATGTAAATTAATGAACTCGACTGATTACTGAATTTTCAAGCAGAGAGCCTTGATTAATGACAAGAGATTAGTTAAAATATCTACTTTCTAACTCACTGAAATGCGTTTACATGTTGTGAAACTGATCACAACAGAAAAATAACTAAAAAGAGTGTATGATCTGCCTGGAAAAATATTGAAATTAATTCACATTTTAAACATCATTTTAGGTATGTATACATCTTACATTTTAGGTGTCTATCTATAGATTTCTACCTGCAAACACCTTTCACATGTACATTACAAGCATGCAGAGGTCATACAGTGACCTCTAGACGTTTGAATCGCGCATTTACTTTCTTGCCCAAAGATTTAGGTGTATCTCCTCTTTTATCCCTTACATTTGGGTCAGCTCCATGTGCAAGTAAAATTCTTTGGGAATCTTCTTGCCCATGTAAAAACGCAAGATGCAGGGGAGTTCTATCCCAAGAATCCCGTGCGTTCAATCGATCTTTTGGTTCTGTAATGCTCAACAAGTACTGCAATGTGTCATTAGAGCCTTTCATAGCCGCCAAATGTTGTACCTCCCGCCCGTAACCATCTCTAGCGTCAATGTTGGCTCCCTTGTCAACCAGAGTTGCGAGCGCATCGCTTCTGTTTTCTTTCGCTGCAATATGCAATGGAGTGCGCAACCAAATATCACGGGCATCCAATTCCACATCTTCTAACTTCAGAAGTTCATTTAACGTATCGTTAGAATTGGTGTAAGCTGCTAAATGATGCGGTTGACGCCCAAAATGATCTTCTGCAATTGCGCTCAATCCAATGTCAAGAAGGTATATCAAAGAATCAACATGATTTTTCTTGGCAGCGAGATGTACTGCAGAACGCTCATAATTATCGACGGCTTTGTCGTCAGCACCGGAACTTTTAAGCAATTCGAGGATCTGAGTCTGTGAACAGAAAAAATAATTCATACGAATTATACAATGACACTGTCCATGTTAACCTTTCCAACTTCAAACTGCAAATGTCTTCACTTCCTCAAGAATCCGATTGGATTGTTCTCAGTTACAATGTAACTACTCCCAACCTTGAAATTATTATTTTCAAGTTCATCGTGCTCAGTCTAGTGCTCCCCGACCCCCCGATTTAGCCGGGACATCCCGATAATTTCTAACACATGGCCCGAAATAATACGTTCGGCTCGCCAAATGTACCGGGTTCTGTCAAAAACAACATAATTAACGGTGCTAGAAAATGGTACGAACTTACTCTTACTATTTAATGTCCTGATCTGTTTCGTCTGGATTAGCTTTTCGGTCTTCTCCCCACCCTCTTCCCAGCTGCTCCCTAACGGCTTCCGAAAGACATTTTTTCACACTTTCTCATTTTTTCGGACCCCTAATAGCAGAATACACTGAGGTGACAAAAGTCATGGGAAAGCAACATGCAAACATATTGGCAGAAGGCAGTAAGTATCGCGTACAAAAGGTATATTAGAGGTGGTATAGAATGGCATAGACTTTCTCGTAGTAAAGTTCTCTAATTTCCTTGGTGTGGACTGGCTTTAAAGTCTTGCCCCATCCTCATTCCAGATGCCATCCATCGTCGCTCAATTTTTTTTTTAATTTCTCAACTTTTCGTTTCCTTAATAGTAGAACGGAAATATTAATTCAAGAATATTAAAACCCCGTCCTAAATAGAAATTTTCATTGAAAAATTTGAAGCTTTTTATAAGAAAATGGCGATTAATCTTTACTGTAAATCCGAAATTTGAAGCTCTTTTCACAAGAATCGATCTATTGAGTTATCGAAAAACATCATTGAAAGTCATTTGAAGCACTTTCACTCACAAATGTAATGATGTATTCAAATCGATGGAAATGTGAAAATGAACGGCATGAGAGATATTTGAAAAGAATTACATTTTGTCATTTCTGAAAAAACAAAATGATACATCAAAATAAACTTAACGTCATATTAAACAGTACAATAAGAAAAATTTGAAGAAAAATCTGGAGTCATTTTTGAGAAAATTGCGATTGAGCGTTTCTAAAAATGAAGAATTTTGAGCTAATTTTCACAGAAAACTGTTGTGTTTCTGAGAAACTTTATTTGACATTATTTAAAGCACATATACTCATAAATATAATACTGTGAAGAAATCGCGTCTAAAGTAAGTATTAACAACGTAAGAGAAAAGTAAAAAAATACATTTTTGTAATTTTTGTAAAAGCAAAAGAATAGAGCAATTATGCGTTTTGTTATAGTGTTCGTTTGGCACTAACCGTACCAAAAATGTAAAGAAACTAGTGGTGCTACAGAATTGCACAGACTTTCTCGTACTAGTGAGTTTCCTACTGTTTCGTCTGGTTTTCGGTTTTGTCCCTTATCTCTTCTCCCGGCTGATTCCTATCGGCATAAAAAATAATTTGTCGCAAATTATTAATCTTTCGGTTCCCTACTTGCAGAATATAACTTGTGGTGCTACAACAGAACATTTTTTGCACTTAATTTATAACTCAAGTAATTTTCAAAAATTAGAGAGTTCAACGAAAATATAGTTTTTTATGTGTCCTTTGCTATATCCGAGGAAAAAATTAAAAGAAAATTTTGGAGCGGGTTTTGAAAACAAAAAATTAGATTCGCCTTTACTTCAAGCACTTTGAAGCAGGGAAGTCAATACGTAATTACTATAATCTATAATCTAACTACAAACGATGCAAAAATGATGAACGCAAAATATAGCTGTAAAATTTCAATTAGTGTACTCAACTACCTACTTACGTAATAGCGGTTTGATATATACACAGGAATAATGGTAAAATGATTCCAACGATGCACTTGAAAAAATCACTACGTAAGTAATTCACTACGTTGACACTTAAACCAGAACACGAATATGTATTATGAATGACACAAACACACACACTTTTACGTAATATTTTTTTCAATATTCCACAGATAATAGCTCTCGTATATAGACTGTATCAACACATTGTTTAATAACAACAATCTTGTCATGGTAACCGGTCTATCCCAAAAGCACTGGCAAAATCTCTAGGCGTGCGAATGCAGTAAAAAACACATTTGCGGTAATATTTCCAATATATCGAGAGATGATATAAAACAAAATATTTAGAATTTTTTCAATTGACATGATGGTTTATTTTTCTTTTTTTTTTGTTTTTTGTTTTGCAATATATAATTTTTATACTATTTATGATTTAAAAACACCTACATTTTTTAGCATTATTTTGATTTTGGGGCCCCAAATATCTTGGTCAAAATCAAGCTTTTGGAATATTGAAGAGAATTGAACTCTTTTCCATTGTGAAGAATTTCGGCGAAAAATGTTCCATTGTTTTTGAGAAAATTTTGTTCAAACATTTCAGAAAATTCGTCAATTCAGTTCAATTATACTCAACGATTATGGAGAACTTACAGGCATTTCTAAAACCATTAGAGATATTTTGAAGGTCATGTGTTAAGAAACGCATTGAACAATGAAATACATCTGTAATGTAAATATTAATGACAAGAGAAGCAAGTAAAACAAAAGTATATTTCTGTAACTTTGAGAAAATCTTCTTTTGGTTATTTTTTAAAATTGCAATTATTGCGCGCAATATTGCTCGAAATCTACTACAATTTTCAAAATATGTAGATTAACTTAATGAAAGAGATATTTATGGACAACAAATTTCATTTGAAGGAAAAATCTTTATCTTCAATTTTAAAAACAACTATTTGCAGTAATATTTACAAAATACATACGCTCTCATTTGTTAACAGCATTAGAATTTTATATAAGTTAATAGTTATAGGAAGACGCCGAAAATTTTTCAAACTGTTGCAATTTTCGAAACTTCAGAGTTAACCGTGAAAATCGGACCTACTCCACTTTTATAAGTGTATTTTACTCTATTCTTACAAGAAATTTAAAGAAAAATATGGAGCCGTTTTTGAGAAAATTTTAAAAATGTCCGGGGGGATTCATGAAAAGTACCCCCAAATTTTAAAGAATGTTTTTCAAAATTCCAAAGCTTCAACTCGAGACAGGTGTACAGGGGTTTCTTCAACTTGCAAAAGATCGTACGTGTGGTTTAGACGCTAGGTTTGTTCACATACGGCAGACTGATGGACAGTCGGAATGGTCGTTTTTCTTTCAATTGGTTTTTGGGCATCAAGGACCCATAAGACAGGGATTCTGGCTACTCCACGTGTTAGGGGATTTTTTTCTTTATTTAGCAACTGGATTTATTCATTCTTTCGTTGTCAGGGCCCGGCAATTAAATTTTTTGTGCCGAAAATCCGCCGTTTTTTCGCGCTGCATTATATAACTTTCACTATACCACGTTTCACTATATGTATACAAGAAAGTTAAAAAGGACAGTGCATTTGCACAGCTTTCATTTGTACTCAAGTGATTCATGTGAAAAGGTTTCTTGCGTGATTAACGCCGCACGTGGGGAATTAAAAGACTTTGAACGCGGAATGGTAGTTGGAGCCATACGCATGGGACATTCCATTTCAGAAATCGTTAAGGAATTGCTATTAATGTGGGACGTACGACGTAAGTATCCGTTAGGACAGTATGGCGAAATTTCGCTTAAGTACGATGCGGCAGCAGAAGAACGACTCGAGTGCCTTTGTTAACAGCATGACATCGTCTGCAAAAGCGCCTCTCCTGGGCTCGTGACCATATCGAAGGACCTTAGACAACTGAAAAACCGTGGCTATGTCAGATAAGTCCCGATTTCAATGGTAAGAGCTGATGGTAGGGTTCGAGTGTGGCCCAGGCCCCACGAAGCCATGGACCCCAAGTTGTCAACAAGGCATTGGGCAAGCTGCCGATGTCTCCGTAATGATGTGGGCTGTCTTCACATGGGTCCTCTGGTGCAACTGAACCGATCATTGATTATTATTGTAGATTTCTACTGTTCAGCTACTTTGAGACTATCTACAGCCTTTCATGGACTTTATGTTCCCAACCGAGGTTGGAATTTCTAAGAATGACAATGCACCCTGTCATCGGACCACAATTGTTCGCGATTAGTTTGAAGAATGTTCTGGACAATACGAGCGAATGATTTGGTCACCCAGATCGCCCGTCAAGAAACACATCGAACATTTATGGGACATAATCGAGAGATCAGTTGGCGCACAAAACTCTGCACCGGCAACCTTTCGTAAATACGGACGGCTACGAAGGCAGCATGGCTCAATATTTCTTCAGGGGACTACCAACGACTTTTTGAGTCCTTATCATATCGAGTTCCTGCACTTCGCCGGGAAAAAGGAGGTCCGACACATTTGATGATATCCCATGACTGTTTCCCCCTCAGTGTAGAACTTTAGTGGTGCTACAACAGTTCATATTTCGGGCATTATTTCTAACGTATAATTTTCGAAAATTCAGGGAGTTTAACGAAAATGATACACGGGCAATTTCTTAAGAGTTCTTTGCTCTGAAAAATTGAAAGAAAATATTTGGTACCAGTTTTAAGAAAAAACATAAATTGCCTTTACTTCAAGCAAAAACTATACGAAAACTACTGTTTTTTTAAAATTTACATTACCTTTTTGAAGAACTATTTTTTAGAACTTATTACAATAACTTACAGGTAGTCGTCGCGTTCTGATGTGTTTCACAGTAGCTCTATAAGCATTATACTAGTCAAATTTTCTTATTAAAAAGAGATAAGCTTTTTGCTGGAACTTGAAAATAAGTATTGAGAGTAAAAAGGTTCTATCTGAAAAATTAGGGTCTTGGTTCATATCGAAGTTACAGTGCTTTAAGAGTAATTATCAGTCTACAGTTTCATACTTTGATGGCCAATATACTGACAAAGTTTGAATTCAATTAATAAAATAGATTTTGTTGTAGAGAGGGCCAAATCTTTGAAATGCTCTCCTGACACTTCCGATAACCTGCGTAAACAAGGAGACCCGGGTTCGAATCCCGGTCGAGGTGACAATTCTTTGAATAAATTTAATTATTAAATTCATTCGTAACAATCAATTATCCTAATAACATCACACTTCACGCCTAACACTCCCACCGGTTGTGTTACCACAAGGCGAATCTCAAGACATATGTAAGGTAAGAGTCAATATTTTTGATGTCTTAAAACAAAAGCAGAAGGGTTATGACGAAAAAATGCGAGAAATCAAGAATTTAATTATTCAGATATTTCACATTTTATGCCCACAATTTCGAGTGTATTTAAGAAATGACTTTCTAGCTCTATTGGTGACTTACCTCGCCGTGAAATGCAGCACAAAGGAAAGGGGTACGCTCCGTACCATCTCGTTCTTCCAAATCTTTTCCTTCATTAATTAACTCTTCCACAATTTCATATTCCCCTCGCGCTATGGCTTTGTGCAGGGGACGTTTTGACTTCTTATTCTTTCTACCCATGCTACAAACTGAAACACACACATACACAAAAAAACTGAGCAATTTCCATTTTCATCCATTTTTAAATAATTCCCAGAATGTAACTTGTTAAGAAAAGAGTGCAACCCATACGTATATGGAGTACAGAGAGATCTAATATCAAATGTGTTTACGCGAAAGACTCAAGGAAGGAACTATAAGCATGAAATTAAGACACTAGAGGTGCTACAGAATGGCACAGACTTTCTCGAAGTAAAGTTTACTAATTTCCTTGGTGTGGACTGGTACTGTATAGTCTTGCCCTTCCCTCTTGCACGTTGCCATCTCTCGCCACCCAAAGTACATTTTTTTTAAAATTTTCTCAACTCTTCGTTTTCCAAATAGTAGAACCGCAACATTGTTTTAAGAATATTAAAGAAAACTAAAACCTTGTCCAAATAGCAATTTTCATTGAAAAGTCTGAAGACGTCTTTAAGAAAACTGCGTAAAGCGTTTTCTGCGTTTAACTTAAAACTGCGTTTTCGAAAATGAAGTCATCTGAAGTCATTTGAAGCAAATCCACTCACAAAGGCAATAGTGTATACAAATCGACGGAAATGGGCATATTAACGGCGTGAGACATGTTAAAAAATTACAATTGTGAAATTTTTGGAAAGAGAAAAGAATACAGAACAATGAACTTTACGTCATATGAAACAGAAATATTAATACTATCGATTGGAAAAATTTGAAGAAAAACATTGGAGCCATTTTCGAGAAAATGGCGTTTGAGCGTTTCTGAAAATGCGGAATTTAGAGCTTATTTTTACAGAAAACGGTTGAGTTTTCGAGAAAAACTATTTGACATTTTTTAAAGCACATATACTCATAAATCTAGTTAAGTGAAGAAATTGCCTCTAGTGTAAATATTTCCAACACGAGAGGGAAGTAAAAAAATTACATTTTTGTAATTTAAAAAAAGCGACAACAAAAGAATTGAGAAATTAGGTGTTTATCTCATCGGATGGAGTGTATTTCGAACTATCCCTCCCAAAAATGTTAAGAAAATATTTGAAGCCGTTTACGAGAAAATCTTGTTTTTGTTATTTTTTTAAATTGGAAATATTGCATGCACTATTGCACGAAAACTAATATATTTTAAAAAACTCTGCATACAATCTTAATGAAAGTGATATTTATGGACAACAAATTTCATTTGAAGTAAAAATCTCTATCATCAACTTTATAGTTGCAGGAAGACGCCAAAAAAAGTTCAAACTTTTGCAATTTTCGGAAATTCAGAGCTAACCGTGATAACTAAGTATCCCCAAATTTTTAAGAATTTGATGATACTTGATGATTTTCAAAATTTGAAAGCTTCAACTGCAGCTAGAGGGGCAGGCGCTTCTTCAATTTGGAAATGATGGGGTTTAGACGCTAGGTTTGTTCACATACGAGAGAGAGGACGGACGGACGGACAATTTAAAGAAAAAAATGTTTTTGAAAAGAAACAGTTTTTTGATATCAGGAGACCCCAAAACGTGTATTTCTGTTGAAAACTCGAAATCGATTTTCCGCTAAATTACATAACTTTCTCTATATTACGTATATTACAACCGTACATGAGTACGTACCTATACGAGAAAGTAACTAGAGGTGCTACAGAATAACACTTTCTCGTAGTAATGTTTCCTCATTTCCTTGGTGTGGTCAGGCTTTAAGGTCTTGCTCCATTCTCTCGCCAGCTGCCATCTATCGTCGCCCAAAGACCATTTTTTTGACATTTTCATTAAAAAATTTGAAACCGTTTTGAAGAAAACGTAATCGAGCATTACTGTATATGCGAAATTTGTAGCTCATTTTCACAGGAATCTATTGAGTTTTCGAAAACTTCATTTGAAGAACTTCCACTCACAAATGTAATATTGTATGCAAATCGATAGGAATGTGCATTTTAACGGCGTTAGAGATAATTCAAAAAAGTTACTTTGATGTAAATTTATTAAACAGTGTAATTACTACTATCCATTGGAAAAAGTTGAAGAAAACATTTGGAGCCGTTTTTGAGAAAATAGCATTTGAACGTTTCTGAAAATGCGGAATTATGAGCACATTTTACGGAAAACTGTTCGAGTTTTCGAGACACCTTATTTGACATTATTTAAAGCACATGTACTTAGAATTACAATAATGTGAAGAAATCGCCGCTAATGTAAATATTTACGACATGGGAGACAATGGATAAAGTCTGGATAAAGTCCTAGCCTAATGTCCGTGATATGGTTCAAAATTCCCCCGGCGATACTATTATAATCCGTGGCTTCCCTCACTTGCGTCTCGGGTGGACACCTAGACACATATTTACTTCCTACAAGAACGCTCTGTCCTAATCTAGGAAACGATAGTTAATTTTATACAACTGTCAATTAGTCTTTCCTCGACATGATAAAATATATCATGAGCCGACCCGCTCATCACCGCGTTGCTCGAGCAAATGAATGTTCTTCTAAAAACTGAGAAGCATCCGAAGTTTATACTTTTTTCTTTTGTGTCTCAAAACAATGCTTATTCCACCTCTGCACTATCATTTTAACCTAACTAAAATGATTCTTAACGCCGGTTGTTTATTTGTCACATAGCGACCCCCTCGCGATCGTCTATTGACATCCCTATATTCTATATCATATAAAATGACATTTCCATAATAAAAATGGTTCGTCATTTTGGTATATCACAATATAGGTATTCTTTTTCACGACCATTGAAGAGATAAAAACTTATCGTTTGTAATCAAAACCTGTTATCAATCACTAACTTTCCATATCTTGCTCAAACTGGTTGACATTCGAAGGAATTCAATCTTTTGAAAGTCCCCGAGGCAAAGCAAGGCAATTTTTAAAGGGAGAAGTTGCTAAAGCATTTCTCAATTATTCAAAATGTGTTTGAAATCTTGTAAAATTCACTATTGACCTCTACACAGCCGCGGCCTAAAACCTTTGAGTCACGGCGATTCCACACACTGACTGCTCAAAAATTTTAAAGGGATCAAAATACGCTATTTGGTTGGGCTTAAAATATACAATTTATTAGAAAAAACAAAAAAAATTGTAAATTAGTACAGATAGTGTATTAAATGAATATTTTTAGGAATTAATGATTTCTTCCATGATTTCTTTATTATTGAAGTCCACGGTCGAATTCATAAACAATCCGACAAGAAAATACAGACGAAGCGAACAATAAGTAAAGTAATATAATAAGATAGTTTAAGAAAAATAAGCGACATTGCTCCAATTTAACAACATAAATGAACTAGTAATACTACAGAATGGCACACATTTTCTCGTACTAGTTTTCTGTTTTCTTTGGTCTGGGCTAGCTATTCGTTCTTACCACACACTCTTACCAGCTGACATGTATCGCCACCGAAAGTACATTTATTTGAAATTTTGTCGATTTTTCTGTTTTCTCATGGTATAAATAATAATAATTACGAGTAAAAACTAGTCCCAAATGCCTATTTTTATTGGAAAATTTTGAGTCTCTTTTAAGGAAATGGCGTATAAGCATTACTGTAAATGCGAAATTTGTAAATCATTTTCGCAGAAAATATTTGAGTTTTCGAAAAACTTTATTTAAAGTCATTTGAAGTACCTTAACTCACAAATGCAATAGTGTTTACAAATCATATTCCCTTTCAAGACACGATAATCTGGTCGTAACGGCTTAAGACGCGTCGTTTCCAGGTATGCTCTGTTGTAATGTGTGTGGCAGTAATTTGCAATCTATTGTTTTGTCTGAAATCTTTTTAATGCAAGACTGAGGAGAAATTCCGTATCCACCAGTAACGCACTTCCTGGATATTGTGTCGATGGTATTTTATAAATCGTAAAAGAACTGTCATATGTTCATACCTATTAAAACCAGAGAGGATTACTGTTTGACATAATTTTTCTCCTCGTGCTTTCCTTTTTGAGTTTTTTCTTCATTAGCTTTCGCATCTATATCTGCAAAAGTTTACCCCATACGACGGCACTACCACATACCACATATGTACATAGGTACATATGGCACTACCACCACCAAAAATTTAAAGGAAAAATTTGGAACCGTTTTCGATAAAATCTTGTTTTTGTTATTTTTTAAAATTTCAATTATTGCACACACTATTGAACGAAAACTACTAAACTTTTCAAAAAACTACAGGACCTTAATGAAAGAACTATTTATGGACAACAAATTTCATTTGAAGGAACAATCTCTATCTTCAGTTTTATGGTTGTAGGAAGAAGCCGAAAAAATTTCAAACTTTTACAATTTTCGAAAATTCAGAGTTAACCCTGAAAATTGGACCATGCCATCTTTACAAGTGTATTTTACTCTATTATTGTAACAAATTTAAAGAAAAAATTTGGAGCCTATTTTGAGAAAATTTTGAAAATGTCCGGGGTCTTCATGTAAAATACCCCCACATTTTAAAGAATGTTTTTCAATATTTCAAAGATTCAACTAGAGCCAGATCGACAGGGGACTCTTTAATTTGGAAAAGATCGTACGTGTGGTTTAGGCGCTAGTAGTGTTCACAAATGGACGGACAGACCAACGGACGGACGTTTTGAAGTAACCATTTGTTCGGTATCAGGGGACCCCAAACGTTTGCTATACTACGTATATTACTCCGTATATACGTATGTATACGAGAAAGTAAAAAGAAGGGGAAGATAGATTTAATGAAAGTTTGATGAACGACTCATCCTTAATTGTCAAGAAAATCTGCGTGCCAAGTTGTAGGTACGTGACGGAGCTACAAGTTGCAAGATCCGCAAGACCGTTTACGAGTTTGTGCATATGACTCGTGGAGGATTATTTGGAAAAAGAAAATATTAAAACTAATCTATTAAATTTGCTCTAAACTAGCTGCTGAACCCTGCATTGCCAGCTTTTTCTTATTCTCAGTCATCCTGCCTCCTTTTGCCCCTCTACCTCCCTGCCGTGCTCATGGTAGTCATTTTGTTCTTCCCACCATCTGGGTATCTGCAAAGCGGCTTATTGTTGCATTCTCCCGGGAAACGTTCAATAAAATATTTTGACTCAAAGATACTCTGAACGTAACTGCACTATTAAATCGAATCAAAATGTATTTAGAAGGAAATTTTATGGGATTTCAGAAATGTTTATTTAACTTTCGTGAATTTACATTCTTTTTTCGGGATATTTGCGAAAAGCGGAAACAGTTGGGCACGCTAAGACGCAATTGTGCTGTAAAGGAAGGAAAGCTGGATACGAGTATTTTTTCCAAATCTCATATAGACTAACTTTTTTCTTGTTTGATGCCCATTTGTTCAAAATTTCGTTAAGATTAGAATAAAATTATAGATTTATATGAAAAAAAGTGTAGTTTATTATTTATATAAGATAAAATAAGAATTCGAAAAAAGTAGCCTAAATTATGCCCGACAAGCCCACTAGCTTTCCGTAAAAACCACATTGAAATCGGTTCGTCCGTTCTAGAGATTAACCCAGACCAGTAGACAGACAAAATCATTAAAGGAATTGAATTTAATTATATCGTTTAAATGAACAAATGAGATTATAAAAAGGCAGTTATTTTAATATCACAAACAGACAATGCAATTTTATTTACATAGACGATTTTATCAGTCTGTTAATATTACTCGATTTGTACCGAGTCTACCTTAGGGCATCGATTGATGACACTGCAGGTTCTCTGACCGAGAGGTTCTAGGGGTTGAGTCCCGACAGTAGCAGGATTTTTTTCACTAGCTACTAGCACTAGGTCGAATTCAGTTGCTGTCTGGAGGAGAATTCTAGCGGCAGGTTGCTCTCATCTGTATTTTTCTGTAGTTTCTCCAAGACCAGGCGGGTGTCCGAACAGTAAGTACCCTAACAAACGGGTTGCGGACCGCGCGCGATTGTTCCTTCCTCTTCCTTGTCCCATTCTGACCCCTTACTTACACACACATACACTACCACACATGTCGGGAGTCCAGTCAGGAGCTTAAGAGCTTGTCCTGGATGAGTCGTGTTCCGCTATTGGGAGATACCTAGTAGGGGAAACTCCGCTAGCCGCCGTGCAGTTCGGCACCGAATCTCGCTATCCCGCGGGAGAAGATCCCGCGATGAAAACCTTGCACTACACTTACGGGACTAAGGACTTAAGTAGTTGCCGCGCCCAGAAACACTAATCAATCTCTTAAAAAATAAAACACGTCAAAAGCACTTACCTGACAACGAAGAATAAGGTGTATGACTTCTGATCAGAACGATTAAGTCCGAACGCTACTCTCCCGAAGAAGACTATTGAATGACAGGTGCTTGCTCTAGTAACCGGCATCCAACTGAAGAGGTTCCGGGAAGACGGAATGCATATCCCTGCAGTCGTTTAAGAATAGTCGATAGGAGTGGATAAGCGTCGATAAGAGATCCACGTCACTTGCTCACCGAACAATAGGGATCAAAGATGCGTCTTTGCGACAGAAATCGGGGAACCCCGGGAAAGTTGCTAAGAAAATTATCATGAAAGAAGTTAAGTAGTTACTTAAAAAAACGCAAGATGTACTGAGGTCGGTTTACAAATGAACTTATCGAAAACTAAAGTAGTGAGTAACAGTGAACCCAAACAATAATGGATAACGACAGCAACATAGAATAATCCATGTTTACCTGGGCCAGCTAATATAATTTACAAATAGAGGAGATAAGGAAATCAGAAGAAGAAGTAAATTAGCAAGGAGAAAATTCTGGAACCTCTCCTTCATATTACTAAATACGAAGATAAACCTCAAAATCAAAAAGATATCAATGGACCCGTGCATCTTGCCTGTATTGCGTTATGGTTCACAAACCTGGTCCTTAACAGTAACGCAAATAAAATGGATACCAGAGGATGCCAGGAGAAATGGATGCCAGAGGAAAATGGAACGAAAAATGTTAAACATTTCGCTTTTAGTATCTTACACAAAATACCATCTATGGAAATTAGGAAAAAGACCAAAATCAAGGATGCAGAACAGCATGCCAAAATGACTTGACCACATTCTTTCATTACTGAGAAGTCAGTACTGAATCAGATCAGATAGATGACTTTGGGAAGGAAGCAATTGCAAGATTCATCTATCAAAAAGCTCATGAAGGTAACATTCAACATTTGAGTGTATAAATTTGTACTACGTATTGGATATAGTTAGAAAATAAGATATGATAGGAAGCTTTCTTTACAGGGAAAGTTCTTTCAGGAAATGAAATTTGGGAGAATATTAGAGCAATTATGACACGATACATACTTTTTTCAAGGATCTTAACCTTCTTTGTACAGAATTTTGAAAGAAATTAATTTTGTTTGGAAAATTAGACATAAGTATATGTAACTATATTGTGACCAATGATGTATAAGATATAGATGACTCACGTATATACTCTATGGATAGGGCAAAGTGAAGTCAGCTGCGCCATGACAGTTGTTGGCAAAACACTTGTGCGTGTGTTATCGATGTGATATAGGTACTGTTTCTGCCAATATTTGGAGTTTTTCTGTTATGCATTCTGCGTGAGAGCATTCATTAGTAAGCCTGTTTCATGTGCTGCGAACAATTGCACTAACAGGTTAAAAAAAGGATATGGAATTACTTTCATAGCTATGTACCAAAGATACGACTTTGAAATACTGCTTGAGTTTTTCTTAGAATATACTACAAAAGCGACATTTAATTTTATTGTTAACCTTGATATTTTAGCTTTCCTCTAAAGTGGACTGTGTCGATGAAGGAGGATTGGACACCAACCACGAGAGAGAGGTTATGTTCAGAACATTTTGAACCTTCCTGCTTTAAGTAAAAGTCTCCTGTGGGTACCACAGGTTGATTCACCTCTTGACACTGTATTGTACATATTTTAGTATCAATTATTTTTTGTATTTATTAACATTTTTTGAATAATTACATGTTGTGCAATCATAGATGGGAAACATGTGCGTCAAACCCTGACTAAATTAATTACTTTTAAGAGATCAGTAATTTTAAAAAAATGCAAATAACAGCTTGTTTTTGACATTGTATGAAATATATGTATTGTCCTTTCTCATAGATCCTAACATGATTTTTCTTTGACGTATGGGTTCTGTTTAAGTCAGACAATAATTAAGCAAAAAATTATTATTTTTCATTAAGTTTCTTAAATATCAATAGTTTTCGATGTGATTAGAAAGCAGAAATATGCAGTTTTAGTCTGTCTTGTGGGCGCATAATATACGAGCTAGAATATACTAGGATAATCTAGATCGTTGATAATACAGCATAACCTTTTCATAAAAGCCTTTTGCCAACAACTGTCATGGCTGCCACGCGCAATCTCGGCTTCAAATATGGCGGGCCAGTGAGGGATCTATATAATATACATCATTGATTGTGACATACCAGATGGTCACCAATATGAAATTCAGCGAATTTCATTAGAAATAATCCTTTATTAGCAAAAAGACGCTGGTTGCCATGGTTCCGGAGTGCAACATATAAACAATGTCCATTGGTTCAAAAGCGGACGATAAGTAGATCGCATAATTTTGTTTTAAACAAGAGAGTAAAAGATGAAAAAAGTTGACATGTTGAATTAGGATACAAAAAGATTCATTCGAGCTCTCGACACAATAGCGATCGGATCAGGCGCTAGATATATAGCAGTTTACTTGAACGTAGAAAATTTACACGAGTTCGGACGTAGTGATTTGTCGTCGTTAGTATTAAAAAGATAGAACTCAGAAATTGTTATACGAAGTGAACAGTGAATGCCAAAAGTGGGACTTATAAATTTTACTAAGCGGACAATGATAATCGAACTTCGTCTCCGATGATAGGAACCTGATAATAACTTGGTGAACTTATATGCTAATATTTTAACAGCACTTACGATTTTGCTTAGGTAATGAACAATAAGGATTATTAGAACTTGTAGCAATTCAAGCAGGTGAATGAGGATGGAAAGCCAATGGATAAACAGCGTACATAGTGGTTTATGAGAAGAAACGACAAGATACGGATTTGGTCGATAGCAAGAAAGAAGATTGGACGAGGTCCATTGCTGAAGTCTACAGGGAGACATCCTTTACCAGGACAGCGCCCAAGATGATCACGGATAACAGGTTCTATAGTGCTATAGTAAAGGTCATGACCAAAAAGAATGATATGCTTTGTTACTAAAATTTATAAATAAATTCGTTATTTGTTATTGGTGAAAGCTGATTATCATTTGCCGTCACGTGCAATCCAGTAGGATATTTAAATTTTGCATTTCAGATTTCACGCTTCTCCGTATGGGGGGCGAATTAAGTAATCGTAAGTATTCTCGATTATTTCGGTAAAGAACCCGCCGACTGAGTCAGCAACGGAGTTATAAGTAAATATAATTTGGGGGCTCATTCTCGTAACCATTTCCTGGCGCCCATATATTTATTAGAAATTCGGAAACAGGTTGCAGGAATTTGAGGGCAGCAAGACGGGTATATGAAATGGGTATATTTCAATACGTATTACTTTGTAGAGGAAAAGAGGGTGTAAATTATCAAGAGGTATTTTGCTGACCTCATTAGTAGTAATAATAACACCAATAGTAAAAATAATAACAATAATAATATTTGTCAATGAGAATTGTTTCAAACAATGTATGAAAAAACACTTTGCTCTACCAGTTCTTATTCAATAAATCTTGTGTACATTTACATTGCTTTGAACATACAATTACTGATTACATTGATACTTTCACACTCATGGAAATGTATTTAGTATTTTAAATGTTAGACAGTAATTACTATGTAAACATATACTATACATTATATTGTGTAATACTATTATACAATATTAATGTAGTAATATACTATTATATGGTTATTATTAGGAAACGGAATTTATTGTAATAAAAAAGCAAAATATGTACATACATATGTACTTATTTTCTAAAATATGTAAGAAAAAATAGGAAAACTGTAAAATAAAAATTCATTATTTTGTTTAAAATTGTTCTCTTCAAGCATTTTCCGAGCATGAATCTGTTCTTAACAAGCATTCGGAGTGGCTGAAACTAGGTTCTCCCTCTACAAAAGTAATTCTACACTAGATTTCACCACACATACGAATTTTATTCGAAACACAAAATACGTTCATAGTACATATTACAATGTTTACGAGAAGTCAGTTTTCCAATAAATAGTAGTACAGTGTAGCCTGGGATGGATCGCGGAGGGGGGGGGGGAGGTTACCCCCCCAATCGAACAACGTGTAAAATAATTTTCTGTAAAAAATTATTATTATTTTCTGTATAAAATTTTCTGTAACCTAATAATATTCATTAGATAGACAATCATTATTGATCTCCCTATTATTATTATTATTATTATTATTATTATTATTATTATCATTATTATTTATTAACTTTAAATTAAATTGTTTAATGGCATTTTGTGATAACTTTAATGTTAATTTTAATTTCTAAACAAGATATACCTAAGACAATTTCGTGATTTATTTTTCATCTCATATATTATTCATGAATTGCCATAAGATTTAGGAAAACTACTTGCTTATTAAATTTTTTGGATAATATTAATATTCTTTTAATTTTCTGCAGTGGCGGCGGGCACAGAATTTTATTGGTGGGGCCAGTGAGTGATGTGACATCAATAACCAAACATCGATGTTCAAAATTATAAAATAGATATTAATAAAAAAAACATAGATTAGAAACAATTCACGGTTTTAAAAATCGATCCGATGTTTTAAAACTAGTTTAGTAATCTCTAAAATAAAATTCGTGAATACAAAATTTAATTTTAGTGACCATGTTTATTAAGTTATAATGGATATTAAACTGAAAACAAACTAAAAAATAATAACAAATAAAAAGACTCAGCATAAAAGCCTGACTGACCGCAGAAATCTCAAGAGGCCACAGCTCCCAGAGTTCACTCAAGAAGGGTACAGGAAAAAGAGGGGAAGCCTTACGCCCATGGCGTACGCCACCTCTCCATTTGCGAAGACAAGGAAAGACATACTAGTCGCGCGACTTTTCTTGACGTCTGAGCTCCCTAGTGCTCAACACAGCACGACTCGGTACGGTCTGGTCACAACATTGGTCTCACACGGAACGGCACGGCAAGATTGTCAGGGCTGCCAAGCTCTGCTTTTGAATGAATTCAGTTCTCGCATTTTCGCTGTTAGTGTTGTGCCCTGTGATTTATTCGATTCGGATTTCGGTAATATCATATCTTCTTAATAAGCAATATTATCGTTATCTAATTATTTTCACTTGTGGTTGCTATTCATTGTGTTATTATTTGTTATATTTCATCGTCTATAATGTCCTGTTGTATTAAGAGCGAGAGGCGCGAATAGTATTAACAACGTTACAGTTGGCAACACCCGTTGGATGTGACGTCGGGAGAAGCCTCCTCTCCCCGCACCCCGCGCTGGGAGACGTCAAGAAAAGTCGCGCGACTAATACGAAATACCAAGGCATCGAGGTCATACCATAGAGTAAAGATGTACCTCTTTAGTCTATGGTCATACTGAGCGAGAGATAAGTCTGCGCGATGAAGATAGTGCCATTACTGCACTCTGTGGAGGACAACGTGAACTTCCGTGCCACTTCGATTGTGGCGCCATCGCGTCTGTAAGAGCATAGACTTAAGACTTTACTCTATGGTGCTTCACTAGAGCAATTCGATATGCCCAAGCGTAGGAAGAGGGCGGTGAGCAGTTTTCAGTGGGCGAGAACATTGTGCAATGACGAAGTGGAGATTGATTATATATATATATATATATATATATATATATATATATATATATATAATATCTCCACTTCAATATATATAAATATATATATAAACAAAATAATAATTTAAACAACAAATAATAATTATGAAAGCGTATTTGATTAATAAACGTTTAGTGAGATATTATTAACTAAAGTAACTTATTTTGTCAACATCACTCGAAAATACAGTTTTTTAATACAAAAATACATATTTCAAATACAAGTATTTAAATATTGCTCAACCCTGTCTATAAACTATGTGCGATCAGCAATGTACTAATCTCAGTTCCCAGCTTGAGCGTAGTATTAATATGTATGTCACGAGTAAGTCCGGAAAAGTTTGTAGAATGAAATTGCAAAATATGAACATAAATATATAAGGAAAACGCTAAAAAACGAATATGTAAAATCAGATTTTCCTGCAATATGTAACATCAAATTTCATTAGAAAACATTTAGTACAATTACACTGTGTAAGTATCCTTACAATACAATTTCAAATAAAAGCTAGCGATGATACATCACATACTTTCTGGCATTATTTCTAAATTTGCAATTTTCGAAAATTGATAGAGTTCAAAGAAAAAGGTAATTCTTTTAAGCGTCCCTTCTATCCGTGGAAAAAAATTGTAGTGGTTTTTGAGAATTTTTTTAAATATATACATCAATTTCATTCCCAAATTACTCTAAAACAACGCGGTTTTTCAATTAACTTACATGACCTTTGCAATCTTCGAAAAGACGGCGGGTTGGGCGAAAATGGGACCAGCATCATATTTATTATTGTCTTTAAATAAAAAAATTGAAGCTCTTTTTGAGAAAACGTTACAATTTTTAATTGTCAAATTGCCACCCGAAATTGCAGGAAAACTACTCATATTTCTCTAAAAATTGTACATGATCTTATTTCCATATCTGTCAGAACAGATTTCAGTAAGGAAAAAATATATCATCATTATTATAGTTGTAGGAATACGCCCCAAAAAATTGCACGTTAGCGATTTTCTAAAAATAAGGGATGTCAACAAACACCATACTTGCACATTTCTCTTGCGTTCTGTACGCTATCCGAAGACAAAATTTAATCAAACAATTTGGTGACTTCTGAGAAGATTTTGAAAATGAATTTGAGGCTTAATGTAAAGTGCCCTCAAAAATCAAAATATTCGTTTGAATCTCCCAAAGGCGTGAGTTCTTTCAGGTAGATTGGGGAATATCAATTTTGGTGAAAATTCGCAGAACGGTTTAGGCGTTAGCGTTGACCACAAACGAACAGATACGTTTTGGCATCAATCGATTTTTAGGTATCAAGGACCCATAAAACATGTGTTTTCACTACATGACGAGCCGGGAATTCCCATCTTCAAGTTTATACAAATATAACAGATTCATTTTATATCAATATAACTTACAAAGTAAGCTTATTAGATTATTAGATTAGATTATATTAGATTTCAATGTTTGTTAGAGCGTTGGATTCAGGATGCATCTCGCATGCACGCTATTTTACCACTTCTTCAAATTTGTCCGAAAATACGAAAACAGTTTTAAAATTAGCTTCGGCGATTTTACTTAGTGAAATCTATCAAGGTGACAAACGCCGTTTTGAGTTCAAAAATCGAGTCGCAGGATAAAAGAGCTCGTGCGTAATCTTGGCTCATTCTTTCTGGTAGTGGAATGATAACGGAAGATCTTAGAAGTAAAATGTATGTAAAATAAGATGTTAGAACATGGAATATTGGTGATATCTACTCAGTTCAATTTTCTTTTTGAAATGAGTTTCCAAATCGGAATCGATATTTTGAGTAATGCCTCTAATTTTTTTATGGTTTTCGAAGGAAGACGGAAATATGTGAACAAGATATATAGTTTTATACGACTATTACAGATGATGCGAGACTTTTTTGGTTGTGTAACAGCATCACTAGTTTGATAAGTGGAGAAAAATATTTTGAGATTGAAAGGGACGAAAGCATAAACCGACTGCCCGGCTTGCCTGCCTGAGAGCACGGACTCCTCCCGTGCCGCAGGCCGCCGGGTTTGGCCGTTCGGCCGCGTCGAGGGAGCGCCCACAACGGTCGGGTGACGCAACGGCGTGGAGCGGGAAGGAGAATGAGATCTTTTTCCGAAATTTCACTTTACGCCGCTCCTATTCATCCGATTTGCATGATTGACACTGCGTTGGATTCAGGAAGCACGTCGTCATTGCGCTATAAGCCCACATTTTTTAATTTCTTCCCGGAACTATGATAAAAAGTTAAAAAATTTAAAAAAATTGAAAATCGTTTTTGAAAAAACGGCTTTGTAGCGTAAATTTTATTTTAAAAAAGAGTCCACTGCCGTTTACAGATCGAAAATCGGACAATTTGTTCAGACGTTATCGGTCTAGTAAATTCCCTGTGATAGTGCTGCGATCTATTGATTTTTCCTCTAAGTATTTTTCGGTACATTTAGCCTTAAATGGTGCCAGTGCCAATCCGTAGGTGGCTCAGAGGTTTAGGAGGAGGCTGCCAGATTGCACAGCGCCCCGCGCGTTTGAAGAGTATTGATAGAGCAACAAGGGACTAAGCTCTGGTCCGAATTAATTATTATAAAGAAAAATATTTTGCAGAAACTATATTTTCAATACATCTGTGGTGAATATTTTCTTTTCCTTACTTTTTTTGGTGGTGCAATAGCACACTGGCACTACCCTACAAGCCGCCACTGATTTTCTGGGAACTTTTTATAGAGGTGTGGACCTTTATACATTGAGTGTTTTTGAATACAGGAGATGTGTTAATTATTTTATTGCCTATTTGAACGTTTATAGATACATTTTTATAGTTTTTACTTTCTCGTATACATACGTATATACGGAGTAATATACGTAGTATAGAGAATATTATGTAATGCCGCGAAAAATCGATTTCCAGATTTTAACGGTTATACACGTTTTGGGGTCCCCTGATATCGAAAAATTGTTTTTATAAAAACGTCCGTCCGTTTTTCTGTTCGTCTTTCCGTCCGGCCGTCCGGCCGTTGGTCCCTCCGTGAACACTGCTAGCGCCTAAACCATGTGTACAATCTTTTCCAAATTGAAGAAATCCCTGTCGATCTGGCTCTAGTTGAACCTTTGAGATTTTGAAAAACATTTAATATTTGAGGGTACTTTACATCAAGGCCCCCCGGAACATTTTCAAAATTTTCTCAAAAACGGCTCCAAATTTTTTCTATAAATTTCTTGTAAGAACAGAGTAAAACACTTTTATAAAAGTGGTATAGGTCCAATTTCCACGGTTAAAGTTTCGAAAATTTTAAAAGTTTGAATTTTTTCCGGCGTCTTCCTACAACTATAACATTGAGATAGAGATTTTTCCTTCAAACGAAATTTGTTGTCCATAAATATCTTTTTCATTAAGGTCATGTAGATATTCTTGAAAATTTCAGTAGTTTTCGTGCAATAGTGGATGCAATATTTGCAATTTTACAAAATAACAAAAAGAAGGTTTTCTCAAAAGCGGCTGCAAATTTTTTCTTTAAATTTTTGGTAGGGATAGTACCAAATGCACCCTATCCGATGACATATATATATATATATATATATATATATATATATATATATATATATATATATATATATATATATATATATATATATATCATATTGCTCTATTCTTTGTTTTAGAATATTTGAAGATCTTTTTCACAGGAATCTATTGAGTTTTCAAAACTTTCATTTGAAGTCATTTGAAACACTTCCACTCGCAAATATAATACTGTATACAAATAGTTGGAAATGTGCATATTAACGGCGTGAGAGGTATTTCAAAAAAATTTAATTTGTGTAATTTTTGAAAAAAAAATACAAGAGAATACACAAAAATGAACATTACGACATATTAAACAGTGCAATTAGCACTATCCATGAAAAAAATTGGAGCCATGTTTGGGAAAAAAAGTTTGTGCGTTTCTGAAAATGCGAAATTTTGATTTCATTTTCACAGTAAACTTTCGAGAAACTTTATTTGACATTATTTAAATCACATGTACTCATTAATTTAATAATATCAAGAAATCGCCTCTAGTATAAATATTACCGACGTGATAAGTCAAAAAAATTACACTTTTGTACTTTTTGAACAAACAAAAGAATATAGCAATATGGAGTTTATGTCATCGAATAGGATGCATTTGGTACTAATGCTCTTCCAAAAATTTTAAGAAAAAATTTGGAGCTTTTTTTGAGAAATTTGTGAAAATGTCCGGGTGGCTTTATATAAAAAATACCTTCAAATTTTAAAGAATGTTTTTCAAAATCTCAAAGCTTCAACAAGAGCCAGATGGACAGGGCTTTCTTCAATTTTGAAAAGATCGTATGCATGTTTTAGGCGCAAGGAGTATTCACAGACGGACGGAAAGACGGACAGACGGAAAGACAGAAAGACGGAAAGACGGAAAGACGGACACTCGGACACACGGAATCACAGACACACGGAAACACAGACACACGGACACACGGAAACACAGACACACGGAAACACAGACACACGGAAACACAGACACACGGAAACACAGACACACGGAAACACAGACACACGGAAACACAGACACACGGAAACACAGACACACGGAAACACAGACACACGGAAACACAGACACACGGAAACACAGACACACGGAAACACAGACACACGGAAACACAGACACACGGAAACACAGACACACGGAAACACAGACACACGGAAACACAGACACACGGAAACACAGACACACGGAAACACAGACACGGTCACGGACACGGATGGACGTTTTGAAAATAACCACTTTTTCGGTACCAGGGAACACCAAAACGTGTATTTCCGTTGAAATCTCGAAATCGATTTTTCGTAGCATTGCATAACTTTCTATATACTGCGTATATTCCTCCCGTATATACGTATGTATACGAGGAAGTAACTAGAGATGCTAGAGAATGGCACTGACTTTCTCGTAGGAAGTTTTTCTAATTTCCTTGGTGTGGACTGGCTTTATGATAATGCTCTATTCTCTGGCCAGCTGCCATCTATTGTGGCCCTAAGCACATATCTTTAACACATTCTCAACATGACGGTTTCCTAATAGTAGAACCGAAATATTACCTAAAGACTATTAAAGAAGAGTGAAACATCGTCCTAAATAGAAATTTTTATTGAAAAATTTGGAGCCATTTTTTAGAAAATTAAGTTTGAGCGTTTCTGAAAATGCGGAATTTTGAGCTAATTTTAACAGAAAACTGTCCAGTTTTCGATCGATTGATTGATTGATTTTTTCTTGTTTCCGGGCGCGTCAACTGCTTCGGTCATTAGTCCCGTTAGTGTAGTGCATGTTTCTTTCTTGGGAGATGGCGGTGATCTTCCCCCGCTGGATGGCGAGATCCGGCGCCGACCTACCGTCAGCTAGTGGGGTTTCCCCCTAACCAGGACTCTCCCACCAACGGGGCACCGCCCCAGTCGGGACAAGCTCTAAGCTCCCGACCGGTCTCCCGAAATATGTGATAGTGTAGTGCATGTTAGTGTAAGTGTGTGTGTAATGGGAGAGGATAGGACAAGGAAGAGGAAGGACAGATCGCGCGCGGGCCGTGGCCCGTTTGGTAGGGTACTGCTCCTGCATTCGCCTGGTGTTGATCGGAGAAACCACGGAAAACTACCGATTAGAGTAGCCGGGCGCTAGAATTCTCCTCCAGACAGCAGCTGAATCCTGCCGCCGTCAGGAATCGAACCTAGGACCTCCCGGTTAGAGGCGCTGCATCCAGTTTTCGAGAAACCTGTGTTGTATAAGATTATTTAATGTGCATATACTCATAATTACGAAAACGTGAAGAAATCGCCTGTAATGCAAATATCACCGACATGAGAGACAAGTGAAAAAATTACAATTTCTGTAATTCTTGAAAAAAAAACAAGGAATAGATCAATATGGCGTTTATGTCATAGCATAGGGTACATTTGGTACTACTTCTACCAAAAATTGAAAGAAAAAATTTGGAGCCGTTTTCGAGAAAATCTTGTTTTTGTAGTTTTTTAAAATTGCAAATATTGCACGCACTAATGCACAAAAACTACTAAAATTTTCAAACAAAATATGCATGACCTCTTTGAAAGAAATATTTACGGATAACAAATTTCATTCGTAGGAAAAATCTCTGTCTTCGATTTTGTAGTTTAGGAAGATGCCGAAAAAATTCAAACTTTTGTAATGTTCGAAAATTCAGAGTTAACTGCGAAAATTGGGCCTGTGCCACCTTTATAAATGTATGTTAGCACATTCTCACAAAAAATTTAAAGAAAAAAATTGGAGCCGTATTTGAGAAAATTTTGAAAGTGTCCGCGGAGCTTCATGTAAAGTACCACCAAATTTTAAAGAATGTTTTTCAAAATTTCAAAGCTTCAACTAGAGCCAAATGGACAAGAGTTTCTTATATTTGGAAAATATCCTATGCATGGTTTCGGCGCTAGCAGTGTTCACAGATGGAAGGACAGACGGACGGACGGACGGACGGACGGACGGACGTTTTGCTTTCTATTGTTTTTCCGGCATCGAGTACCTACAAAACTGGGATTCTGACTACACCACCTATTAGAGGATTTTTTCTCTTAATTTAGCAACCGGATTTATCCACTTTCTTGTTTTCACGGCCCGGCAATGAATTTTTCCGCAGAAAATCGGTCGTTTTTTCGCGCAAGGAAAATATTACTCCGTATACGTACGTATACGAGAAAGTAAAAAGCGCCCAACGCCCAATGAGGTTATTGAGACGGGTTGCGTCTTACGATATTATTTTTTTTAAATGAAAATTTCCTTTTATTATGATTTTTTTTAAACCCGTTTGCGGTTAAAAAAGGGCTAGGGCTTTTATCCAGCCAACAGCCGGTTAACCTTTACGCTCCGATGGGACGCATATTCGACAATACACTAGACACCAACACATTTGCGGGCTCCTCTGATCTGGGGTCAACAGAACGCGAGGCCCTCCGCGACAACACATACATACAAAGTCAAGAGACAAACAGCCATGCCCAAGGCGGGACTCGAACCCGCGACCCTTCGGACCAAAGCGCTGAGTCGGTACTCGCTCTTAGCCACCTCGGCAATCCAGGTCGGCTATTATGATGTTTTACTCTTCTTTAATGTTCTTGAAGTAATTTTTCGGTTATTCTATTAAGAAACCGAAAAATTGAGAAATGCCAAGGAAATGTACTTTGGGCAACGATAAAAAGCAATTGCCAGAGAATGGAGCAAGACCTAAAAATGCCAGTCCACACCAAGGAAATTAGAAAACTTTACTACGAGAATGTCTATGCCATTCGGTAGCATACTCCATAAATCCACTCTTGTAGCAATGCACTTCTTGAAACTTTCTCTTTCGGCATGCTTAATAGCAACAGCAAATTTATTGATCTGGCATGCACCAAACTTCGAAAGCAATACAAAATTATCGAAGAGAACTCCGCCTATCTTGTGTAATTCTACCTTCTAAAAGCGAAAGATGCCGGGAGTGCTATTTTTGAAGAGTTATGTTCTTGGTAAGGAACAGATAGCTCACTAATCATTGCGGAGATCGGAAAGACGAGAGCAAGTTCCTGTTCTCTAGAGCGCCCTGACTGGCTTAGGCGAAGTAGATAAGGTGACCCACACGATGTCAAATTCTCATTTGTTTCTAAGCGTTGTCCCTGCTCGACCCTTTAAGGCAAGAACATTTAGGGCATAGAGCTTCTTGATCAGAGTAGTCCTGACAGATTTTACGCGGTTGTTACCTGTTTGGTAAAAAATTACCCATCAGTGATTTCTCACAAAGTGATTGTAGACAACAAAATGTAGTGTACAAAAAATATTAAAAATGAAGAAAATTCAGTATAGGCACTTATAGGTTCTTAATGCTCGATTAGGCTGTTATATCTAAATTATGCATTTATAGGCATTATAAAATTCTCGCAAAAGCCATTTCTGTGGTAAACATTGATAATGGGGTAAGTTGGTTCAAAGAAATAGAACAGGCAAAAAGGGCATTGTCGGGACTAGTTATAAGGAATCTATCCGGCTAGTCCATCTGGCGTGTTGATGACGCAGAAGAAATAATTGTAGAAATATCGTTTGAAATTTGAAAGAGCTATCTTGTTCTTTATTCTTATTTAAGAGTTATTTTCTCTTTTTCTCTCTCCCCTCTGTCTCTCTTTCCCTCCCTCCCTCTCTCGTTCATTCTCTTATTCCCTTTCTTCGCTTTATCTTTCTCTTCCGTTACCCTCTATTTTTCTCTCTTTTCCCTCTTTTTCCCCTCCCTCTACCTCTTTGTTTCCCTCTCTTTTCTTCATCTCCTTTTCCTCTCTTTCTCACACCTCTCTCTTTTTCCTCTTTCCCTTTTTATCTCTCGCTCCTTTTCCCCTCCCTTTCACTCTCTCTTCCTCTCTTTTTTCCATCTCTTCCCTTCTCTTCTTTCCCTCACTCCCTCTCTTTCACTCTCTATTTCCTTCTGTCTTATTCTCTCTCCCTCCGTTCCATTTTGCTCTCTTTTACCTCTCTTCCCCTTCCTCTCTTCGCTCCTCTCTCTTTTGTTCTCCCTCTCATATTCCCTGTTTCTTATTCATCTCTCTTTCCATCTCTTTTTCACTCTTTTCTTCTCTTTTCTCTCATTCCCATTCTTTCTCTTTTCCCTCATTCGCACTCTTTCTCTTTTCTCTCTCCTCTCTCCATCTTGTGCAGGTCACTCCTGCTGTCCTCGACCTTGCCCCACGTCACACGGCAACGCTCAGCGACAATGATATTCAGGTGTATTGGATATTGCATTTAAATAAAGCAACATTTTGTGCTGCAGCGCCATCTAGCGGAGTTACAGTAATTGTACTATGCCTATATCCTTCCCACAAGTGCAAGCAATAAGTTGACAAAGTTTTATCGCAATCAGTGAACGATACGGCTATGCTTACACAGCGGTTCTACCGCATAGCTGCTGGCCTTTGGCCGAATATATTAGGAACCTATCTCGTAGCGACAGGCGAAAAATAATGATCGTGGTGCATCTACCAGAATATTATTTAAATTATTTATTTTCCGAATTTGTGTTGAAATAATCTTTACCAAATTTTGCAAGGACACTGCATGGAATCCTAAAGAAGAGCCTGTAAATTTTTCATATCAATTCATACACTCCCTTCTGTGGAATCGATGTCGATTACATGTCGTTGAATTCACTTTTATTAGTGTATAATAAGATAAGCGCATTTTTGCTGTCGGATAATTGACCAGCATTTTTAATGATTTGGTTTTATAATTTAAAAATGAAGAGAATTTAAATTCAACAGCAGAAAGGGGCTCTTTTTTTGTTTCAGTGAGGTTCATTCACTAGCAGAATTAAACAAAAAGAAACTATCCTCATTATCTTCATCTGTAGTTGTAGTATTTTAAGTATTTCCTTTTCTAAGTACACCTATCATATGTATTGAAATACATCTCTAAAATACGTGCCCAAAAACTCAAAAATACAGTTATTCCGATACAAAAAGTATTTCAAATACAAGTATTTAAATACTGCCTAACCCTGCTTATCCTTAATTCAACTAATACTGGCAAAGGAGTGGGGGAAGGTATTCCTGGTCTCAAGAAAACACGCACCTAGTAATATCACCCACTCCAATGCATTTGGCAAAAGCGCTGCTAGTGTATATATAGCACTGCTGCGCTAGTGTATATATAATACTATACAATATTATTTTTTAAATATTACATAATTCTAATATTAATAAATATTTATCAATTTTGCCAATCAAATCTAAATTTATTCAATTTTACGTAATAAAGGAAGGTAACGAATGAAAACTCTAGACCTTTTGGGGAGGGGCATGCCCCCCTGAAGGACACTGAGGACAGGATTGTATACATCAGTTTTATTTTCTTCATAATACTATACATCAGTTTTATTTTCTACATAATCAAGTAGTCGTCCACAAATTACATAGTAATTCTAAAGGGAGGGTTTGAGACAATGTTACCCTGTGTTATATAGTGGTATGACCTGGAATATTAGGCCCAGTTTGGCATTACATAATGCTCATATTTATTTATTATTTTTCAATATTTCTAGAAATAATCTTTTTTATTCAGTCTTAAACTAAGACAGAATTTAGAATAACATTACATTAGACTAACATTAGAATATTAAAAATAATAAATTAAAAAAAGTTAATGTACAAATTACTATAATAAATGGAAATGTGTTCATTAATGATTGAATCAATTATATTATGAAGAAAATATTTAAAACTGATCTTTTTTTTTTTTTTTTTAAGAACCAATTAAATTAGTATTGGAGTATTAGTATTTAATGTTGTTTTGTATCGCATCATAAGCATCACCCAACTCCATGCTTTTACCTACAATGTTTGGGTAGATGATAATTAGGGCCTGGATCTTTATTTAAATAATCTATCTTCATATTTAAATATTTTATTTCTTCACAATATTTTTTTTAAAGGAAAACAAAAATATTTTGATTGTTTAGTGTTTTTTAAAAGAATGTTAGCAAAAGGCAAAACTGTTTATCATTATGACCCCTAAAAATTCCGGAATAAATTGCATTTGTTAGCCCACACTCATTGGCCATGCACAATTCATGGTGATTCTCAGGAGTCATTGTTAGTGTTCAAGACGTTGCATTTTTGTGGTAAAACTGGGGATGCAACTACAATAAATTTCTTATCGCCTCCCCTCTCTCTTTCGTTCAGTGATAATCAAAACTAAATTGAGTTGAAGTTATCGGCTGGTGAAAAAGAAACTTCAAAAATACTAGATTTAATTGTGGGAAGGGATGTGTGTTTCTCATTCATAAATGAAACACTGAATTATAAATTTTAATATGTAACAAAGGTAATTAATATAATTTTTTACTGTTATGTATTTATTTATTTTTACTTTTTAAAAGAAAGGGATGATGCAAGTGTTACGTAATTATGAGGGTTACCACTGAGTTCCTGAAATTTCTCGTTTTTCAAACCATTTAAAAAAATATTTGCTGATAAGATTTTAGTGGATTATTTCACACTATTTATAGAAAATATTAAAGCAAGCATGAAATTAATTTGTAACCACTCTAATTTTGCCATGATAAAAGTAAAACTTATTAAAATTCAATAAACAGAAATTTAGCAAAAAATAATGATGAACTTTTTTTTTAATCTAGTTTTATAATCATCTCAAAAATATCCCTGACGTTAAATGATTCTTCCACAAATTCCCTGATTTTTCAGAAAGTAGTCACCATTTAGTAAGCAGCTGCTACCCCTTACTCATCTATTTGGCATTCTGTACTTGGGAGAAGTTTGGACCATTGAGCTGAACTGAAACACAACAGTGAAAAGTCACAGTTGATATTGTGCATGGCATTTTAATGTATTTATATAAATTTTTTAATTTATTTGAAAATTATTTTAATGTTTTGTTGTCTCAGGACAGAAGACTGCATAAAAGGAATTAAAAATATGCCCAATGTATAAATTCATCAATTTGAAATTATTTCTGATATGTTCATGCAACTTGATGTGTCAATTTGAAATTATTTCAGTCATGTTGATGCAATTTTGGACATTAGTCATGAAAAATTGTTCTATATATTTGAATCCCCAAAAATATTTTCATTATGCAGTCAAGAAGTTGCTCAAAAACACTTCAATGCTTGGAACTGGACCTACTAAAATATTTTGCACTTTTTCCTACATATGACAGACTTAGTTTTTAACTGTGTCATGAAATGAATGATTAAAAATCAGTTGTGACAGGTAAAACTTTTACTGAAGGGAAAGACTTGAATTTCACCTATTGACTCAAGGTTTCATAGAATTAATATATACTCCAAAGTAGAAACAGATCTCAGATAGTAAATGAAAGATTGATGGTACAATGTGCTCAGAATATACATAAAGTGTCATCAGAACTGGGGAGGCAGAGGGGGTCTATCTTCCCCCTATTTTTGGAAGGTAATCTCATACATTTTCAACATCCTATTTATATGAAATTATACGTTTTTCAGAAGCGTCACAATTTTCACAAATCAATAATGTATATTTATTCCAAAAATAACAAACAACGAATTTATTAGTGTCATATCCAGAAAGAAAAATGATTTCTTTTAATTCTAATATGGTTAAATTCTTTGATTGTTACTAACACTTTGCAGACTGAGTCACAATTGGGTTTAGTTTCTTTTATGTTTTCAACTTTCACTTATGACTGTATCTCACAATTACAGGTTAATATTGTTATTGTGTTTCTGAATCACAATATCTACAATATTTTATATATGTAAGACTTCACGACTCTTCTTTGTAGATAGTCTGAAGTGTGATTCAATTCAAATAGTCACATTTACGTAAAATGGCACTATTTAAGTAAAATGTGACTCACATTTAAGTAAAATGTGAGTGACCATCTATTGTTATCTGTAAGTCTCTTAGAAAATGATATTGACCCAAAAATATAAATTAGAACTTTTGAAAGAAAAAAAGGACTGTTGTAAATAGAATGAGAAACTACAGAAATACAGGGGACTTTCACAGAGGCCATATCTTACCCCACTCCTTGGCCACCCCTTCAATTTAATTCCAGCACCATTGAACATAAAATAAATATTCAAGTATCAAAGTCAGAATGAATTTGCTCTCTCAGAATTTATTAGAAGTTTACAGGCAATTAAAAACAATTTTCAAGAATTATTATTTTAGGACGATAATTTTACAAAATTGAGGCACAATATTGATGATACCAGTACTTTAAATAAAAAAAAACAAATAACTCTTATTGGTAGAGTAATGAGATCAAAATTTGGACACACATTTTCAGATACATAAATAAAAATAGCAAAATATAATAAAAAGAAATGAAAACATCTCATTCATCTCATTAAAACAACGATCATCATATATTTTCTTAAAAACAATATCATTATTGAAGCAGTTATATGGTCTAGGATTCAACAGTTTCAATGCTTACACAAGATCATCTTTCTATTAACTAACAAAGCCTGATGGTTATACACAGCAATAAATGTTAAAATGATTTTACAGCATGATGTATAACGTACTGAATTTCAAGTGTTGTATTATAGTGACATTTACTACATAGACTAAAGCAATGATGCCTCACATAAAAATCAGACAAAATGTAAAATTGAATAAATAGTACTGTACATTGAAAAAACAATACCTCTCCTTTTTGCTCTGCACAGTTGACAACATAATCTCTGTTGTTAAGTCACAAAGAATTAATAATATGAAATTCCTATGATCACTTACAAAGAGTACAATGTTTGACACAAATTTATTAGTTCATTTACAAAGAATTTGTCCATATGCACACTCACGTTAATGCAAAGGTAGTATAATGTGATGCTCCAGGGAATCTCAGGCAAAATAAAACATGTTTTCCAGACTATAAGATTACCCCTAATTTTGAAAAGGTCTCCTTAATGTTCAAAGGGCATTTTCAATAAATAGCAAATTGTATTAGAAACAGACTAGAAAATTGTCTTGTTGAGATAGACTTTTATCCTGTGCTTTCACTATTTTCTTCTTCTGTACAATCATCTGCATCATCATCGTGTTTGTCTCTACCACCTTAGTCTTTATTTGTACTATTGTGTGTTAATTTCTTTCTTTCCTTCCAAGTCAGGGCAAAAATAGAGCTGTAGCTTTCCATTACAATTGTCTCAGTTGTCAATAGCTGTATGATAAAAGAAAACCTCAGGCAGGTCGAGTATGCTAGATACGGTTATACAAATATTTCCCTTACTCCCAGGTGTAGATAATAAATAAAACAGGGCCAAGGCCTGGGAAAACTGCTAATTGGTAAAAGTTGGATTAATTAGACCCCAAAATATGAAATACACACATATATGAATTAGAAAGTAAACAAGCTATTATACACTAATTTTTATTTTCAAAAAATAGTTTCAAATGTTATTGAGATATAAGTTGGTTTCATAAAAGACAGCTCTTTGCTAAAGTCAACACATGAAGGAATAAAATATTTAGAGAAATGTAAGAATACATTAAAAGTATTAATAGTATTATCTGGAATATGAAGAGTTGCGAATGTTCTTTAAATGCAAAGCAAATAACAATAGAAACTCCAAATTAAATATCACACATGACAAAATGCAACAAGTCAATTCAAAATAAATAATATACAAAGAAACAAGAGAACATGTAGAGGTAAGTGGGAAAAAAAGGTAATTTTCTTTTGGGTTTTTGTTGTTTCAGTCCTCATCATTACTAAGAACTTTGCAATGTTTTTTTTTTTTCCCTTTGGACTTTCAAATTCTGAATCTGAATCCAATAATCGTTTTTATTTCATTTCAGTAGTTTCATGATCTGCCTGTGCAGTTTATTGAAGTGATTCATCCTTGCTCTCAGATGAATCAACAAGGATCTTCAATTTCTCCTTCTTAGCAGATTTTATATTTCTGGTTGTATTTTCTGGCATTTACGTAACTTCTTTGTTATTATGTGCATTTTACTTAGTGGCTTTTACATTTCTGCTTGCACTTGCTACCATAGATTCATTTTCTTCTGACTCACTAGAAACATTTTCATTCAGCAAATCATTCACTGATAATGAATGAGAATTTGGAGTTAATTTAGGCATTTGGATAAGGATTAATGACAAAACTGATGACAAAGTTGAAGTTTCACAATGAAGTGTCCAAGTTCTGGTTTTCACAATTTTGAGTTTCTATTTCAGTTTCCAAGTCCCTGTCATTCTGATATAGTATCCTTCTGCATTTATCAGCAATTTGCTGATCAAAATTTGCAATAGAACAAATATCTCATTTTATTGGTGACATCTATTTAGTAAACATGAACAGACAATACACTGATACTCTAAATTTTTAAAAACAATAATACAAATTAATAAAAAAATTGCCACTTCTTAATAAAGTATCAAAATAGAGATAAGGGTAATCAAGGCTTTAAAGATAATCACATTTACATTTTCATAAATTTGGTAAAACTATTTTCAGGGTTCTTGAAAACGAAAATTTACACTTCATAAGCTTAGAAATATATGATTTTTAAACAGACATAAACATTCAGGGTGGCCAGTGATCTGGTATTTTGAAATTTAAGTTTTTTTCCCAGTTTTCCAGATTTGAGAACATAAATTCTCTAGGTTCTGTTTCGCTCATTACAACTTTTTTATTTCTTAACCATACTATGTAATTCACACACTTCTCTCTGCAACCGAGTATTAGAGTGTAGAATATTGTCCAAAAACAAGCATAAAAAACTAATTTTTTTCTAGGAAACATTTGTTACTAATTAATATACAGCCTTTGCTTATAAAGTTTAAGAAAATATAGACATCAGATAACTGTACATTGTCCATATTCCATTTTCAAGTTTCTGACAAAATGATAATTTTCTTTTCAATTACTTTCTAATACAAATAATGAGACAATATCATTATTATTTGGACAGAAAATGTAGGGGGACATGTATCTGTTCTATTTCAGATATCAAACCAATCAAATATTTAAAATTTTATTAAAATGTTTCTTATAATCTTCGTCACTGATACCCCCAACAACATATATTTCTCACAAAAAGTTTGTTCGGAATATGTAATGTAATTAATACACAATAATTCCAATACAAATTTTTATATTAGGAGCATAGTACATAAAAAGTTTCTGCAGTTGAAACAAATGCTCCACACTGCACAAACCTTTCAAAGTGACAAATTTTCTTTACTTTTGCAGCTATTGGCAGAGTCAGGGACCCAAAAGGTATTGAATATCAGTAAAAATACCGGTATTTTTTCGGTACCAAAATACCGGTAATTTACCGGTATTTTTTCGTACCTCTATCATCCTTATTCTTTATACCGGTAAAATACCTTTATAGGACGTCTACATCGGTATGGACGTCCATAAAGGTTATGCTGGTATTATACCGGTATTTTCAATGAGAATAATGTCGCTCACACCATCCACAAAAAGAAAATAACTTCCTTCCTATTTGCGAATGCTTAATAATTAAATGAAGGATCATGAACACTCATACTCACTCTCACACACTCATACTCTCATACACACGTGCTCTCTCACTCACACACTCATACTCACTCTCATACACACGTGCTCTCTCACAGTCACACACACTATATACCATACCACATATACCATAGGCGGGATTTCCGATAGTTAATTGGGGAAGCAAAGGGTCTCCCAGCATAAGATAATAAAAAGTTCCCCTGCACCAAATGACACATGAGTAGTTACACTATAACTCTTAACATTAAAATAAGATTTTTGAAAGTTTTCTTGGCCCCGTCCCACCACCCTCACCTATCTACGGCCAGAAACGTGTTTTTTTTTATTTTAATTTTTTTCGTCAACTTAACACAATTTTATCTCATTGAATATAAATGAAAAATAAGAAAATAATTTATATATTATTACTTTATTACAGTTATTATTAAATATAATAACTATCATAAAAACATTTTTACTTTCTCGCTGCTCGTCTGGTGTATGTAAACAACACTAGCGGCTAAAACTTTCGTAGGATTTTTCCCAAATTGAAGAAACCCCCGCCGATCTGGCCTAAGTCGAAACTCTGCGATTTTGAAAAATGAACACAAATTTTTGTGGGTACTTTACTTGAAGCTCCAGGGACATTTTCAAAATTTTCTCAAAAATGGCTCCATTTTTTTCTTTAAATGTATTGTAATAGAGTAAAATACACTTATAAATGTGGCATAGGTCCAATTTTCACTGTTGTTTCTATTTTCGATAATTGCAAAAGTTTGGATTTTTTTCGGCGACTTCCTACAACTACAAAACTGAAGATAGGGACTTTTCCTTCAAATGAAATTTGTTGTCCTTAATTAGTTATTTAATTACGGTCATGACCATTTTTTAAACTTTAAGTCGTTTTCGCGCAATATTGAGTGCGATATGTGCAATTTTATGAAATAAAAAAAGCAATATTTTCTCAAAAATGGCTCCACATTTTTTCTTCAAATGGTACAAATAGTGAACGTTTGGTAGAAAAAAAAATTTGTCTCTCGCGTCCATAATACTATTTTGTTCACATTATTGCATCTAAGTGTAAATGTGCTTTAAATGATAAGTGTAGTCATATAAATTTTCTCGAAAGCTCAAAAATTTTCTGTGAAAACAAGCTGAAAATTCCTAATTTTCTGAAACGCTGAAATGCCATTATCTCAGAAATGGCTCCAAATTTCCGAACGGATAGTGCAAATTGCACTGTTTAAGATGGCATAAAAGTCATTTGCTTTTTAAATTACACAAATGTAATATTTTAAAATATCACTCTTCTCTTTAATATGCATATTTTCAGCGATTTGTATACATTATTGTATTTGTGAGTGGTTGAACTTCAAATGACTTCCAGTGAAGTTTTCGAAAATTCAAAAGATTTCTACGAAAAAGAGTTTCAAATTTCGCATTCAAAGTAACCCTTTAACGCCATTTTCTTCAAAACAGCTTTAAAGTTTTCAATAAAACTTTCCTCGTAGGACGAGATTGTACTCTTCTTCAATATTATTAAAGTAATATTTCGGATCTACTATTAGGAAAAATTGAGAAATTTAAAAAGAAAATGGTTTTTGGACGGCGACAGTTTGCAGCTGGCAAGAGGATGGAGCAAGATTGTAGAGCTGGCCCAAACCAAACAAATTAGAAAACTAACTAGTACGAGAAAGTCTGTGCCATTCTGTATAGCACCACTAGTTTTGATTGCTGAGCTATAATAAAAAAAACATTTCCCAGTCTTTAAATCACATTGTCTTTAAATATCCTGAAATGGCTGCAACTGCTCTGCGCATTTATTGTAGTGTTTATTATACATTTGTAATGAAAATTGTTTTGTCCAAAAAAGAATTACACTTTGTTATAAGAATGGTACCGACATTATAATGAAAATGACAGATTCGCGTTTATAATAACAGAGAAATGAAATTATTATAACATTGATAAGAGAAAATATTCAGTTGAGATAAGAGGTTGGCTTTTTTCTCAGTCTACACTTGGCATCAAACAAATAGGTCATGTATTAGTTACATTATATCTTACATTATAAGGAAAAGACATACAATACATAATATAATAAACCTTTTTTACTCAACATCATGCGTAATTTTCTTTCTCCTTTTTCAAAAATTGTAAACGCGCTGTTTTTGGTCTCTAACACTGTATGTTCACCCTAGAACTGCCGGATCACAGAAAAGTTAGTTAGTCGGTGAATTTTTTGAATCCGTACTTTTCACAGCGTTGGCAAATTTCTTCATTTTTTGAAGGTCTGTTTAAGAAAATCATTTTACAAGATGGTCAACGGCCTAAAGTTTTCAGTTTGCCGACTACGCTTCCATAGATTACAAGGAATGCTGGAAAGAAACGTCGTTTTGTGAGAAGCACCTATTTTTCGGCATTTGAAATATTTAAGAACGCTAGGAATTTTGTAATGGAAAGAATTTATTTAATCATAATATTGTGACGTAACCAAATATCAGATTCGGAAATAAACACATTTATTTTGTAATAACTTCTCCGCAGTGTGTGGGTTCCAACCGAGGGCGCCTCCCGTAGGCAGCGAAAGGGTCAATTAGTTCCGCGCAGCTGCAAACGCGACTTATTGGCGTCGCCTCGGACGAGCGAGGGGCACAATGTTTGTGACACGCGCCAGTTACATCCCCTGGCCTAAAGGCATTCCTATGCACGACAAACAAGTATGCATTTATAGATTCCCAGAGAAATCTGGGTTACTTTCATGTACTTTCCAATAACATGTAAACAGGTCAAAAGCATATATACCAAAATGAAGGAGCTCTCTCCAGCATTGTTCTTCGGAACGTTGTTCATGTCAGTCGTCAGAATTCTAGAAACTTGTACTGTTCTTGAAGAATAAATTACCTTTTTTAAAAACTGGACTTCTGAGACCTAGAACTTAATTGGCGCAGTCGGTAGGACGCAGCTCACTGTGTTGGAAAATTCATCGCGAATCAGGAAAACACAGGTGAATTTTAATTCAGTTGGTGCTGCACTGTCCATCTTCAAAATTCAACGGCAAAAGTTCTGGAAAACCAGCGAAATCTACAGAAGATCATCAACGGTTAAACGAACCATCGCCACTGGTAAAGTTCAGCAGAAGCTAGAGACATCTACAGAGGATCGTCGACAGCTAAGCCAACAACCACCAGCTATTACATAAGTATAAGTATATTAGAAGAAATAAGAAGAAAATAATAAAGAAACAAGAAGAAACTTCAATCGTAATAAGTGTCAAGAAATATCAACATATATATATATATATATATATATATATATATATATATATATATATATATATATATATATATATATATATATATATATATCATAGTACTCCGCAGTTCTTCGCAGTTCTTCGCAGTTCTTCGCAGTCCTTCGCAGTCCTTCGCAGTCCTTCGCAGTCCTTCGCAGTCCTTCGCAGTCCTTCGCAGTCCTTCGCAGTTCTTCGCAGCTCATTGCAGCCTCCCCTCAGTCTCGTTGTGAGTTCATCACAGTATAATCTCTACACTTCGCAGAATCTTCACTGTGACCATTTCAAGCCATCAAACTTGTAAGTTTTAAGAACTTCTTACAGTGTCCTATTACATTCATTCTATAACCTAACAATTCAAGTGTTATAAAAATGGAAATCAAGGAAAAATTCGATCTCTATTCAAAATTAGTGCCATTCTATTCCGGACCCAACGATGACTTAACAAAATTTATCAAACAGGTTGAACTTCTGTTATCTAGATTAGCTTTAACCCAAGATCAAAGGGATTATCAACTTTTCGTGTTCAGCTTCATCCAGTCTAAAGTAATCGGAGAAGCAGAATCAATAATTAAAAATAACACGATATTAAATTGGTCGGACCTGAAACACAAGCTAATTCTTTGTTTTGGAAACATTCGTTCGGAAGAACATTTACAGTTTGAATTAGCATCAAGCTATCAGTATCAGGGTGAAACCTATATGGAATATTATCATAGAATAAAGAGTCTGGCTCAACAACTAAATGATACAGTCTCATTAACTACTGAAGAACCCTTACTAACTCTGAAAAAACAATTGTATACCACCACCACGCTAAAAGCATTTCAAAGCGGTCTCATAGAACCTTATAAAAGTAAATTAGAAAATTATCATACGCATAGTATAGAGGAAGCCCTTCAAAAATGTATTGAGTACGATGATAGAGTTCATGACCAATACACCACATTCTTGAGAAACAATTTTAAACCAAAACCAATCGATAGAAACAATCAAAAAACCTCATCTAATCAAAATCGATCCCCTAAACCATCTAACGGGTCACCTTTCATTCCATGGAAACCCCAAATGCACTACCCGAATAATTTTCAAAATCCTCTGAACAACTTTCACAATCCTCCAGGACATTTCGGAAACCAAATTAATCGCTTCAATACAAATCAACCTTTTAGAAATCATCCTTCTAATCAACAATTTAGGAATCATTTTCAAAACAACTAACCACGTCTCGACAGACCAACCCCAATGTCTATCACAACTAAAAACACAGATAGAAATCGCCCTCCAATTAATCCAAGAGTCCCAAACATAATTGTGGAAGAACTCTTTCACCACGATGAAACACCCGAAATATTCCAAGACAGCCAAGGTCGTACATTTCAGTATGTAGGGCACCAGGAAAGCGGAAATGTACTCTATCCAGGAAACTCGCGGAATAGAAAGTGAAAGTGAGTCAACGGTAAATTTCCCGATCAGACACGATCCTCAGCCACACAGAACACCTGAATAATTATACAGGGTCCAAACTTCCTTTCGCTATAATTGACGGACTTAGAATTTTAGTAGACTCGGGAGCATCATCATCTATCATGAATTCAAAAGTAGCAAACGCAAGATTTAAGGACTATTTTTATCCATATAATTTCAAACTGACCACAGTGAAACAAAACCATTATGGAGATATTGCATTTAAATATCCCTTGTTTAAAAATTATAACATCAACAAACCAATCAAGTTTTTAGTGTTATATTGGAATAATCATGATGATGCACTTATATCTACTAACGATTTAAGAGAGTTAGGAGCAATTTTAAACTACCAAACAACACGCTAACTATCCAAGGAAAGCCGATTCCCTTTTATGAGGAATTGAATAATGTTAATCCCATGCCTCTAAAAAGAATCTCTAAGACTCTCCTTGTTCCTGTAAAAGTTAGTGGAAATATATACGTCCCAGAAACTAAAATCAAAAACATGAAGATTCCTGAAGGAATATACGTTAGTATAAACAACTACATAGAAATACCCCATGAATCGGAAGTAGAAATTAATAGTTTAACACCGACTGAAGCAGGACCGTTAAGCGAATTTATAGTAAGTGATAGGAACCCATTTAATGTACATAGTGAACCTAATTAAGAGATAATCAATAATATAAGAACAGAACATATGAATAATGAGGAAAGAAATATGATAATCAAACTATGCAGACAATACACAGATATTTTCCATCAAACTGAAGTAAAGCTCAGTCCGGCACGTATGGTGAAACGAACTACTAATAATGACCCAGTATTTACTAGAAATTTCAGACACCCTCACCACAAGAAAGACGAAATTCAAAGACAGGTAGAGAAATTATTGAAAGACGGGATAATACGCCCCTCAACATCCCCGTATTCTAGCCCGGTGTGGATAATACCGAAAAAGTCAGATGATAGTGGACAAAAGAAATGGCGAATGGTAATAGATTATAGAAAATTAAATCAGGCAACCATTGAAGATAAATTCCCTTTACCAAGGATAGATGACATCCTTGATAATCTCGGGAACTGTCAATACTTTTCCACCTTAGATTTAGCGCAAGGGTTTCACCAAGACAGTATTGAAAAAACGGCATTTACAGTTGAAAACGGACATTACGAATATACCAGAATGCCGTTCGGTTTAAAAAATGCCCCTGCCACATTCCAATGCATGATGGACCACGTTTTGTTGAAATATATAAATAAATTTTGTTTTGTGTATATGGACGATGTAGTCATTTTTCGAAATCATTACAAGGGCACATGAACCATATCAAAACCATCTTTGATGAATTTAGGAAATACAATCTAACAGTGCAATTGGACATTCAAGAGATACCACCGGAGACACCGTACATTGAATTAGAGTTAAAGCCTGTCCAGCTACTCTCGCATTGCCATAATATATAATACTAGTTTATTGAAACAAGCATATTATAGTCTCTTATCTAATTATTTAATTATCAACAACCAAGTAGGAAATACAACCCTCAGTGTTCAACTACATAGAGAAATGTTAGTCTTAGAAAATCAAATATTTAAAATAACACAAACTCGACAAAAACGAGGAATTATAAATGGTTTTGGAACCATTATCAAATGGGTTACCGGCAATCCTGATAACAATGATCTAGAAAATCTTCAAAAGGAATTAGAAATCCGTAAAGAAAATCAAAACATACTCAAAAAGGAAATAAACTCAGTTGCTACTATTGCCAAGCAAACTATAGATAGATATGAAAAAGAACTTAACATTATTATACAAAATTAAAATAAAACACGCTCATACTTAGAACAAGTTCAATCAAGGATCGACCATTTGTACCTTGAATTCCAATTTCAGAGTCAAATATCTTTATTAAAAAATCACGTACTCATAATAGAGAGAACAATTAATGCTATACAGACTCAAAATATAAATCTTGAATTGTTTCAGTATGATGAAATTATCACTTTATTAAACCAATTAAGAAATTTGTACTCAGCACAATTGTTATTCAACAAATATAACCATATCTACGAATTCTTACAAAATTGTAAAATGAATGGAGTAGGAACGTCAGACACTGTAACCTTTATTTTGGAAGTTCCAATTCTAAGACCTACTGTATATCAAACCAAACGTATTGTACCAATACCAAATATACATAATATGAATTTAAAGCTACCCGCAAACTACTTACTGGAAAATGAATATGGAGATAGATTATGGACTAATGAAAATTGTCAAGATATATGCTATCAATCAACTGGCTACCAGCATTCTCAATGTAACTTAAGAGACTTATCAACTTGCGAAACAATAAATGTTAAATTAACTAGAGCTAACACCTTACAACTATATGACGAGCTAATTGTTATTTCACATAACATATTGCAAGGTATAAACAAATGTCTCAAGAATTCTCAATTAGAAAAACTAGTATTATAAGAAACTATTGTAACCTGTATATCAATAATGAATACTATGTAAATAAAAATAATACATTTAGAATTAAGTTACCAGAACTGGTTCAACTACAGGTAAAGACAAAACAAAAATTGTATCTATTAGAATTTAATCAAACCAATGTAAATAATATACAACAAAAACTACTTGAAATTAAAGACGAAACGTTGCTCATTCACGCAACAACACATGTAACTCTCACGATTATCCTAAGAATTATTATGCTTTATGCTTTTATATGTATTATACTGTACTACCTATACAAAAGATGTACAAAGAAAAATATTCAATATAATGGAGACATCACTTGTAATGGATCTCAGGAGAGCTCCAACTTAAGGGAGGAGGAGTTACATCCCCTGGCCTAAAGGCATTCCTATGCACGACAAACAAGTATGCATTTATAGATTCCCAGAGAAATCTGGGTTACTTTCATGTACTTTCCAATAACATGTAAACAGATCAAAAGCATATATACCAAAATGAAGGAGCTCTCTCCAGCATTGTTCTTCGGAACGTTGGTCATGTCAGTCGTCATAATTCTACAAACTTGTACTGTTCTTGAAGAATAAATAACCTTTTTTAAAAACTGGACTCTGAGACCTAGAACTTAATTCGCCTTGGATCTCCCCAGGGGACCATCGACCACGATGCTCGGAGGAATTTCGGAAGACCGTCCAAGTTTGTTTATAGGAAGTGTGCGAGAAAGAGCGCTTTCGGCTGACTCTGGAAAATTCCATCAAAATTACTTGAGAAACGTGTAATCTGATAGGTGTAAAATCATGTACGGCGTAGTAACTTTCGCCCAGTAACGCCACACATTCTAAAAATTCAGCAGGAAGTTCTAGAACATTCGTAGAAATTGGGGGGGGGGAGAAGCGCGGAGGTGCTAGAGTCGTGGAGGTCAGAAGCATTCAAGTAGCCGGACGGAAGGGCCGCACAGAGCCGTGTGAGGCAGAAGTGTGTGGGCGCTAGGGTAGCGCGAATTAGCACGATAAAAGCGCAGAGGTGTTATTAACACACCGAGTGTTAGGTAGATGAAAAGGAACTTTGTTCGATTTTGTTATTCTTTTTATATCTCTGCTCGTTTACGCCCGCGCCAATTGTCGCAAGTTACGCGACTACGATAATTAGTGAAGTCGGTGATAATTCTCCCGAGGAGTATCGTGTTTTATTCTGACGCTAGGACTTATAAACTGTCGTCACCGATAACGTCGTCACCGCTGCCGCAGACGTGGTTTTGCTCTCCTGAATGGGAAGCTGGCTACGAGAAGAAACCCTTCTCCGTCACCCAAGGGACGTGCTGTCCAGAAGAAAAGGAGCCCGGCTTCTTTGGAGGCCGTTCACCCCAGCGAGTTCCTCTGCCGCACATGGTGATTTTAGTTATTTGTCGAGCTCCGACAAACAAAACGAACATTTATCACGCCCTTCAGGCTTACCTGGACTATATTCAATATTCAGAAGATGCTGGCCGCGCATTGGCCCTTTTCTTGTAATTTTGTAAGCGCATCTCTGTTTAATTTTTCCTTTATTTGTTCCAAGCAATAATCATAAGATATAATTGTATTAGTTTTAAGACTGCATGATAAAAAAAGCAAGGGTTTGAAACTGAGCTCAGATAATTATAACAAATTATTTCTACTAATTTTTCTATTTTTTAATTTCTCATTATATTTATTTTCTCTTTAAATTTTCTTTCAATTGATCTCTATCACGTAGCCACGTCCGTCCCCCACCTAAATTTCAGGCTCTACTCGCCTCCTGAGCTAGCCGGCAACACGAGCCCAGGTGGGTGCGACCAACCGTCGGAGTTACAATATATGTTAATTCGAGTATTATGACTAGAGACAGGATTTCCATGCAAATGCATGTTTTTATTTAAGCTTCGTAGAGATTTCAAACTTTGTAACTAGTATATATTTCATGAAAAACTCGCTTTAAAAAATGCATACTTTTTCCGTGCAAGTTTACATGTTTTTGGATGTTTTTTGGAGAAATTCATGCATAATGTATGTTTGGACGTTTTTTTAAATTAATGTTGCATATTTACACCTCTATCTAGCCTATTAAGTACTTATTATTTCTCTACATAATTTGTGAATATTAAAACTGACGCATATTTTGAATAAATAGTATACTGATTTTAGATTCTGATAGCACGCAATGTCTAATGCTATTTGTTATACTACACATTTTAACCTACCGGTACATTTCTTGGATTTGTGACGCGAGTACACGTGCGGGGAGCAACGATCCCGAAATGAATTATCAATGCCATATGATACGTCGCAAGGATACGGGAGATACGCGAAGCCTAAACTCAGTATCATTTGATAACTGACAAAGGGGGAGGAAAATAATCAAGGGCAGGCTCTCAGTCTCCTTGCGATTAACACAAGTTTCTTAATTGTGAAATTAAGTTAGTGGCGGCTCGTGGGTATTCGCATGTTCGCATGTGCACACCCAAATAACAGCGGTGCAATGTTTCTTAAACATTTCTTAACATGAGGGGAATACAAGACCTCTCAGAGCGTTTCCGAAGCATGGTATTTCAAAACACGCGCCGTTCGAAAGCTGCGATTGACAGTCCGCCGCCAATGTCTTACGTGACAGCAGGCTAGAGCACACTCGGGAAATGCGAGCGAGCAGCCGGGGGCGTCGGCTCCCACGGGGCTGAAGGGGAAAGAGGGGGAACATGGTGACTTACGGGAGGTGGGAGCACACTCCGGACCGTGCGGATATTACTGCGCAGGCGCGACCTCGGGAAATGCCTTGACATGTCGAAGATATAACACTCGGCTAGCAAAAGTTTTGAAGGTAAGTAAGTGTGTCATTGATGGAAGAAAGTGTGAGTTATCTCTCCACTTAAATGAGCTCTCACCCCTTCCAAAGCAATTCTTCGGTAGCGCGCGAAACGCAAACGCATTGCTGTGCAGTGTTGCATTCATAAGTATTGTGTTAATCGAATGTTATTGCACATTTTAAAGGGAGTTACAATTACAAATCCATTCCTAAGCATGTGAAAACCAAAATGTATGGTGTAAACGTATGTAGGAGGCTACTTTTTAATGCGTTTTGAAAAACCGAAGTTCGTTTTTCTGTGAAGTGTGTTTGTACAACTGACAATGAATAGCACCGAAAATATTAAAATAACATCAATGGAAAAGTCACAGACAAAATTGCTGAAAAGAAACAGCATTTACTGAAGCGACACAGACTTAGTATTTCGTCAGTCAGTGTAGACGGCAAACTATCCAAATTTTTTTAGTATAAGGTATAGAAACTTTAAAGCTTTAATTTGTGCAGGGAGTATATGGAAAATACTCCTTAGCAAAAGTGCGAGTAAAAAAGTTTCGAATCAATGTGTTTTTTGACACCCTTTGAAAATCATTCTGGAAGTGCTGAATCATGCGGTAATACGACAAAAGTTGTAAATATTTCGGAGGGGTCCTTGCCGAGCGAAGTCGAAACGAATGTTGTGAAAAGAAATGTGGTCAACCCTCGTTGGTGATAAAATGAATTATTCACCATGTTATCAAACTTCATGAGATGCCTTGTTTCTAATTGTCATTATCTATGTTAATGAATACATGTATATGCTTGTAATGTATGCCTGTATGTATGAGCATTGTGTGTGTGTATGTGAGTGTGTGTGTGTGTGTGTGTGTGTAAGAGAGAGAGGGGGGAGGGGGAGGAAGGGAGAGAGAAGAGAGGCGTTGCACACCCTAATAGTATGACCACGAGCTGCCACTAAATTAAGTATAAAATGGCTTTTCGTAAGGCTTTATGTGCAACACTTCTCAAACAAAGTATTGGAAACGATTGTCTGCAGGATGGAAATGTAACGCGGTTTATAACACTGTTGATACAAACGATAAACATATTTTTTTTCAACGTTTTCATTTCATTTTAACACTTGCTTTCCTCTTCAAAAAAGAAAATTAAATATTTCACGGAAAAGCAATTCTTGAATAACACAAGGGATTAGGATAACATGTAAAAACAAGCGAATTCATTCTTTCATTTCTTAACATCATAACGTATCTCAGGATTTCCTCCTCTACTTTAAAAAATACAAATCATTGTTAAGAAAAGTCATAAGGCAGGCTAAAATCATGAAACACGATCAGGATATTGTGGCGTCAAACAGTCGCCACATACAATAAATATTGGCTACGTGCATTTCATTCACGAGGAAGTAGGCTGCGACAGCGGGCAGCATGCAAGGGACGCCTCCCTGAACAAAGGGAGGCTATATCGGGACGGGAAACCCGGCTCTCGCATAGGGCGAAAGACAGAAAACCCCAGGGCTGCTGACATTGCGTTGCCACGGGGCCAGATTTGTGAACCCCGAAGTTCGGCTGTCGGGTAAACGCGGCTGGCGGAAGCGGCGAGATGACGCACTTCCGTCAGCCGGCCCCGAGGGTATATAAGCGCACTCGTACACGACTCTTTCTTCTGATTCTCGAGCTCTGCGTGGGATGTCGTGTGAGGGTGCGCGGCGCGTGGCACGTCGGGTAGGCTACGGGGACTACTGGAGCCGGCGTGAATTCGTCGTGATTTAGAGTGAAGGGTGCATCACACCGCGGGAGTAAGTCTTATCTGGCAAGCGGTTGTGGTGACCAGGTGAAGTTCCTCCTAGAAATAGGCTGTAGATATTGTAAATAGTAGATTCGGGTGTCGGAGGATATCTGTAATAAATATTAATATCACACTGTTTCACGTCTGTTTTTCGTTGCTGCGGCAATGACGCCATAATATTTTGAACTCAAATAACAAAAAAAAAAGCAATATAGAATACAATAAAAATACGACCAAATAAACTAGAAACCTTGTAGAGAATGTTGTTTTAAAATATAACGATAGAAATGTGACCGACTCGATAACAGTGGCTCGTCTCTTTAACCAATACTTTTCGAGAATTGCTGCCGATAACAGTAAGGGGCTTCATCCACAAAATATAAAATCAGACATTTCCCCAAAAATTGTAGGCACAATGTTCGTTTCCGACACTTCTTCCTATGAAATTCTCAAAATAATCTGTAAACTAAAAAATAAATATTCGGCTTGTTTAGATGAATTTCCGCATTGTTTGTGAAAGACCTGTGCGCCTGCCATTATACACCCTTTAACTCACATATTGAATGCATCCATATGCACCGGAACTTTTCCAGATATTTCTAAAACAGCTAAGATTAAGTCGCTTTTCAAAAGCAACAAAAATGAAACTCGAAATTATCGGCCTATTTCTCTTCTGTCAGTTTTTGAAAAATATTAGAGAGACTTAATTACGTACGAATGGAAACCTTTCTCAGTAAACATGACGCACTTTCAGATTGTCATCATGGATTTAGCAAATCAAATTCTACGGAAACAACCATATTCTCTTTCCTTAAAGATGACCCCTCATCATTGGATCAAAACGAAGCACCTATTGGATTATTGTTAGATCTTTCTAAAGCTTTCGACGTCATTGATCATGACATATTACTTCCAAAATTACCTTCATATGGAATCCGTGTATTGCTCTAGATTGGTTACGTTCGTATCTTAAGCAACGATCCCAGAGAGTAGAAATACCTTACTGGAATAATGGAACATTACGAACACACTATTCTGACTCTTTGCCAATTGCACGTGGAGTCCTCATAGATCGGTTTTAGGCCCTATTCTGTTCCTACTTTACGTAAACGATATGACCTCGACGATTCGAAACGGAAGAACAGTTCTCTTTGCGGATGATAGAACATTCTTTGTAATAAAGAAACCGTAAATAGTACAATATCTGATGTTTCAAATTGGTTTCGAAATAACAGATTAATAGTAAATGAAAAGAAAACGGTTTTAATGCATTTTTCCATTTCAATACAATTCTGTACTCCATTGAAAATGAACGGTGTACCATTGACTGATGTTAAGGCAACAAAATTTTTAGGTCTCTCAATTCACTCAAACCTCAAATGGAACGTCTGTTTAAATCAATTGAACACAAAATTAAGCTCATCATGCTACGCGTTCAGAATTCTTTCAAATTCAGCCAGCCTTCATACTGCTCGTTGTGTATATTTAGCGAATGTTCATTCCCGCCTGAGATATGGCATAATATTCTGAGGAAATACATCTTAAAGCTCCCAGACGTTTAGATTACAAAAAAAGAATTGTACGAATAATAACCAAATCCCACCCACGTGATTCTTGTAAGCCTCTCTTTATTAATCTAGGAACTTTACCATTACCTTGTCCGTTGATTTACGAATCAGTAGTTTTTGTCAAAAATGACTTGCTTAAGGGCGGGAATATATTTTCAGAAAACGCTGATTTCTATAAGTCATAGATATAATAGACTATAACTATAACACTCGACGTAGTAATCATATTCATCAGGTGACGGTATCAACAGCTCATTACAAAACAATCACTTACAATACATGTACATTATTTTACAATAATTTGCCACAGGACTTTAAAGGATTAAATTCTATAGAAAAGTTTAAATCTCAAGTAAAATCGTTTCTGCTGTACAACTGTTTCTATGCAAGTAGAGACTATACTGAGCATCAAAAGGCCATTAATTACAACAGTAATATGTAATGTATTATTTACCATTTGGACTGTATAATTCTAAAAAACCTGTAACAAGTATTGTACTGCAGCTTCCGAGTCAATAACCCCTATCTCGATCAGGTTTTTGGTCCAGTTTCCCTGATCCTTTGAGCAAATGCTGAGATGGCCCCTTGCTTTGCATCTGGACATAAACGTAACTTCATTATCGGTGCACTTCTTCGAGAATTCAGGGGGAAATATAGTTATTCAAATTATCGTTCTCCATGATGTCGTTGCAGGAAGTATTATTCCTTGACGAAGGTCGCGATGAGGGATAAGAGTCCAAATTAATTGCTGATTTACCCTTGAAAATAGATTTTATTACATTGAAACAAATATTTTTTGTTAACAATCCTTGCAAAAAAAGTTTATTTTCTTTCTCTATTCAAAATTCAAGTAGCTTATGGTAGGGATCACCGAATTTTTGAAAACGTGCACAGAATTCATTTCTCCCCATAGCACGTCACACAGTTTTTAACTGTTTTTGACGTAAAATAAATAAATGTATTGCAATTGTTGTAATAAAGAAGTTAAGCAGTACAGCCCTGAAGAGGACCGCGATATGTCGGTCGAAACGTCGGCACCCCAGCCTTCGACGCGGCGTCACCCGGACAGCCCAGAACAATAAAGAAGTTAGTAGGCTACATTGTAAAAATTGATCAATTAAGAAAATATATATATTGATGGAGTTTTCTTAGTCGAAATGTTTAGTGCTCAAGTCTAATATTGCGGCAGAAATTGTATAATTTGAAATACTGAAACTCAGAAAAGGATAAAACAATGTAAATGAAATATATATGAAACGAAAAACAAAACTTTAATTTTTATTGTAGTGAAACTAATTATTTTCGGGCTACTCTTAATAATTTTTAGCCGTTTTCAGTTTTTGCTGAGGTTCAAGAAATTGTTTGTAGAAACTGTTTGGCGTATTGCTTTAAAATAATTATTGTATGTGGTTGTTTGCACATTTCTTCCAACATTTTTCTCGAGTTTCAGAATTTTACCACTATTTTTTTAATGTTATTGAAAAAATGTTAATCGTGAAGTATTTCATATGTTTTTCTTTTAATTTTGTTTGAAATACTAGTAGCATCGCTGTGTCTGTAAAAAGAATAATTTTATCAACAAGAGAAAGTAGTATGGCAAAACAAGTACGTACTAAACCTGATTTCTATGACCAAGTCTCAAATTCGAACTATATAATTTCTGCTCAGAAGCTTAACGATTAGCTAAATACGTTTTAGTAAAGTACGCTTGTCCTAAATTAAATCAGACATTAATTTGTAACAAAATTGGAGTAAAATTTATTTCAAAATTTGTTAATTCTCTCTCTCTCTCTCTCTCTCTCTCTCTCTCTCTCTCTCTCTCTCTCTCTCACACACACACACACACACACGCACACGCACACGCACACGCGCACACGCACACACACGCGCGCGCACACACACACACGCGCGCACAGGGGTCCAAGGGGATGTGATGCGATTACAAGTCTCTCGGAAAAGAGTCTCCTAGCCTCTCCATCCCAACTCCGCTCTCACCTTCAAGAGGTGGACCCTGTCGAGTCGAGTAACCCGTGCCAAGGTTGTGGTAACCAATCCCACCGACGGTATGGGTCAACCAGTAGACGAGAGAAGGGGGTTCTGACAAGTCTCCTGTCGGAATGGCATGTAACCGCCGTACTGGAGCGCCCTGGCCCAGGGTAAAGGGTGAAGCCGGGGGAGCCTGTAACCCCTAAGCGACGTGTCCCCAGGTGGCGTACAGGGGAGGAATCTATAGATATAGAGGTCAAGAGGCAATTAAAATACCTCTCACGGACCAACAGGCGGGGAAGGACACCTCAGTCAAAAAAACAATATGGAAGGTCTTTTGGGATCTCAGTTTACGGTGCAGGGGCCCGGATCCCCAGTACCGGCGTCTGTTGGGAGTGAGCAAGCGGGCTCCCAGACGTCGTCAACCAGCGACCGCAGTTCTTCAGCAGTGGACCACTGGGCTGCTGTAGTATCCTTTGCTACTAGTGATGATCTTGCGAAACAACAGGCATTGTGTAGCCTTGAGAAGAAAATAACCGAGCTTCTCAATTTTGTTAAGCCTCGCCATAATGTTCATGGTGAGATCAAGAAATTGGCGTTTTCGATCCAGACGCACTTTAATGAGGTGGTAGCACTGCAAAAAGGAGGATCACCCAGACCAGATCCTCAGTGCAACAAACCTACTGGGAAAGAAGAGTGCACTCAGACGTCCCCTGAAAAAGTGGCTGCGGGAGTACTCATAAGGAGAAGCGATCCTTCGCGAAACCGGAACTCCCAGGTGCCCAGGGTAAGGAAGGAGACTGCGAAAAACGCAGATAAAATCCGGGCAGAAATACTACGAGAACAGCCCGAAGTGGCACGAGAAGAGCCCGAGTGGCAAGTGGTCACTCGTAAGAGAACGCATAAGCGTTCTAAAACGCGGAAAAGGCCACCCAGACCAGATGCCCTGATGATTAAGAAGAAGGACGACGCGCTGACGTACGCAGACATCCTTAAAAAAATGAAAACTGACCCTGAGCTTAAGGATCTGGGCGCGAATGTCACGCACATCCGGAAGACAGCTGGCGGCGATCTCCTGCAACTGAAGCGGTCTGCCGGAGGGCAAACAGATTTTCAGTCCTCTGTAAAGAAGGTGTTTGGATCGGACACTGATGTGAGGGCGCTCACTCACACCGTGACTATTCAGGTGAAGGACCTGGATGAGGTCACAACTAAGGAGGAAGTGCATAGGGCTCTGGTGGACAAACTTCCCGAAGCTAGTGATCTCCCAGCTACTGTGGTCAAATCTCTAAGATCATCCTATGGTAGAACATAGGTAGCAATAGTCAGCGGTCCTGTTGCGGTGGCTAACAAATTGTTGGCCATCGGTAAAATAAGAATAGGATGGGTGTACTGCACTCTGCGTGAGAAGAAGGTCCCCCTGAGGTGTTACAGATGTTTGGATTTCGGACACCTCAGAAAAGCATGTAAAACCTCACATGACCGGTCCAACTTGTGCATGAATTGTGGTGGTGATGATCACCTTGCTAAGTCATGCACAAATGACGCAAAGTGCTTGCTTTGTGAAGAAAAGGGGAAACACGGCAAACATGCTACTGGGTGCAGCTGGTGTCCATCGTACCAACAAGCGCAGAAAGCAATAACGGATAGAAAATGAGAATTATACAACTCAATCTCAACCATTGCGCAGTCGCCCAGGATATCCTGGCACAGTCGGTTAGGGAATGGGAGGCTGATTTAGCAATAGTATGCGAGCAGTATACTAACCGTGAAGATACAGCGTGGGTATCTGACCTCAACAACCAGGCGGCAATCTGGGCCTGTGGAAAACACACATTCCAGAAAGTTATGACGAGACCCGGAGCTGGATTTGTCTGGGTAAAAATCAACGGCGTTTACATCTACAGCTGTAATGCCTCACCAAACGCGACAATGGACGAGTTTGAGCACTTTCTTGACCGCTTAGTGTACGACGCAAGAGGACGAAGCCCCTTGGTGATAGCTGGAGACTTCAACGCCTGGGCGGTTGAGTGGGGTAGTTCGTCCACTAATGAGCGAGGTCGAGCAGTTCTGGCATCCCTCTCCCTTCTGAATGTAGAACTCGCCAACACAGGAGACATACACACCTTCCGCAGAGGGGGCGTGGGATCTGTTGTGGATCTGACGTTCATGTCAGATAATCTTTTGAGAATGGGAGTGTTCTGGAGAGTTAGTGAACACTATACCCATAATGACCACCAGACACTTTTGTACTAGGTGAAAAATCAGCGGAGGGATAATTTTGCGCCGAAATGTCAGCCAGCTGGGTGGAAAGCAAAAACGTTCGACGAAGAACTTTTCCGACAATGTTTGGAGACGATAGTGCCAACAGGTACCGCAGATGACAAAGCTGGGCAGGTGATGAAATGGGTAACCAAAGCCTGTGATGCGGCTATGTCTAGACGGGGCGCAATCTCTCGACGTTCACCAGTTTACTGGTGGAATGAGGAAATCGCCCAATTACGACGGAGGTGCCTTCGAGCCAGAAGTCAGTACCAGAGAGCTCGTGGCAGAGACAACTTTCCTCAATTGCAAGAGCAATTCAAACTCGCTCGAAGCCAGTTGAAGATAGAAATCCACAAGAGCAAACGCTTATGCGCCAAAAGCCTGTGTGACAAGGTGGAAAAAGGATCCATGGGGTAGGCCGTACATGACGGTTATGTGTAGGTCAAGACAGCGGCACCTACGTTCTCCAACTTGCCCCAAAATGCTGCTCAGAATTGTGACAGCCCTATTCCCGAGCCACCCCGGTGACTCAGTTAATATAGCGTTATCTGAGCTAGAAATAATTCCTCCAGTCACGCAAGAAAAAATTCTGCACTCAATCAGCAGAATCGGCAACACAAAGGCGCCTGGACCGGATAACATTCCCAATATTGCCCTCAAGACTGCGATACTCGCTCACATCGACATCTTTGTGAATCTTTATTATTCTTGCTTGAGGGAAGGGGTGTATCCAGAAAGATGGAAAAAACAGCGCTTGGTGCTCCTCCCTAAGAGGAATAAATCTCCCGAAGATCCATCATCATACCGGCCATTGTGTATGCTTGACACAGCTGGCAAGGTTCTGGAGAGAATTATTAGTACCAGACTGGAGAAAGCTGTGGAGGAGGGAGGAGGCCTTTCGGAAAATCAGTATGGTTTCCGCAGAGCCCGCTCGACTGTTGACGCAGTCCAGCTTGTCATTAACACCGCCCGACAAGCAATTGGAGGAAGTAGATGGAAGAGAGGCCCAAAACAGTTCTGTGCTGTCGTTACGTTGGATATTAAAAATGCATTCAACTCGGCCAGGTGGAGTAATATTCACCAAGCTCTCCGCAGATTTAATGAGCCAACGTACTTGAGGAAGACTGTGGCCGAGTATCTGAGTAATAGAGCCCTGATTTACAATACAAATAATGGGCCGAAGGTACATAATATCACGGGTGGTGTCCCGCAAGGGTCGGTATTGGGTCCACCATTATGGAATGTGATGTATGACGAGGTTCTTCGGCTTCCCCTCCCAGAAGGCACCAGTATTATTGGTTTCGCGGACGACATTGATATCGTCGCCGTTGCGAAGTACATTGAGGAAATTGTGTATATTTGCAACGAAGCAATCGCTATTGTTAGTCAGTGGTTGAAGTCCTCAGGACTGCAGTTAGCTGAGCACAAGACTGAGGTTATCCTAGTCACTAGCAGGAAAAAGAGAGAAACCATCACTCTCAAAGTCGGAGACCACCGTATTGCATCACAGCCGTCGATCAAATGTCTTGGTCTCATGATTGACGCCCGTCTGACATTTGCTGACCACATGAAGTACGCCAGCAATAAACCTGCGGTAATTAATGCAGCACTGTCGAGACTAATGCCCAACATAGGGCCCTGTCAGGAGAAACGGAAGCTTCTGGCCTTGGTTGTGAGGTCCGTCTTGCTCTATGGAGTCCCAGTATGGGCCAACTCCACGTCGATAAATAGTTACTTCCAAGGGATGACGTCAGTGTACAGGTTATCAGCATTGCGGGTAGCTTGTGCATTCCGCACTGTGTCAAACGATGCAGTGTGCGTCATCGCGGGGATGCCTCCTGTCGATATCTTGGCGCAGGAGAGACGGAGGCGATATCACAAAGAAGAGGAGAACCCAGACTGCTCGACAACACTGCTCGAATGGCAGGATCGATGGGACAAGTCCATTAAAGGAAGATGGACGTACCGCACGATTCCCTTCATTGCACCGTGGATCAACCGTAAAAACGGCGAAGTAAATTTCTTCTTGACTCAGCTGTTGTCTGGACATGGATGTTTTATGGCATATCTCCACAGGTTCAAGCTGGAGGATACCCCATTCTGTCCACTATGTGAACCTGCTGTCGAAGACGCCGAGCATGTGTTCTTCCAGTGCCCGCGATACCATGTGCAGCGACGGCACGTTATGAGTATACTCGGGATCGACCCGCTGACACCCGAAGCAATGGTTGGGTGCATGCTCGCCTCAGAAACCAACTGGGATGCGGTGAGCGCATATGCGCAGACCATAATAGCTGAGCTGAGGAGAATAGAAAGGGAAAGAAGGGAAGTCGATTGATCCTCGTTTGATCCTTCCTACGTTTTGGCGAAGAGAAGTGGCTGGGAACTAGGCCACTCTAATCCACTCCCCGTGATGTAATGCCTAACGGCGGTTCCGCGGGGAGGATGGAGGAGAAGGGAGGTTTGTTTTAGTGGGTAAAAATCTCACACTATCATGTGGTACAGGCCGCTTGGTGTCTTTTGAAGATTTCCACCTACCCTCGTAAAAAAAAACAACAAAAACACACACACACACACAAGCACATACACATTCACAAACATTCGACAAAACGTTCGCTAGGGTCAATGGTCGAACATCCGTCGCTCACGTTTAAACCGTCCACCCTGCGAAAAGAAATTGATAGCCTGGAGTGTGTCGAGTGTCTGAGCGAAATCTAAGATGCCGAAATCTTGGGTCGAACCCAAGACGTCCGTGCGTCGAAACGCTGACCTCCGGAAACAGCCTACGCAACGGCGCAGGCCTCGCAGCTCCTACAAAGTGGAAACTGATTCCGAGAATCCATCGGCAGCGCCAGGAACGTTACGCCAAGCTTATCAACCGGTGTCGGATCTCTAGCGGGTTCGTCCTTTCACAAGTGATGGCAAACGCCATATCCGTTGGACACTTTTTAGTTTGAAGTGCGCAGGGACATGTGTTCTTAACAATTCTACTAAAGTTAGTTGTAAAGTGTATCGTAAACTAATGCTATTTTTTATGAAAAAGAAATTTACATACCGTGCGCTTGATGACATTCCAAATTATACTCTGTTTTGACACTTTTTATTACACCATTATTGTGAATATTTTGTTTCTAAAATGCAAAAGTGAAATATATGAATTTATTTATTTGTTTGTTTTATATCAAGATAAAATGTTCACGAACCCAGTTTGCAATAATAATATTTGCATTGTTAACGCATGCGTTCGAGCTTCTCTTCTTTACCAGGCGAATGCCTGGGCAATTTCTCAACCAAACGCGCCGCACGCGAACCTTCCTTTCCCTTGATTGTTAGTGATTCCGGGCCATGCCAACTGCTAAGGGCAACGTTGACGCGTTCAGAGTTCTGGGCGTGCGCTATCAGTAGGGCCCGGATTTTCATGACAAGTCATAAATTTTTTCTGAACTTTCGGGAGGATTTTTAAACAATGTATACACGAATCCAGGTATTGTCTATTAGAAAAACGTATTTTGATTGTGCATATAAAGTCATATTTACACCGTTTTTAGAGAAAGGTCATATTGTGACCAAATTTTATCATATTTGTCATATATTTAAGGACAGTTTTTAGTAAAAGGTATATTTTGGACAAATTTTGCCCAAAATGCCATTTTTTCAAGAACACAACCATAAAAAACCGAAAATGTGTCTCGCACGATAATGTATCAGATAATATTGTTACAAATAAACTAAAAATTATACCATAAAGAATTATTTGAAACGTAAGTGAAGTTGAACAAAGTGAGTTGGGTCGAGCTCTTGGTCATGTGGCTGAAAAAGTGTACAACAAATTGCTGAGTGTTCTTCAGCGAATCCTAGATATTCTACAATGTGCAAAATTACCGATATAATTTCTGGAAATGCCACAACATTTGAAGACAATGAACCAAAGTTGCCCTGCAGTGACATCACCGCCTTCAAATACGCTCCCATGACGTCATGTGATGTGGAGCGGAGCTTTCCCAGATACAAAACTATCCTCAGCGACAACCGTAGGTCTTTGAAGATGGAAAACCTGAAAATACTCCTTGTGATCCAATGCAACTCTCTAGAAACTGAAGACTGAGAGGAAATTAGAAAACATTAAATAAGAAGTATGTAGTAGTAAAGCAAGACATTTTGTTTGATGGGTTTGATTGTACTTTACTTTATTTGTTTTGCAGACACAAGCAATTTTTTTAAAATGCTAGTTCCAAAGAAAGCAAACCGTATGTACTCTTGAGTGAATTTTGTATTTGCTACACCTAAAAAATCAACAGGAATTTAAAAAAATAAACTTGTATAACGTCATATTTTATTTTTAAGGTCATATTTATGTAGGCTTGGGGTCATAAATGCTTGCATATTTCGCTGATTTTTATGTCATTAAAATCCGGGCCCTAGTAATCAGTTCCCGGCGGAGCTGCAGAAGCGGGCGGAGACGGCGCTCGTAAGGGCGCTGAGGCCGTCCGCTCCGCGCATCCTGCGCGAGACCGGCGCAGCGGCGAACAGCGACGTGCACAGGGCCTTCCATAGAAGAAAGGGCCCAAAGCACGTCGCCTTCACCTTCCGCGCACTTCCCCCGCCCAAGTTCTCTGAACTGTGCGACGCGGGGGAGCAGATAGTGCGTGGAAGGCAGTCGCCGTTCCCAGATGCCGGAATCCGCGTGGGAGGCGTGGAAACGCGCTCCGCCGGGCCTGGGCCGCCCAAATACTGGAAACGTCGCGGCGCCACGGACGCCTGAGTAAAGTCGGCGCCGTGGCGAAAATAAAGTGTACATAGTGAAGTGTAGTGCCGTGTGGTATGAATGCGAGAGTGAATGTGTTTGCAAATATAGATTAAGTATGAAAGAGAGTGTGAATGTGATATAACAAGAACAAGAAAGAACAATTCAAAGAACTTTACATCATTTTTTCAATTACATAAATTTTAATTAAAACTGCATTAGCCCAAAGTGGCTATGTATATAGTTTTAAGTTAGTTTTAATTCTAGTATATTTAAGTTGAAGCCCTCCCTGCTGCTCCAAAAGCAGAAATGCTGGAGCATAAATGTAAATCTATATACATGAATAAATTCCCGCTTCGCCAGGGATACTGGCGAGGGGAAAATAAAAAAAGAAACGGCTAAGGTCACTAGTCCCTTAAGTGTAGTGTATGCATTTTTTTGTAGTTGGCAGTGATCTTCCACAGCTATGTGAGATCCGGCGCCAACTTACCGTCGACTAAAGGGGTTTTCCTCAACAAGGTTCTCCCATCAGTGGCGCCCCGCCCCAGTCGGGACAATCTCTAAGCTCCTGGGCAGTTTCCCGGCATGTGTGGTAGTACATGTATGTGTCAGTGTGTGTAAGTACGGGGTGAGGAAAGGACCAAGAAGAGAAGGAAACATCGCGCGCGGTCCGAGAAGAATTCTAGTGTGAACGGCTGCTGTGAACGGTAGTTTTCCGTAGTGTTTGCGATCAACACCAGGCGAATGCCGGAGCAGTACCCTGACAAACGGACCGTGCGCGATATTTGTTTCCTCGTTCTTCTATCCTACTTACACACACTTATATTTACATGCGCTACACCACCACACATGACCGGTCGGGAGCTTAGCGCTTGTCTCGGTTGGGGCGGGGCCCACTGGTGGGAGATACCTTGTTGAGGGAAACCCCGTTACCGGACAATAGGTCGGCACAGGATCTTACCACCCAAGGGGGAAGATCACCGCCATTTCTTGAAGAAAAAGCATGCACGACACTTACGGGATTAATGACCTTAGCAGTTGACGCGCCCGGAATCACTAATAATCAATCAATCTTTACTCCGGGGCCTGAGTGGTCTCCCGACATAATAGTGTAGTGTCTGAAAGATTTAAGGCAATGGGTGAGGAATAAAAGATAATGCGCGATCAGTGGTCCGTTTGTGTAAGTACTACTCCGCCATTCGCCTGGTAATGATCAGAAAAAACCATACAAAATACCGTTCAGAAAAATCGACCATTAGTATGTTTCCCAGCCAACGGCAGAACTCGACCTACCTAGAACATTGCTGGTAGCGAAAATACGCCACCTTCGAGGCTCTAACCCTAAGACCTCCCGGACAGAAACTCTGCCGTGTCCACTGTTGTTCCTCTGAGCTATCAGGGCGGTACAAATCACAATGATTTCCCCAAATACCTGTATGATTCTACTGATATACTGGTATTTTCTCATGAAAATACCGGTATTTTCTTGAACAAATACCGGTACAATACCTTTAAACAGGGGTATTTTACCGGTATGGACGCCGGATAAAGGTAAAATACCTCTAAAAATACCAGTATTTGACGTCTTATACCGGTATTTTTAAAGATATTTTGAATAAAGGTATAATAGAGGTAAATGTATTTATATATCGTTATTATTACCTTTACCGCTTTACGAGCAGAGTTTCTGGCTCTCAAGCAGTAGCTGTGCTTGGCAGAGTTCCTGTAGTCCTCTAGGGAACAGTTTGACATTACAATTCTATTAATTTTCTAAAAATCTCAAATTCGACCCAGAGATAAATACGTCCAAAAGTTCACTGATATTTTGTTTTAGTTTGTTTAATTCATACGTTCGCTATCAGCTCTTTGTTAAATGGGTACTCAAATAAAAACCCGATAACACATGCGAATGTGTCAGCAGTGCTGGTGCTAGACACAGGCTGACCGGGCAATCACCTGGGGTCCTGCAAGCCAAGTGGCCCGATGATGGGACTGATGGGAAAAAATCTTTAAAAACATTGAAAAGGAAATTAGAACTTGAGAAAATCGTTCTGGTAAATTTGTCACGATTCAGCTGTCTGATATATCACAAAGTGTGCAATTAATTATTTTATCTTAAATAGTTAATTACAGTCATTACTTCCAAGGTAGGACAATGAAATGAATCAAATGATGCTAACAGTAAAATAGGTTCTACTGAAGTCCATATTCATTATTTCATGTAGAACAAGTGATTTTATTAAACACTAACTAAACCCAACAATTGTTTTTAGCGTTTTAAGTCGAAATTGTATTATTTAATCACAAAATCGGGGGGGGGGGCTCCGATTCAGTATTGCTCCTGGCCCAAAATTGTCTAGCTCCAGCACTGTTTGTCTGCAACTCGACTGCACACGGTTCCGAGACACTCAGAGACTCTGAATTTACTCTTAACGATGGATTTCACCAACCTCATTACAATAGTTTTGTAGGAAGTCTAATGATAGCTCGTTAGCCGCAGTATATTCACGTTTCATCAAGGTCGTTTCACTTGAAGACCATCAAAATATATTTCAAATTTTGACTGATCGGTACAAATCTGGCTCTTAACTTATTACAATAGGATGCATCTAACGCGTTCATTGTGTTTCGTCGTCTCTGTTCCTTTACACTTTTGCTGTTAATGTACAGGGCTGGGCAGTATTTAAATACTTTTATTTGAAATAAGTATTATCAATATATTTTGTATTTGAACAACTGTATTTTAAAGTTTTTTGGATATGTATTTTAGAGATGTATTTAAATACATAAAATAGATGTATTTAAATAAAGAAATACTTAAAATACTTCAAATACAAATTAAGATAACTAGGATATTTTTTTTTGTTTGGTTTTCATAGTGAATGAACCTCATTGAAATAAAAATAAAAGCCCCTTTCAGCTGTTGAATTTGAATTCTCTTCATTTTTAAATTATAAATAATTTAATTATGTATTTAATTATGTATAATTTATTATTAAATTATAAATAATTTATTAATAATTTAATAAATTAATAAAATCATAAAAAATGCTGAACAATTATCCGACAACAAAAAATGCGTTTATTCTTTATAACTAGCCCTAACAATGCCCTTTTCGCCTATTTTTTTGTCTGAATGTATTTTTAGGCAATTTACGCCATTATCAATGTATACCTTAGAGATGACTTTTGAGAGGGTTATTTATGCCTATAAATGCCTATTTTAGAGATAATTGCCTAATCGAGTGTTAAGAGCCTATTAGTGCCTATATTGACTTTTCCCCCTTTTTAATATGTTTTCCACTATATTTTGTGTTCTACAATAATTTTTTGAGAAATCAGTTATGGGTAATTTTTTACCAAACAAGTAATAACCGCGTAAAATCTATTAGGGCATTCTCCAATCGAGCTCTATGCCGTGTGTTCTTGCCTATAGCATCGAGGCAGAGACACCGCTTAGAGACGTATGAGAATTTGACACGGTGCGGGTTACCTTATCTATACTTCACCGAAGATTATGCGATTACGATCGAATACGATTATACTTCGCCTTAGCCAGTCAGGGCGCTCCAGAGAACAGGAACTTGCTCTCGTCTTTCCGATCTTCACAATGATTAGTGAGCTATCTGTTCCAGACCAAGAACACAATTCTTCAAAAATAGCGCTCCCGGCATCATTCCCTTTTAGAAAGTAGAATTACACAAGATAGGCGGAGTTCTCTTCGATAATTTTGTATTGCTTTCGAAGTTTGTTTCATGCCAGATCAGTAAATTGGCTGTTGCTATTAAGTAAGCTTGCTACAATGCCGAAAGAGAAAGTTTCAAGAAGTGCATTGCTAAAAGAGTGGATTTGGAGAAGATTCACGACGGACTGGAAATGTTGCCAGTGTTGTGAAAAGGTGGTAGACTGTGCAAAAAAAAATATTTCTTAGAACATAAAATCCCTGCAAATCATGCAAAAAATGCGAATAAAGTGAGAAAAACTATTCAAACCTTCTTCAGCAAGTGCAGTCAAAAGATGACAAGAAAGTATTTCAACACTGACTTGTGCCATGCCGCAAACATTCCATTTTCAAAACTTGAAAATCCAACATTTAACAAGTTTAACCAACAAAATATACAAAATATAAAATTCCACACGAGTCAACGCTTAGGCAATATTATCTAACTCCGCAATAGGTTTTGACAATCGAAGAAAATCGATTTGTTTTTAGAGAATTGTGTCCATCATTTATGCAGTACGTATTACGTATACATTTTAATATTATTCAACCAAAAATACAATTTTTAAGTTTTTACTTCCTAAGTGCCTACCTATTGCCAACTGTAATGCCTATTTCCCTGCCTATTTTTGAATATTAAGTACCTATTTGCCTGCCTATTTTCGACCTTTTTAGTGCCTATATGTTCGAGCTCTAATTACAACACTAATTTACGTTCATCCACACCAGTTGAATGACCGTTTTCCTTTGCGGGTTTGATACATTCGTCAAATAGGGGTTTATTGTCTGACGATTCCTTTGAAAATCTGGTCGCTTTAAAAGAAATACCCCTTTTGAGTTAGACTTATAAGTTATTGTTCAGACATTTATGTCTGTCAATTAGAAGTTTATTGTAATTGACAATTACAATAAATTGTTGCAATATAAAGTAATAAAAAATATTGTATTTTCTGTTTCTTTTAGTATTTGAAGTATTTTAAATACGTATGTATTTAGCTTTTCAAAACCTACTGTATTTTGAGTATGTATTTAGATACTTATATACGAAGTATTTTAATACTAAGTTTAAAGTATTTTTGTCCAACCCTGTGCATGTGTGATACCATGGGAGTTAGTTTTGTAGTTTAACTTTTGTCTACTGATTATTAAGAAACCATGGATTCAAAATGAGCCATTCCTTCAAAATAATTGGATGATGCTCAATTCGTAACCAAGACAATCACAGACCGTCAAAGGGGATGTTCCTGAAGATTTTAGAATAGAAACACGACTGGAATACTACTGAAACAGAAATAAGGTTTGTGTTGATTATTTTTTGGTACAGGACAGCACCTTGTGGTCGACGATTGTAGTGGAATTTGGTCATTGACGGAGAGCTCTTCAGTAAATAAAAGTACTTTTTCTTTCGTTAATTGCCACACTAAGGGTACAGAATGCAATGGTGGATTTAGGCATGGGCACTGTGGGCACTGGTCCTTGGGAGGCAAATTTTTGTAGTACGTAATGCTGCGGAAAATTGATTGCGAGATTTCAACAGATATACACGTTTTGGGGTCCTCTGCAACCGAAAAAGCGTTTTTTTAAAAACGTCCTTCTGTCCGTCCGTCTGCATGTTTGTGAACAACACAACGCCTAAACTACGTAAGATTTTTACCCAGCTGAATAAATCCCTGCCGATCTGGCCTCACTCGAAGCTCTGTGATTTTGAAATACATTCATTAATTTTTGGGGGTAGTTTACATGAAGCCACTGTCACATTTTCAAAATTTTCTCAAAAATTGTTCCACATTCTTTCTTTAAATTTCATCCGATTTCGATTTCTCCAAATGCCGATTCAGAGTTCAGCCGATTTTCTCCAAAATTGATATTCCCCAATCGATCTGGCTGATGTCACGGCCGCTTGAATTTGAAACCGATATTTTAATTTTGGGCAGTATTCAGCAGAGAATAGTGCACATCTCATGCTCGTTAAAAACTCTGATTTTTCGAAAATTCCAAAAGTTCAGACTTTTTCATCTTCCTACAACTAAATTATTAAATATAAAGATTTTTACCATAATGTAATCTTCCCTTAAAGATATATTTTGAAATAAGGTCATGTATAATTTTTTGAAAATTTGGGTATTTTTTGCGTAATTTTGTTTGAAATATAGGCGAGAAAGTACCTATTGTTTTAGCACCACTAGTTTTTTGCTTCAATTCATGATGTCTCGATGAATAATCAAAGAAATCACTTGAATTTTTTAATATAATTTATTTATAAAGGTCGCATAAACAACTAGGTCTTGAGCGACCACAAGGTTGTAATACAGTCAGATATATTTACAAAGTATTTCTGTATGTTGAGTCTTTTACAAAGTATGTTTCAATAAGTTACAATATGACAAATACAGTAGGTTACTTTACATAGTATTATACATTACTGTGGATAGTTCAGACACTTGACCTGGAGGAAGGCATCAAATAGATATTATTTTATTGGTATGAAAGTAGTTGAGTCTTTGAACATACACGGGCACTTGTGTTAGTTTACAGATTTTTGTGATGATTGAGTTCCACAAGAGAAATCCAAAATGTTTTAATGGTGGTTTTTGGTTGATTTTATTATTTGTTTCTTGTAAGCATACCATATCAGGGTTATACTTGTTAATTAGCAGTAGCAAATTCTCTTTTGTGGATTAAAGCCATGTATATTCCATTGGAGAATTGTATATGCCATTTCAAGAGCAAAATTTGGAGAGAGTGTTAGTTTGAATCTTCATCACTAGTTTCACTTAAGTTTGCCAGTTCTCTTCTTATGTCAATATTTTTTAATTTCTTTTTTAAATTTGTGAAACGTCTTTTTATGTTTTTATCCGTAAGGAGGGGGTAGGTATCTTCTAACATTTGTAGTAACAGTTTGATATCTGGAGTGAATTCCAGAACAGCTTCCTCAACATTTATGCAATTTTTTGTTTTTTCAAAAAGACTTTTTAGTTGTAACCAATTTAAAACATATTTGTTACTTGGTTCAGATAATGTTCCTTTGAGTGGGGCAAGTTGATTTTCTAGTCTATCAGATTCCTCTGCAAGAGAAATTTCAAGTTTTGACTTTTTATTGTTTTTTGGGTTTGATTTAATCACTGTAGAATTTTTGGATTGGTGGACATTATCCATTATCTCTGGTGTAATCAGTTGTATGTTGTTAGTATCTGAGACACTTTCTCTAAGAAAGGTTAGGTTTTCTTCACCTACAACTGAATGTAACGTTTCTGATGTCTCAGATTTAGAAGATAGACTAGATAAGGGACGTTTGGCATATTTTGTAGGTCTGTTGTCAATCGGAGGATGAGCAGTGGAAGAGGGTTTAAGAGTTGGGAAGGAGGAGGGGGACAGCTCATTTTTTCATTGGGATTAACTTCACAGTACCCAGAGGGGTTATCTTTTTGTTCATTCATTGGGCAGTTGTTAGCAAAATGTCCGTGATCCTTACATAGAAAACATGATATAGAATCTGATGATGGATATATCCAGAAAACTGTGTCATCATAAATAATTTTCATGGTTTCTGGTACTTTGTCCATATCATCTGGATGAATATAAATTTGTCTCCGGAAACTCAAAATGTGACTAAACCCTGGTTCGTACATGCCGGCTCTCAGGAAGGTCATTGTAGAGCCGATTCGAATTTTGAGTTTCGTTAGCTCGTCAATAATTACTGAGTGTGGGATAATAGGACACACATTAGAAAGAATGAGTCTTGTATTCTGCGTAATTAGCGGTCTAATGGATAACGTTGAGTTATTAATTGAAATGGTTGATTTATTGTCAACTAGTTTTTTCACAGATTCCTTAGAATCCAGATAGACACATATACGGTTTTTTGAAATCCTTGAGACGAACCGTATGGTCTGAGGATTGATAATTTTTGCAAGTTCCTGGATGTACGTTTTAACTGATATACCGTCTACTGAGTCCATCACAATCGCGTGTTCTTTTGTGGGAAACATACCTTTCTGAGCAGCAGTTAAATATCTGTTGGCATAATCTTGATTTTCATTACTAACTTGACTTGATTGATGGGTTTCACTGTTTGGGATGACTCCTTGATCAGAAGCCATCTTAGGATAGACGTTGGGTGTACTGTGTACACCTACTGAGGTTTACTCACTCACTGGATTTGATTCAGTTGATCATTAACACAAAAGTCGACACAACACAACACTCGGCACTGTGCGGCCTTCAACGGCGCTCACCGAACTCGATGCCGCTTATCGCACTACGGGAGGTCTTTACTCGCCAACGGTCGGAGCGACACTGACTTGAATTTTTGTTTGCCTAAAAATATGTTGTTTACATGACCACACAATTGATAAAAAAGTGTAACTTTTTAATTAATAATTAACGAATAATTGACCCGCGATCACTTCAAAGTCAATACGTTCTATATGATTTTAGACAACTTAGTTTGCAAGTTAAGTCGAATAAACGAAGCTTATGAGATCAGTGGAAAGTTCTTCATAATTTTAGAACTTTGAAATTTGAATGTAAGCAATGAACAAGAAAAATCAAACTTGTTGCGATGCTTCTGTGACAAAGATCTAGAAGTCACATTGGGAAATGAAATGTTACACTTCCATGCACACTGCACTTAGAAAAATATTGACAATTTGTCTCCAATGGAAATGATGAAGTTTATTCGGGAAAATGACTTCTACATGGTGTATTCCAATGTTGATATTGCGTACCGGATGATTGTCTGCACACCAATAAGTAATTGCATCGCTGAAAGATCTTTTGCATGGTTAAAAGAGTGAGTAACTGCCTCAGATCAGAAATGACCGAAGATCGATTATATGTACTTGCATTGTTGGCAATAGAAAGCGAAATTTTAAAATCAATATACTGAGAAGATCACATCGAGCAATTCGGTGTGCAATCAACAAGACGCGTGAGATTTTAGTTTATTTTGTGTACTATTATTCGTGACGGCGAAAACCGAGCGGGGGAGTGTCACGTGACCTCGCTACCCGAGGGAGGTGATTGCTGGTCCCAGGAACGTTCTTCTAACTTTGGCAAACGGACGATTGATTGATTGATTGGTTGGGTTTAAGGGCGCTTCAACGGCTAGGGTCATTTGCGCCCGTGTCAAATTATTTTAAGACCAGTGCATAATATTGCAGTTCCAAATTAATAAAGAAAATTAAAATCTTTAATAGAAAGCAAAGTAAAACTGAGAAGGGACATATCCTCATAAGAGGGCTTTGCAAAAATTGCCAGATAGTTTTTTTTTGTTTAAAATCTCAGGCTAAAAGCCAATAATTGGCATTATCATCTTCTCTCAGATAAGGCTGTAGAAGCCAGTCTCTCGCAAAAAGGCAAAAAGCTTGCAGAGAGAAGATTCGTCATTACTAAGAACCTCCGCAAGGGAACCAGCAAGGTCATGCCTTCGACGGCTCTCTCTCATCTTAACACAGTGTAAGAGAACATGCTCCACGGTAAGATCCACCTTGCAGCATTCACATATAGGGGGTGGGTCCCCGTGGAGGAGATAACCGTGGGAGAAATGGCAGTGACCGATTCGGAGGCGTGTTAAAATGATCTCCTCTCGCCGAGCATCACGAGATGAGGAAGACCAAGGATTTATGGAATCCTTGATTCTCGTGAGCTTATAATCTGAGTTATGCCACTCTGTTTGCCATTCACTGCGGATAGAGCGTTTTATAAACAGCTTAGTGTCTTCCGTGGGGACTGTGAAGATGTCTAATTCTCTTTTCTTCAAAGCGGACTTTGCTGCCTGGTCCGCTATTTCATTTCCTCTTATTCCCACGTGTCCAGGGACCCAACAAAAGACTAAAATATAGTGACGGACCAAGAGATGGTGGGTTTGCTGTTGGATGGTCATTGTCAGTGGGTCACAAGACGAGAAGGAGGAGATGGATTCAAGAGAGCTTTTTGAATCACTGCAGATCACTACTTTCTTTATTGACATCGATCCAGCATATTTAAGTGCCTCCAAGATCGCATACTTCTCTGCGGTATAGACACTGCACGAAGAGTCTAGTCGAAAACCTTGCGTGGATCTACTGCAGTAGAAGGCACATCCGACTTTGCCGTTTTGGGAGGAGCCATCGGTGTAAATAAAGAAGTGGCCAGGATACGTAGATTTTATCGCCTCAAATTCCGATAAGAATGTACTGGGGGGAGTCAAGGATTTAGGAAGGTTAGCCAGTCTAAGATCTATTATCGGCCGGTGTAGTTTCCACGGGGAAACAAGGTTTCGGGGGGGTTTCACAGGGTTGGGTACTTTTATATGAAGCTTCTTTAAGAGCATACGGAGACGGACACCCAGGGGATGGGGTAATGACGGTCTAAGCGCATATGAAGTCAGGTGGGTTGGATGGAGGACTGCTTGACGCGAGGGAGTATCAACATTGGATAATTTCGCGCCATAGGAGGCAATCAGAATATCCCGCCTTCGGCTCAGGGATGGTTCTCCAGCCTCGGCCAAGAGGCATTCGATGCGACTCGTGCGGTAGGCGCCTGTACTAATCCTTATGCCAGCATTGTGTATGGTATTTAATGGCCGGAGGGTTGATGGAGACGCTGACCCATACACTATGCATTCGTAATCCAAGATAGGGCGGTTGAGAGTTCTATACAAACGCAGAAGACAAACACGGTCTGCGCCCCAAGAGCTACCAGTAAGAGTGCGAAGGAGATTCATAGGTGATACACATCGGCCCTGTAGTTTACGGGTGTGTTTTCGCCAGGTTAGGCTCTCGTCGAATGTGAGTCCAAGGAAGGTTGCGGATTCAACGAATGGAAGCTGCTGTCCTCCAAGAAAAAGGTCGGGGTGATTATGGAGGTGACGGATTCTGCAAAAGTGCATGCAAGTGGTTTTTGAGGTAGAGAACTTGAATCCTGTTTCTTCGCTCCATTCCTGCAGTTTGTTGAGCACAAGTTGTAGTTGCCTCTCAATAACGTGCACGCTCTTGGAGGAGCAAAAAATTGCAAAATCGTCAACGAACAGTGATTCTTTCACAGGCTCCCGGAAAACTGATGCAATACTATTGATAGCAATGGCCAACAGAGTGACGCTCAAAATTGATCCCTGGGGAACACCGTTTTCTAACTGGTGACTAGAGGATAACACGTCGCCAAGGCGGACGCGGAAAGATCTTGATGAAAGAAAACCTACTAGAAACAAAGGGAGCCGTCCCCTAAGGCCCCAAGTATGCAAGGTGCGAAGAATACCGTACCTCCAGGTGGTGTCATACGCTTTCTCTATATCGAAGAAAATTGCTACCAGGTGCTGACGTAGCACGAAAGAAGTGGAAATCTGCGTAGCGAGGGTGACTAAGTGGTCCATGGTTGACCTGTGCTTCCTGAAGCCACATTGGAGAGGTGTAAATAGGTTCTTTTGTTCCAGGAGCCAGACCAGACGTGTATTTACCATTCGCTCTAAAAGCTTGCACACACAGCTTGTGAGCGAGATTGGGCGGTAACTTGAGGGGGTTGTTCTGTCCTTTCCTTCTTTAGGGATTGGGAGAACGATGGCTTCACGCCAAATCCTTGGTATAGCATGATCAGCCCAAATCTTGTTGAAAATGCCGAGGAGAAACGAACGAGCGTTTTCAGGTAGGTGTTTCAACATTTGGTTATGTATCTGGTCTGGTCCTGGAGCAGAATCTTTCGCACAAGCGAGGGCACAGGAGAGTTCGTCCATGGAGAAAAAGGCATTGTAATCTTCCTCCACGCGACTCGAGAAGTCTAATTTACAGTTTTCCATTTTTCTTTTCGTGTTTTGAAAGCCAGAAGTATAGTGTACGGAGCTGGAGATTTGTTCGTAATGAGAGGCCATTTCTTCAGCAATTTTTTTGTGGAGAGGTTAGGAGATTGCCATTTACCATAAGCCCGGAAATAGACGGCGAAGGGAGTCTTCCACCGATCTGTCGGACCTTTCTCCACACAAGTTTAGGGGATGAACGGCAAGAGAGTGACGAGATGTAGGCTCTCCAGGACGCAGCCTTACTTTCCCGTATCGTTAATCTAGCTCTGGCTCGGGATCTTTTATAGTTTATTAGGTTTTCCATGGTTGGGGACCTACTAAGTTTTGCCAATGCCCTCTTCCGATCCCGGACCGCGGTGGCACAATCATCGTTCCACCATGGCACAGGGGGGTGTCGTGCATGGCCCGACGACTTCGGGATGGCAGATGAGGCCGCATTAAGGACGGCGTTATTAAAATGGGCAACCATAGCATCGATGTCGTTTGGGCAGTTTTCCGATATTCGTAATTCTTTCTTGAATGTTTCCCACTCAGCTCGGTGGATTAGCCACCGAGGAGGGCGAGCAACGTTCAGATCGGGAATATCGAGGTTGACCCGAATGGGAAAATGGTCACTGCCATGCAGGTCGCCAAGGACAGTCCACTCGAAGATTGTAGAAACGGAGGGACTACAGAGAGCTAGGTCCACGGACGAGAATGTGTTAGAAGCTACGGAAAAGTGTGTGCTTTCGCCAGAATTTAGGAGAATTAAGTTTTGGTTATCTATGATATTTTCAAGTAACCTGCCTCTCGTGCACGACCTTGTGCCACCCCAGGCAGGGTTGTGGGCGTTGAAGTCCCCCACAATGAGAAAAGGTGTAGGCACCTGAGAGAGCACATCTTCCAGTTCATTTTGTGACACGACTTGTCCAGGCGGGATATAAATGTTACAAATGGTAACAGAAATAGTTCGGAAATTTACACGAACGCAAGATATCTGTAGAGTGGTTCGTATGTCTATTTCTTTCGATACCAAAGAGTTTGTGATAAACGTGGCGACTCCGCCATGGGCGCGGAGGCCATCGTCTACGTCTTGCCTGTAGCAACAAAACCCGCGTAGAGAGATGGAGTGCTCAGAAAGGAGATGTGTTTCCTGCAGGCAGATAACCACGGGTCTATGTATAGACATAATTAACTTCAATTCATCCAAACGAGTTCGAAAGCCATTTATGTTCCATGACAGGAGAGCCATAGTTTCTAGTTAAGGTTTGGTTCAAGGGTAGGTTATGTATCAGGTTTCTTTTTCTTCTTTTTCCTTCTTTGTTGGAAAGTAATGGCTTGGTTCATGCGAGGTTCCTCATTCCCAGCAGAGTCATCTTGACTACTGCTGGAGAGGGTCGCATGTATTGAGACACCACGGTCCCTTGAGACAGGCGACCTAGATCTAGCAATAGGGCCTGTCGGCCTCAGCTTCTCTTGATGTGTTTGGGTGTTGGTTGCAATATTTATGGTTTTTGTTTCCGATTTTGTTTCAGGCTGGACAAGAGATTTGGGATTTGCATCTCCGCCGATGTCATCAAAGGACACCTGGCAGGCAGCATCGCGCAAAGTGGAGGCTTTAGGCGTTTGGGTTTCCGAATTGATTTTCTTATGTTGACCCACGGTGTCAGCGAAACTTCGGGCCATGTCCACGGGGTTTCGCGTCTGGTAACGACGTCGCGCCTCCGGAAAGGAGACTTTCTCAGAGACCCTGATCTTCTGGATCTCTCTTTCTCTTAAGAAAATCGGGCACTGGTTGGAATTAGATGGATGTTTTCCACAACAGTTTACGCATTTTGCCTCGGCGGAGCAGTTTGAGTCATTACAAACCTCCCTTCCACAGTGCACGCAGACTGCGGCGCTCATACAGCGAGGTTGCGTATGGCCAAACCTCTGGCATTTAAAGCAGCGCAGAGGGTTTGGAACATACTGCCTGACACGGAGATTGTAGAAGCTACACGATATCTTCTCTGGTAGCGATGGACGGTCGAAGGTCAGTATTAGAGCTGAGGTAGGAGTGGGTACCCCATTTACTCTCCGCTGAATCCTGTAGATCTCTGACACACCATATGGCTCAAAGAAGGCTTTCAAATTTTCTTCCGATTCGGTAGCGAAGTCTTCGTGGTTTACCACACCCTTGCAGAGGTTTAAGGTCGGGTGGGCGGACACATGCACCTGGAGGCCGGCTATTTCTTTGAGGTCAAGGATCTTGCTGATCTGTTCGTCAGAGCGACATTCGAAAAGAATTGTGCCATTTCTCTGACGGACCACCGACTGAAATATACCAAACTTTTCAATTTCCCTGGCAAGTTTTATAGGGCTGACACTCTTCATAGTTTCATTTTCTCTTTTACTTGACATGACGAGAAAGCGGGGCTTAGTAGGTCTGTCTGACTCGTTACAGAAAAAACTCTCAAGATTTACTGTTTCACCAACAAATCTCCTCTTCCTTATGGAAGAGGGCGGGGGGGTAGGTTTTTTATCCATTAAGAGGATATCAGATTCATCCCCGTGGTCCCCACCCACCACGGAGCCCAACAAGGGGACACTCCATCGGAGTGCCAGGGTTGCCACGGGGATATAGTGGGGGGTTACCACAGCGCTGCACCGCCGTGGATCCCCCCGCTCACCCTGGAGTTCAGTACGAGACCTAGTCCAAGCCGGTTGATCGGGAGTGGGTTAGCTCCCGACCGCCCGTCTAGAAGAGTCCGTAGCCAAAGCAAGTGTATCGAGACCTACAAGGAATGTTCCCCAAAATACGTAAGAGCACGTATCCCTGGGTGCCAAGAAAAAAAGGAGCACGAGGAGAGTAATTGGGAAACAGACAGGCCCCTCAACCGCCAGGACATACATTCCCTCCGACACGGGTCGCCATGCACGGCAAACACATGGGTGGGCGTTCAGCATACAGAGGGGGCCAGTGAAATAGAAGAGGAAGAAGAAAGAAACAGGATGTTACAAAAGACTAAGAATGGACAATGGGGAAGAAGAAAAATGATTGGCGAAAGAAAGGAGTACTTGAGAGCCCTCTCTGCATCCCCCCGTCAGGACGTGGACCAACCCACCTCGACGGGCAAACGGACGAGTACGGACGCGCTTCTAACTTTGGCAACGGACGAGTAGAGATGCGTTTCTCGCTTTGGCCACGGACGAAGCGCGGACGTTTCTTCGCAATGATGTAAACGGGTATGTGAGATCGGAGTTTGTGCTTTTCCGATGAAGTTAGTTAGTTAGTTAGTTAATGCCTTATTTTACGTGGCGAGACTCGGGCCATCAGGCCCGCTCCTCCGTCTAACCACGGGTTAGACGGTTAAGTTAACGGGCGAGACGGTTAAGTTAACGGGCAATAGACGGTAGAAGTTAAGGAGCGCATAAAGCTGATCGTGCGAGAACGCGCTGCTGCACGCCGCTGAAAACGCTGCCGCATGCCACGAGACGCCGCATCGAGTCGCTAGACTGCCGCCGCCGCCGCACCTCGCTGGTCGCTCGTGTGCTGCCTGGACCAGACCGCGCGCCGAACTAACACCGGGAGACGATCGCGGACATCCCATGACTGCCAGAGCGGAAGCCATGAACTTGGACCCGAACTCGCCACGGGCAAAAGCGCAATCAGCGCCACTTTGGGCCGCGCTGCCGGCGATCGGCAGAGCCGCCGCTAGCGCCCGAGGCATCTGGACGCCGCCACCGCGGCCGCCGCCGCCGGGCCTCGTCGGGCGCCTTAGAGGTTGGCCTACCGCACCACCGCCGAGCCATGTCAGGCCCACGCCGGCCTGCCTGACCGGTATAAACGTCCGGACAATGACCCACAGGGTATTAAGATAAGGTAGTTATAAGTTAGATTACGGAAATTTGTTGTAACCATAGGCTTTACCTCACTTTTAAAATTGTCTATTAAAGTTTAATTGTCATGAAGCAATGATTTTCAATGACGGAATGCATGCAAAAGCCAAAGTCACGCATGATCCAGTCCCAGACTGAGCTGCCGGGCAAGGCTGAACGAGTCAGTGGTCCAGGAAACAGGTAAGTCGATGTCAACCTGGGATGCAGCCCGCACAGCACGGACTGTTATATTGATTGATTGATTTTTTCGTGTTTTCGGGCGCGTCAACAGCTTTGGTCATTAGTCCCGTTAGTGTAGTGCATGTTTTTCTCGGGAGGTGGCGGTGATCTTCCCCCGCTGAATGGCGAGATCCGGCGCCGACTTACCGTCGGCTAGTGGGGTTTCCCCCTAACCAGGACTCTCACACCAGCGGGGTACCGCCCCAGCCGGGACAAGCTCTAAGCTCCCTTTTTTTCAATCAAAATAATGTTAAGTTGACAAAAAAAGAAATTAAAAATAACATTTCTGACTGTAGAGGGGTGTGGGTGGTGGGACGAGGGCCAATAAACTTTTCAAAAATGTAATTTTTATGTTAAGAGTTATTGTGTAACTACTCACATGTCGTTTGGGTTAGAAGGAACTTTTTACTATCTTATGCGGGGGGACCCTTCCCCCCCTCAATAAAAGATCTGAAATCCCGTCTCTGATTGTAGACCTACTTTCTCGAGGTGCCCACGTACATTTAGGTAAATATATTTTACTTCTTGAGAGTATTGGAAATACAGAGACCATTGAAAACGGCGAATTCTCGTATTTTTCTCCATTTGGGTTTTTTACTCCATGTGTTCCTACAATATTCGGGATGTTTTGATCCCATACTCTTGCATTAAAATCACCAACCAGTAGGACTTCGTACTTTGAATTGTATTTCTCTAATAGGTTCTGGAGGGTTTCATAGAACTCTTCTGTTTCGTTCTTCTTCCCGAGCAAAAACCCCGATGGCAATAAGATATCCTCTGTCACGTTTTCGTTTCATCAATAATCTTCTGATTAACATACTGAACCTCTTATTCTCGATTCCCACTTTCTGTCAATGAATATTGAGACTCCCTTTGCTGCTCTTTATATCTGATCTACTCCACTATTGGCATATTTTTCTATATATTTCGACCCTTTTAATTTCTTCTTTGTTTCAGTTATCAAGCTAGATAGATTTATGTTCATTTTTTGAAGATCTTTGTCAGTTCTATTTACTTCTGTGCTATTTCTCGTACATTCCAGGTAGCAATTTTCAATTGGTCCGATATCCGTTTGCGTGTTCCTAGTTTTCTTGTCTTGGTCGTCATAGTTTGGATTCCGAGGCTACTTTGAGCACTAAAAGTAATTGACATCTTTTACGTGGGTGGGCTACCGGCCCTCTCCGCACAACCCCCAATCTGGAGGACTAAGATTTTCTTCGGGGGTTTTCTCCCTTAGGAAAGTAGACTTCACCACCTCCATAGAGCCTTCTCTGCCCTTTTCTTTAGAGGGAAATGAAGACGAAAATAAAACAGAGTAAGAGACGTTAATGAAGAAAATAGTACTAGAAAATGGAAGGGAAGAGAATGCGAACGACTCCCTAGCCCTCGAGTCCTAATGGCGTCGGGGTCAGAAAATATAAGGGACCAAGTGAAGCCTCATTGGAAAGATAAAAGAGGTGCGGCCCAAGTAAGTGGAAGCAATGTCACATCAGAGAAGGAGACCATCCACCGGTAGATCCGTTGGTGCGGGAAGAAAAGGATATTATTCATCTCTCGAGAGACACCGCCTTAAAATAGCACTGTCCGTGCGGGCGAGAAGGTTCGAGATCTTCAATGAAGCTGATGGCCATGATAGGAGCAGCATTGTTGATGAGTCGTAGAACTTATTTACGCTGCTACTGGTAGGGTCTCCCAAACTATAAAGGTCTCAGCGGAGAAGCCAGACGAAGAGTGTCTTGCAACATGTCCATCCCATTCCCGAACCTTTTCCCCCTATTCCACCTCGACCATTTCCAATTTAAATTGACAAATCGGAATATCTCGAAATTACGCATCGAATTGAAAAAAGTTCTATATGATTTTTTTTGTGTGTGTGTGGAAAGGGGCCATTCAATGATTTCAAACACTATTCTCAACCTTATCGCCTGGGAGTGGGAGGGGGGGGGGGTAATTGGAATTTTAAATGGTAACCCACAATTTTTGTCGTAGAGTCGGATTCTACATACAAAAATGTCAAATTTATTCGGTACTTTTTTCTAAAAATTGCAAATTTATAAAGTTACCTATTAATAATAACTTTCAAGTTAGCCAAAATAACTATTATTAAAAGAAATATGAAACAATTTGTTAGACACACATTTATGAGAAACATGTGTGTAATGAAAAAATAAAAAATAATATTTTAAATAAATTATTATAATTAATAAATACGTGCATATATAATTACACTTATATTTTTTGACAATTATTTTCATTTTCATTTTTTGTTTTTTTTACATTTTTTTCTTTTATAGTGCCATTTCGTATATTAATAAAATTGCACCGCATTTGAATCTCCTTCAGTGATGATTCTTCTATAACAATGTTGTAAACTTCATTATAATTTTGGGGACAGCTACACCAAGACATGCAATAATCAGACCGTTTTAATAAATTGCAAATAATTGATCTGAGTTGGAATTCCTACTCTTCTCGCCACATAAATAAAGTCACTATTATTATTATTATTATTATTATTATTATTATTATAAAAAAACGACTGGCATAGAGAAATAAAAATATGAGAAAAACGAAGATACTATACGGCTTCGAGCAGCTAAGAGCACGATGAATTTGAATTATTTGAACTTAAAGTGACGGCCAATGCAATTGTCAGGGATCGCTCATGTTGGTTCGTAATTTGCAGAATATTTTTCGTTTAAAAATTCGGGAATTTTGTTTCATTGAAAAGATTTGGGAACATTCCGTAGTAGTGGTGGAGGAAAAGGAGCTCGTAACACATCTGGCAACCCTGTGCTGCCACCGCCGCGTGAAAGATGAAAATTATTCCCTCTACTCCCTTCTTTTTTCTCTTAATTTATATTGGCTATCTCATGTACTTTTTAATTTTTTGTCCAATTAAAAATCTTATTTAACACGGAATCACAATTTGAGGGTTTTAGTTTTTCCAATATGCTTAAAAGAGAGGGGCCTGGAAAATTCACAGCTCGTTACTTCTAGGCTGATAGAATTTTTATTTGGGATCATTAGAGACATTATTCTAATTATTACTTCATTGGAATAATAACACTAAAATTCAGTTAATTTCTATAGCGCAACAGCGCATTACGTTATTTATTGTCATTTACAATCTATCTCGTAGCAACATCGGCCTATATTTCAAGCTGATATATAAACTCACTTCTAATTACTATTACTAGGGAACGGAATTTATTGTAATAAAAAAAGGAAAATATGTACATACATATGTACTTATTTTTTTCTCAAATATGTAGGAAAAAACATAAAATATGTGAAATAAAAATTCGTTAAAATGTTTAAAATTCCATTGTTCAAGCGTTTTCCAAGCACACTACGTTGTCGATCAGATCTTAACATGGATTCCAAGAGGCTGAAAGAAAGTTCTACATCTACAGAAGCAATTATTCGCTAGTTTAATCCGATATGTATAATACTTTCCTAGTATATACAATGTTGTTTACGAGGAGCCGGCGCTCAAGTGAATAGAACCGTGTACCCTGTGATAGAAAGAGGGGGGGGGGGTAAAGGAAGCATAGACCCCTTCCCCCGCCCCGACTCCAGAAAAGCGATAAGACAATGATCTGAAAAATATTTGTTTTATCGAGTTACGCATGGGGTCTTTGAAATATGAGTGGTTGAAGTTCCTTTTGCTTGACATTCGTCCGCTCCTCCTTGACCCCAAGTACGCGGTTTCCAAGAAGCAGAAATTAATAGCGAAGGTCCGGCGTTAATACGGCGCATTGCATGGCTTTGCAAATATTTCAGTAACAAAGTTAGTTTTCAAGTAACATATTTCAAATGCGCAAGTGAAATGGTCATTTTTAGCTTATAAATATATTAAAATGTACCGATATATGTAGCAATAGATAGAATATGTAAAAATATGCAATTATACCAAAATATGTAAAAATATGTAAAATAAAAATGGTTTCAATTCGTTCATGTCGTGTTAAGTCTAAAAATTATTTATGAATGTAGGTATCTTGTCCCTGTAAAATATGTATTTACATGAAAATCCGGTCCCTAACTATTACTCTTATACAAAGACAATAAAACATCATTCACACCAGTGACGTGCGGTGACAATTTTAGTTGGAGAAGCACTTTTGAAGTCCAAAGTATAAAAAAGTTAAACAGTTAATGATATGAATTTTCACAAATGTGAATATTAACCCGGAAAGATCGCGTCTTGCAAGGTCGCCTGGGAGAAAACGGACCCCAGGGAAAATTTCGTTGCGTAAATGCTTTCTAACATCATAAACAAATATAATTCGGTATTTATGTGACTTACTTTCTTAACCTATTTTGTCGAGAATTTTGTTATTTAAATTTATTAATATAAATTTATAAAATCCATCAGTGCATTAAAAAATATGTTTTTCTTTCATAAAATAAGAGCATACACTTTCATATATGGTGAATGTTGATTTGAAAATGTATGTATACAGTTCAGTAATGTTTTTCGCTATCTTTACAAATAATGGGTGTGCTGTGCATTCTACTGATTTCTTGCACTTTCCACATTCTCTGGATTCTTTGCTGTTTAAATTCCTCGGACAAATATCATGTTTTGTTAGTTTTCTTTCCTGCAACTTGTATTTCTTATTTTTGCTCTGAAAGCAATTATTTTACTAGGTATCAACCCTCGCGGCAATTCTGTTAGAATTTATCCCATAGACCAAGGGCGAATACGATCCAAACTTACGTTTGCAATTCTTGTGTACGACGATTCCTCGAAATATCAGTAATGTTTTATCCTCCTGACAGTTGATCGTGCCTTTCGTCCGATTAAAATAAGAACCGACTTGAGGGCGGGCTGTGGTGGGGAGCGGCGTTACCACGCCGGGAGGCTGAGCACGTGCTAGAGCGGCTGAGGGAGGAGCGGCGAGAACCGCCCGATCGCGGTGACAGAAAGATAAGCGGTACAGTGGGTGGATGACTGCATGTGTCGTCGTCACAACTGCAGTTTTCGTCCTATGTCAAATGCTGCTCTCCACTTCGCGAAGCACATTAATTTACCCCGAGATGTTCTCTAACATTACAAACAAGAATTTCTACTAGATTTACACTATTTACACAGTTTTAATTGTCAAACGAATTACTGTTATAAAGGAAATACTCCACTTATTTCAGAGTCACTTCCCTCTGATGATTGTTTGGAAGGGATGGAACTCTAATATTGAAGAGAAATAATTTCTTCAAAATTTTGTTCTACAATTCCTTCTTCCCATGCCTTCGAAATTACCTTTTTTTATATGACCTACCTCATTGCGCCATTATTCTGCTGTTGTCCTCTCCACAGCCTCATCCATGAGCTCTTGCACCTCAGATAACGTACATTTTTCTTTCTTCCCTGCCACGTAATCTTTTATTTGCGTCCCAATTTTCTCAATGACATTAAAGTGACAGCACTACTCACGATACCACTACTCAAAACAACAACAACAACAACAACAACAACAACAACAACAACAAAAAGGCTGAAAGCACAAGAGAATTTTTCCTTCAGTGTCGTTTCTCGTCACTGACCAGCAACTGGAAGTTGCGAAGCGCACAAAAGTTGACAGGAGAGGGACCGGAAGGGTTCCCCTAAATCTGTCATCGTGCCTCCCCTCTGGTTCCCTGCCTAGTTTCCACTTTCGTCGCTAGATGCCACAACTACTGCGCGGAATGAGTTTGCCAATGCATTCCCTTCCCGCAAGGGAGAACTGCAGAACGGAACACAAAGAATTAGTTTTTTTTAGAACACTTTCTTTACCTTAAGATAAACGTTCTTGATATTATTATGTGCTTTATACTTCCATGGTATTATGAAGTAAGTTTGCGCGTGTATTAAACACTCTCAAAAAGCCAAAATTCTTTTGAACTTGAAATAGCTACCAGCCGATCACAACGGAACGTATTATAGCGTTTTCCATTCGTTGCACTGAAACCCACCCTAGTGCAGGGCAGAAACGTAATCGCTCCACAACAGTGCTGCCCCACACGCGTGAAGGGCAGCTACGAATGAAACGGATTCCGGAACTGAGTCAGGGCTTATGCGCTATGCAGTGAAATTATACACAGCTGTTCTTGGTAGATGAAACTCGAAAAATAATAATTTTGAATTATGATCGTCGTTATAATTTTTATGAAGTCTTTTGGTAATTCTTACTGCTTAATTCATAAATTATTAACGTGTGATTTCTTTATTTAAAAACTACGAAAACTTCAAATGCGTATGAATCGTAATTTCATTTTTCGAGATTTGCCAGTGATCTATATAGTACACAAAATTTTGAACCGAAAGGCTTCTGTAGAATTGTTTCATGACTGAAAACAATAAAAATTAACATGAACATTTCCGCTGGTATATGTATGGGCGAGCGAGAAACATTTCTTGGCATATATATATATATATATATATATATATATATATATATATATATATATATTTGAATGATTTTGTAAAGGTCACTATTTTTATTTTCACTTTATTTGCGTTTCGAAATTGAGACGTACCTAAAACACTTTAGTTTCTAAATAGCACTGGATTTGTTAATATGAAGTTATTCAAGGTTAAATTTTCGGAAAAAACAATCTGATTTTCCAAACTTCGTGTAAATCACAAACATTATTTTAAGACATTTCTTGCAAAACATAATATACTCCATCATTCGAAGTATCCCTGCGTGACAGAAGATCTTCAATTGCCTTCACAATTTCACCACGAACCTAAATCAGCATGGATAACTTCCGTACCTAACCTCACAATGGCCCGGTGCACTGGACTGCACTGACGCGATCGTCGGTGCAGTTTAGTGCACCCTGGGTCCGTGTCGATGTGCGAATTGAACACGTAGTTCTTTGCACTGGTGCGCCCTAGCGGTCGAATGGAACGCGAAAGCTGCCCTGAGTGCGCACTAGTGCGGCGAATGGAAAACCCTATTAGAAAATTCATTCTCGCGCACTCATGAACCGAAGCCGACTTGCCCCGACACATGAAGTCGAACGCCTGCCCCCCTCCAAGAACGAAGCTTCGCTGACGCCAAGAGATGAAACTACGCATCGTTTTGAAAACATCGATTGTTACGGTACTTAGCTCAGAATCTTAGATTGAGTAAACGTATTGCTCTAGCCATAAGCAACGAATATTTTAAATATCGAAATGATTTTTTCTCTGCTTTTTTTAGAAGTCGCGGCAGGAAGTAATAAGAGCCAAAATTTATTGCTTATTTATCTTTGAAAATAGATTTTATTACATGGGAGTTTTTTTTCTCCCTTTCAAAATTCAAAATTTATTGCTTATTTACCCTTGAAAATAGATTTTTTTACATGGGAGTTTTTTTTTCTCCCTTTCAAAATTTATTGCTTGTTTATCCTTGAAAATAGATTTTATTACATGGGAGGTTTTTTTTCTCCCTTTCAAAAATTCAAAATTTAAGTAGTATATGGCTTAGTGTAGGGATCACACAATTTTGAAAATGTGCACACAATTCACTTTTCCCCATAGCACGTCATACGCAGTTTTTAACTGTTTTTTTGACGTAAAATAAATAAATAAAATAAATGAGAATGACTTATTCCCTTCATTTCATAGAATGCACGCCACTGATTCACACTATTTAACAAAAACAAGATTGTGCTCAGATTTGTGCAAACTTTACTTAATTTGAAATTCATTAAATAGACTGACTAATTTCATTTTAATTAATTTAAATTTTATTCCAATTTGGGTCTTGTACAAAGTTATAATGTTTCATTTCCATTTTTGAAGATAACACGGCATATTTCGAACAACGAATTTCCATCACGAACACTTCCTTCCTCGGTTACACCAGATAGACCTCCATCCACTTTATCACACACTCGAAAGATTTTAAAATTGTTAATTTTGTATGAATTTCTCATTAATAATTCTGAATCTGCTTAGTCTCTTCGTGGCAACTATTTCAACCAGTGACGAATCCTGAACATTATTTTAAGTATACCGCACATTATGTAAGCTACCTCTACCGTTGACTTTAATTTTGAGCTTTTCTAAAATCCCAATACTATGAAATTCCGTCCTTAATAATTTTTCTATAAGACATTTACCCAAACCACTAACTTCTGAATTATTAACACATTTCATTTTCACAAAAAGTTAAGAGAAGCGTAACTTATGAACGAGCAGAGGACGGTTAACCCCAAAATTCTGCGGTGCCTACCGACCGCCAAGACGCGCATGATCCCCTCTCCCCTTGAAACATGTGGAGCCATAGGTTATCGCGGCTGGCATGCGGTGCCTTCGCCTGCGATAGCGAATTCTCTGGACAGCATTAAGAAATGTTTGAAACTTCTCATTCCACCCCACTTCATAGCGCTTACGGATGTGGAAGACTGACTGGCTTTTTTCACATGTCTTTTAAAGCTTTCAAAATCTCAATAATTTTTTAGAGGATTACCAAACTTGCGAAAAATTTCTTATACACTTCGAATTACTAGGTATACCGGCGGTATACGCGGTGTATCGGAGAATTCGCCACTGATTTCAACCATTGTTACATCAGGGAACATTACTGGGTTAATCAATTTCAACTTTTAACAGAAACCAGTGGCGGCCATGGCACCACCAACAAAAAGGGAGGAAAAGAAAACGTTCACCATAATTGTGTATAAAATATTGTTTCTTCAAAATAGTCTTCTTTATAATTCATTTGAACGAGCGATTCGTCCTTCGATGGTCTATCAATACTCTCTTCAAACGCACAGGGCGCAGTGTCATCTGTCGGCCTCCTTCTAAACCTCTGAGCCTCCTAGGAATTGGCGCCGGGTAAGTCCATTTAACACTGTATGAAGAACTCTGTATATGTTAGTATGCGTCTCTTATGGACAGCATGGTGCCACAAACGAAGCGGCACAGAAGTTCACGTTCTCCTCACTAGAGTGCACTAATGGCGTTATCTTCATCGCGCAGACTATCTCTCGCTCAGGATGACCCCGATGCCCTGGTATTTCGTACGTCGTGTCGTGTTGTGTTTCGCACATGGAGAGGCGGCGTATACCGTGGGCGTAAGGGTTCCCCTCTTGTTCCCATACCCATCTTCAGTGACCTTAGGAAGCTGCGACTTCTTGAGATTTCTGTGGGCGCTCAGGCCTTCAGTCTGAGTATTTTATTTGTTCTTATTATTTTTAGCTTGTTTTCAGTTTAATCTTCATTGCAACTTAATAAACATGGTCATTGTAAAATTAAATTTTGTGCTCACGAATTTTATTTTAGAGATTACTACACCAGTTTTAAAACATCACAACAATGTTTAAAAACATCGATGGTTTTTGACCGCTGTTATATTAACATCGATGTTACAATGACCTTTCCAACGAGACATTCCATGATCTCCATCTGCTTTTAAAATGCTTTTCGATCGTGTCTTTTCGGATCAGTTCCCGGATCTCAATTTTGCTCAGAGGCTTCTTTTAGCCTTGAGGATCTTTTACATGCAGTAAATCTACTATATGGGGCAACCGGCTTTACTTCCACTCCGAAGGAAGGCGGTCAAAGGATTTTTTCGCCCTTAAAAATCCACGGCTTCGATCGGGTTTGAACCCACAACAACTTGTACTACAGTCCGGTACGCTGACCGTTATATCACCGAATCCGCTGGAGATGGAGAATATCGGCATGTTCAGTTCGGACCGAGTTGCTGCGCTAACGACCTCTGTCTCTTTCAGCCGCTTTCTGTTTTTGTCACAACAGCGTTTATGCCCAATGCAGGGCCGCGCGTCTATGCGAGCCAATACGAGTACGCTTACTTCGCAAGCTGAGTTCTCATCAGTTGGCGAGAGTGGTGATTACACAGTGTAATAATTTCATTGATTTATATTTTCCCCAGGGTAAGCGAAGCATACCTAGCTTACCTGGAATGCATGCCTCTGCATGGATCATCTCAAAGATTGTATTAGTTCCTCGTACAGTAAAACCGACTCCATTACTAATTAACTTAATAACAATAAAATTATCGCTCTCAATTTCTTCATATTTTCTATCATATAACATTTAAATCGTATTTTTAGAAAACCCAATTGGACCAATTTTAATTAAGGTCGCGGATTGATTAAAATAAAATAAATCAAAACATTGAGAATACAAATTGTACAATGGAATAAGAATCGAGTTAATTTTGGGATGCTCAATAGAAAATTATAATTAAAGTAACAGTTATTTTTTATTTCTTTTTGATCCATTCCTTTTCTCCGAGAATTTTTCACGTGACATATTTAGTGAGAATTTGTATCATATTTCATTAATTTCAAGCAGAAATTTCGCGAAAACAATTTTTTTCAAAATATTGTACAGCATTTTCTAATGAGATGTTTTAAAACAGATTTTGTTTGAGGCAAAAATCTCTATCTTAAATTTTGTAATTTTTAAATATTAAAATTTTGAATACGTTGAAAGTATGGAGAGTTGAACAAAATGACACCTGCGCCGTTTCTTAAAGCTGCATTGTTCAATTCGAGGAAAAAATTTAAAGAAAAAAATACACTTTATCAAAAACCGTTCCAAATTTTCAAAAATTCCATAAATTTCGTGCACAAATTACGCAAAACCCACTACTTTAAAAAATAGTACGTACGTGATCTTTTTTCTTAAAGAACTGATTTTTTGAACACTTTAAAGCAAAAAAGTCTACCTTCAATTTTGTAATTTTTAAATTAAAAAGTTCGTAAGTTTCGAAATCAGGTAGCCGGAAATGAGAATAGCACCGTTTTTACCATCCTTTGATTCTTTTGAGAAAATGTAAAGAAAAAGTTGGTGCCGTTTTGAGAAGAAAGTTGTTTAAAAAAAATTAAAAATTTTCTATTTCGCGCAAAATTATGCAAAAACTATTCAAATTTTAAAAAAATACTACGTGATCTTATTTCAAAATCTGTTATTAAAGAATAAATTCATTAAAGGAGAAAAACTGTATTAAATATTTTGGTTCTTCGAAGACGCCGAAATAACTGAATTTTTGCAGTTTTCGAAAGGCCACAGATATCAACGATAATGAGACCCGCACCATTCTCTGAATCGTCCTTTAAACCTATCCGACAAAATTTAACAAAAAATTTGGTGACATTTTTTTGAAAACTCTAGGGGCCACGTCATCAGCCAGATCGATTGGGAAAATCGGTTGAATGACTTAGATGTTGTTGATCACAGACAGACGGACAGTCGTTTTGCCCTGAATCAATTTCTTCGGTATCAAGGACCCACAAAACATGGATTCTGACTACAAAACGTGATAGATGACGTAAATTACTATATAGGACTACAATGTAAACAAGATTTATCCACTTACCAGAGCCCGGCAATAGGTTTTTGTGCCGAAAATTCGCAGTTTTTCAGAGCATTCTTACAATACTCTCTCTTCTTAAGTAAGAGCGCAAAAGTAAAAATGAATTTAAAAAAGTTTTCGTCAAATAATTTATAAATTGATGTTAAAATATTGAATAGAATTAGTTATCATACCATGAAGTATGAAATGAAAATTAAAGAAATTCCATAATTGCGAGCCCTCAAATACTTCACCAAAAACGAAATAATTTAATACCAAAGAAAGAAGTGATTTTGTTATTTTTAAGCAAGATGTGTAAAATAGTATATTAATTACATCATTGAGCCGCGTGTCGGGGGCGAATCTAAAAGCACCTGCAGCCGACGGACGACCCTCCGCACCCATTCGGCATCCTTCCTGTCCCAGAAGCGAATAGGTTGATCACTTTTCTTGTGGAACCTTTCCTTTCTTTCGGCCTTGTTGGCTGAATATGTTTACAAAAGCAAAATAGTCTAAAAACGTCATTCCGCGTAGATACAGGACCCGGTGATACTGTACACAAAGTTATTCATGTGTACAGAAGAAAATAGTGTGAACCCTATTCAATGGTTTGAAAAAACAGTTTGTAATTGGTCATTTTTCGCATAGAGGAAGCTCATATATTACATTAAAAATTGTTCCCTGTTGCAATTATTACCTACTTCGGAGTGAATATGTTTTAACAATCTTTGCAAAAACCTCTCATTTTCTTTCTGTATTCAACATTCAAGTAGTATATGGCTTAGGGTAGGGATCACAGAATTTTGAAAACGTGCACAGAATTCACTTCTCTCCATAGCACGTCACACACAGTTTTTAACTGTCTTTGACGTAAAACAAATACTTTTCTAAGAAATATTGAAGTAGAGAGTAAAACAATTATTTACGTGTTACTTAGGATAGTTTATCATATTTGCTACACAACCAAACTTTCGCATTTTCACCTCGTGGAAAAGGGGGTCTACAAGTGTTCAAATGGCCTCTTGCGTGAACGCAAGGTAGGCATCTGCGCCGCACGACTTCTGTGAGGCGCACAACTTCGTTAGGTTGTACCTTTATTTTTTGCCGCCACGCTTTCAAGCTTTCAATGTGCCGAAGAAGGTCACGATCATCGACTTCAGTTGAATAGCAGCTCCAAAAGCATTGGGAGTACCCGAGTTTTAAAATTCAGATACTGAACGCCTCTTGAACGCTCGGGTAAGTAATGAGAACTGAGGATAATTCATCCACAATGCCAACAGACATTTACAGCAAATCGCTCTTAACGAGCTACCGGATTGTCCTCGTCCCTCTCATGCCAATTGTACACATTAATTGGGCCTGGTCTTGTAAAACACGCTTCATCTGACCAAATAATGAAATTGCTGGTTTGCATTTGCATTTGCACAGGAAATGCCAAGATAATTGAAACCGACGTTATAAGTGTCTACTGCACTACTGCTGCACCCGCTTGAAATGGTAAAGTCGTAATCTCTCTGCACGAATTGCTCTCCGTGCGAGAGACTGTGATGCCTTGACCTCGCGCGCTATCTACCCAGCGCTCGCTTCTGGGGCTTCTCGGATAGCAATAGCAATGGAGTTTTCCAGAGAAGTGGCGAGCCCTAACGCAAGGTGGGGCCGTTCGCTCACATGCCGAAGCCCATGTTATACGAGCACAAATTAGTAAAAGTTTAACGTTAATTATTTACAAAACTAGATGACGAAGTGTATCCAATTTTGACAAATCCTGTCTGTACATGGGATAAGGTCCCGGCATATTAGCAACGAGGACTGAATCACCCAGCATTTGTTTAACAATCTACACAAGTGTCACTTTCTGACCGGCCAGGAACCTTCGAGTGCACCCGCGTTGAGGAATGCAACGCGTTTATTATGATGAGAGGCGAGATAACGACGCTCCGGGGGCGTTGGCCTCTTGCCGGCTGACGTAGCTTAGCGGGTCAGCATAGGCCCCAAGAGCATTGCTGCAGTAAATCTATTGAAAATACGTGATGTGTACGGAGCGTTCTGTTGCCAAGTGCTTTTTAAAGAAATGAGTTTCTCTTGTATATGAAAGAGATAGCCTTAAAATTGAAACATGGTACGTGATATATTTTTTGTAATTAGATATAAGAAAAATTTTGTTAGAGTTTTTATAGAATCGCTTGGAGAAACGAAGATCTACATTTTTCTTGTTAACATTACGTGAAGATATCAAGATATATGTTAAATACTTTCTTAAAAATCATTTTTGAAATTTCCTTAATGGCTTATAAAGGAAATTATAACTATTCGTTCTCCGTATTCTGAGCGATTTTCACACGTAAAAGTACACAAATAAAGAGATCTTGTTATTTCTCCGAGGCACTCGCTTCCAGTATGGGACGTGATTCACACGATCAACGCAAAATAAATTTCTGAGAGCACTGCTTTGATCCCTCTTGTTCCTCGTTACACCTTATACGGAAAAAGTATGTTTGGATAAAATTATATATTGTGATAAATTTGGAAGTTCTACTGCTTGTAATATAATTTATTAAATTTTACTTTCCAATTTGAAGCATGGGTTCGACACACAACACACACTCCATACCTGTTGCATATGGACATGTAATTCTATTCCGAATCACGATACCTGGAAGTTCTATTAAGTGGAATCAATTATTAGATTAATGGCAACTACTATGAATTATCGGCCTTTTACAACAATAAAAAATTAACATTTATTCTTATCATCTATACATTACAGTTCTGTCAAATTTATGTGAATTACGTTCACTTTAAACTTTGAAACACCGTACGGATATTACTATATTTCGTAAGCTTACGTTCGTAATCGATGGCTTCTCGGCTGACAAGCAGAATATTGTCCTTGGTGTGCCAATTCTAGCGTACAATCCTAAATATAAAAGAATGTCCTCAACGATTGCTATAATTGGACTTAATATTCCCACAATTTTAACACGCGGTCGCGACTTTCCCTATCTGTGTTTCGCATGAAACATCTACTCGCGACTGACTATGCAGCTACTTATTGAAAAATTCTTCCATCTACGGAGCTACCCTAATGTATATCTCCTCGAAACATGGAAGCTGTTTAATTCCAACTTCCAACCTTATATTAATTAATATTCCCAAATACAATTTAAAATCACAATTTACACAAGGCCAATTTCTCAAATTTCAAACTTAACAAATTCCCGGCTTACTATCATCTACATAAAACCCAGCCTATGTTGAAAATCCGATCGCACCTCAACAACCACTTGCGTGTGCTCGCTACGAAATTTTTCCCGACTGAATCCATGACGATCACAATCATCACGCCCGTCACGTCACTGAATCCATCACGATCACGACCATCCAACGCCCTCTTCACACTTTCTGCACATAATGTATTGGGGGCCGTGTCCATTTACACAACGTTCTGACATCAAGCATGGAATAATTAACCCTTGTTGATCCGTTGTTCCAACAACGCGTATTATTTGACTGAAAATGCCATATTCCAACGTTAAATGTTGATTTTATCATTAAAAAATAATTACAAGGTTCTTGGTTTATCACAATATAAATAAGTCAATAAACAACGGATAGCGAAAGTAAGGGTGGGGTTCACGATCAAATACTCGTAATTTGAAAATTAGTTTCTAGTGAGATTTGACTCAACAATCGTCGCGACATCTGTATAATAAAAGTAGAATATACAATGAGATGACAATATATTCTACGTGGGGTAACCCCCCGAAGGAATTATTTTTTAAAAGCTATATATTTTCAATTTTTTTACAAAATAACTTTATCCTCTTCAAAATAGTCTCCATTACAACTAATACATTTGTCCCACCAGTGCTTCCAATGCTCAAAACATTTTTTGTAGTCAAAATGAGAAATGGCTGACAGCTCCTCCCTCGTTGTTTTCTTGATCTCTTCAATGTTGTCAAATCTGTGACCTTTCATGATCCTTTTCATTCGTGGAAATAGGAAGAAGTCGCACAGAGCCAGGTCAGGCGAGTAAGGTGAATTGGGCAGCGAAACAATGCCATTTTTAGCCAAAAACTGGCACACAGGTATGGCTGTGTGTGCTGGGGTATTGTCGTGGTTGAACCAGTCTCTTTTCCCATATTTATTCCCAAATCTTCGGTTAAAATTCGCTGAACCGAGCTCCAACATAACTCACTAATCTCTGATAATTGATCAATTGTTTGTCGACGGTCTGTGTACCCAAGCTCTCGAATTTTTTCAACATTTTCGTCGATTCAGGCATTTAATGGACGTCCAGAACGAGGTTTGTCTTCAATCGACATGTCGCCATTTTTAAATCGAGTAAACCAAACAACTCGTACACTTGAGTTTTTCCCATAGCGACATCGTTGTAAGCTGTTTTTAACATTAAAACCGTTTTCAGCAGCATTTTTTTCGAATAGGAAACAAAATTTCACAACTGCAAGTAATCCACTTACACTTGTCATTATAAAAAACGAAACAGGAACAAAAGAACGCTAGCAAAAACAACCACTGCAAACGAACAGAACAAGCCAGGTCGACAACATAGGCAGCACTGAATTGGCAATGAGCGACACACACGTCTAGCGGCAAAAATGCGTACTACTCAAGCTCCGCCCACGGCAATGCCATTCCGGTTATTTTTGGGTATCCCTTCGTATGTATATATGCAACATCAAACGAAAATATATTTATTAAACAATAATGAAAGATAATAAATAAACTTTAAAGAAACGACAGATTCAGTTTTCGTGGGCTTCAGATGTTCATGGGTTATGAGATTGCAAGTTTCAAAATTCCAAAAACTTAGGGAATCAATAAAAACTGTTTTTGGTTGTTTTAACTTAATAGTTCCAGCTCGTCTTGTTTCAAATAACCGTAATCAATGTGCCTAGTTAGTCGCAGTTACTACAGTAGAGGAAAATACTATTTATTAAAATGCGATTCAAAATGTACGTAATCTTTTTTAGAACTTGTTGGCTTTAATAATTTGTAAAAATACTCATATTCTAATTTTTCAAGGCAAAATATTGTTAGCGGGCGCAAAATGTTTAATGTCAGTCAAAAACAATCAAAGTGTGTCCCAAAAAGGGGTTTACACTGTTTGAATGTTAATAACAGATAAAATATTGCAGATAACAATATTGATATTTTTGTATCTAGATCAGTCATGATTAGTGATTGTTGATATTTATTAGTTTCTTTCGTTTCAGTTCAGTTACCAACAGTGACAAGTAATTGACAAGATGGGTGGAAACCTTTCCTTAGTGCAACAGAAGTGGATTATAAAGTGTTATTGGAAATGTGAGAACATGAAACAAGTGAAGAGACGATGGCGTGTAGAATTTAATGATGTGACACCGTCACGTGTAACAATTACGAAATTAAGCGACATGTTTGAGAGGGATGGAACTGTGTATGTGAAGAAGGGGCGGTTCACGCGGTAAATCAGGCTATCCGGATATGCATCTCTAATTCAATCGCGTGTATACTGAGCGAAAGAAAATCCCAATTTTGTGGAAGAACGATCTGTGAATTTTCCTGGATATCAGTGTGGCGTGGTACGTATGTCAGAGGTCTTGTAGGGCCATTCTTTTTTGAAGGAACAGAGGCAGGTGCTGTTTACCTTAACATGTTGCGGGAAGTAATTGTGCCAGATGTTCACCAACTCTACCCAGGCGAAGATTGTTATTTTTTAACAATACGGCACGACACATTTATTTATTTAGTCAAAAACAGTATGTGACGTATGGGGGAGAAAATCATCTGCGCACACTTTCTTGAGTTTCAGAATCAATAATCTAACTATTAATAGTTGAAAAATAATAATAATAATAATAAAAGCAAATTTTAAAAAGCGAGAGATTAACATTTCAAAAACTAGATATTTTCGTTGCCAAATTATAGAAAACTTATTTTTAACGGTAAAGGAACGAACAGATTTGATTTTTCTGTATTGTTAACAAAATAGAAACTCACCCTAAGCTCTACTACCACTACAAGCAAAAGGAAAGTTCAACAAAACGTGCGCATAGTGAAGCTACATTTACGTCCAGAAGCAAATCAAGGGGCCATCTCAGCATTTGCTCAATGGATCAGGGAAACTGGACAAAAACCTGATCGAAATGGGGGTCATTGACCCGGAAGTACATTATTTGTTACAGGCATATTGACTCTTTTTTTAAAATTATACAATGCAAATGTAAACTAATTCATTATACTATATCTTGGTTTTGTTAAAGTAAACATTATTTTTCGTTTTGACGATCAGTAGTCTCTAATTGTAATTGTATTACCACCAAAACGTGCGGCAATTCCTGAATGAAACATTTGTTGAGAGGTGGATAGGCCGACGAAGAAGTGTCACAGTGTGACACCCAGATCTCCCGATCTAACGCCATTAGACTTTATTTTTATTTATTTTACGTCAAAAAACAGTTAAAAACTGCGTATGACGTGCTATGGGGAAAAGTGAATTGTGTGCACATTTTCAAAATTCTGTGATCCCTACACTAAGTCATATACTACTTAAATTTTGAATTTTGAAAGGGAGAAAAAAGAACTCCCATGTTATAAAATCTATTTTCAAGGATAAATAAGCAATAAATTTTGGCTCTTATTACTTCCTGCCGCGACAACATGGAAACGATAATTTGAATAATTGTATTTCCCACTGAATTCTAGAAGACGTGCACAGAAAATGTGGGGAACGCTGGAGAACACTGTTTACGCCACAAAACCGCGTACGCTGAATGACATGAGAGCGGCTGACGTGACTGCTTGTGAATCCATTTCTGTAGAAACCGTATTACGTGTCTGTCGAACTGTTCCACAACGTTGTAGACGATGTATTTATGCCAATGAAGGACATCCTGAACTTAAATTAACATCATTGTGACTAACAAACCACATTTTTGTTTCTTTTGTTGGAGTTATTAAAGATTAAACGATGTAAACACCTTTCTGGGACATCCTGTACAGTCAGAAACAGCATCCTTACTACGCGAAAAGCATTCCTTCAATTTACGCGAAGCGAAACTACATTCCTTCAATTTACTGCTCAGCAATACTAAATTGTCTCTAATGTAATTGTTTAAGAGTCAATAACTTAATTTCTCAAGTTTCTGGGCGCGAAGGTAAACGGTACTTGGACGGCGAAAAATAGGATAGAGGCTGCTATCCTCAGCCTCTGAGAGACAAAGAAGGAAAACTATCACTCAGCCAGCGTGGCAGAGGCGTTCAGTTCCGTGAAAAAGTCGCAGCTGTGACTATCAGCTAATTTTCTTTTGTGCCATTGACGGTCTCTGTATTATTTATTTATTTTAGTCAAAAAACAGTTAAAAACTGCGTATGACGTGCTATGGGGAAAAGTGAATTGTGTGCACATTTTCAAAATTTTGTGATCCCAACACTAAGTCATATACTACTTAAATTTTGAATTTTGAAAGGGAGAAAAAAAACAAGAAAACTCCCATGTAATAAAATCTATTTTCAAGGATAAATAAGCAATAAATTTTGGCTCTTGTTACTTCCTGCCGCGACAACATGGAAACGATAATTTGAATAATTGTATTTCCCACTGAATTCTAGAAGACGTGCACAGAAAATGAAGTTACATTTATGTCCAGAAGCAAAACAAGGGGCCATCTCAGCATTTGCTCAATGGATCAGGGAAACTGGACGAAAAATCTGATCGAGATGGGGGTCATTGACCCGGAAGCTATAGTACAATAGTTGTTACAGGTTGTTTATACTCATTTATACATTCCAAATGGTAATTAATGCATTATGTATCATTGTTAAAATTAATGTTACTTTTCTTGTGATGCTCAGTATAGTCTCTAATTGTATAGAAACAGTTATGCAGCAGAAACGATTTCACTTGGGATTTAAACTTTTCTATTGAATTTAATCGTTTAATGTCATCTGGCAAAGAGTTGTAAAATAATGTACATGTATTGTATGTGAATTTTTTGTAATGAGCTGTTGATACTGTCACCTGATGAATATGATTTCTACGTCGAGTGTTATAGTAATAGACTTCGGCATTTTCTGAAAATATATTCCCGCCCTTAAGCAAGTCATTTTTTACAAAAACCACTGATTCGTAAATAAAAAGACACGGTAAAGGTAGAATTCCTAGATTAATGAAGAGAATATTACTGCATGGTCCAATGTACGCTGCTCATAGCATGTTTTAAATAAAGAGGTCTGAAAAGAAAACAATATTGAAATAGCAATAACTGATTATACAAATGTTTTTTTTTATTTTTTACTTTATACTTAGGTATTTAGTATTAAGTGTAAAGTCATCTCAAATTGTTGAAACCAATAGCATGCTTGAGAGTGAAAAGCCATCGAAGTATAAAACACTCTATGGCAGAAGCAGGCCGCTGCAAAAAATACCTTACTCTTCACACACGAGTGACAGCGTACAGCTGACACCTCGATGTCACAGTGAGCCAGTAACACGATCAACCAACCACACATTAATGATATTTTGAGGTGTCGCTTCCTTCATGAAAGCGAGTGAACAGCAACGCAGTTTTTGTTAAGTTTTCTTTTTTATATTGTATCGTAATTTTTACATACATGTTTTTGAGAAGAAATGCCTGAACTATAGTGATCGGGTAAGAGTGATAAGAATGAAGGCGAGATGGTACAATAATGCCCGAAAATGAAAATTAATGAACTCTACTTTTTACTGAACTCTCAAGTAGGGAACCTTGATTACTGACAAGTAATTAATTAAAATATCTACTTTCTAACATACTGAAATACGTTCATATTTTGTAAAACTGGTCACAACAAAAAATAACAAACTTACGATCTCTGTCTGGCAAAAGAATTAACTGACATCTTTTAAACATCATTTTAGGTATATCCATTCAACCTGCAAACATCTTTCACATGTACATTACAAGAATATACAGTTCACACAGTGAGTTCTCTAGTTTCAAACACTGAACACGCAAATACTCCTTTCTAAGCCAAAGATTCAGGTGTATCTCCTCTAATATCAATGACATTAGGGTCAGCTCCACATGTAAGTAAAATTCGTTGTGAATCTTCTTGCCCATGTAAGAACGCAAGATGCAGGGGAGTTCTATCCCAAGAATCACGTGCGTTCAATCGCACTTTTGGTCTTTTAAAGCTCAACAAAAACTCCAGACATTCATCTGCTCCGTTCATCGCAGCTAAATGTTGAACCTGTCGCCCATAATTATCTCTAGCATAAATGTTGGCTCCGTAGTCAAGTAGAGTTGCCAGCGCATCGCAACTGTTTTCTTTCGCTGCAATGTGCAATGGAGTGCGCAACCAATTATCACGGGCATCCAATTCCACATCCTCTAACTCCAGAAGTTCATTTAACGTCTCGTCAGAATTGGTGTAAGCTGCCAAATGATGGGGTTGACGCCCAAAATTATCTTCTTCAATTGCGCTCAAACCCATGTCAAGAAGGTATATCAAAGAATCAACATGATTTTCCTTGGCAGCGAGATGTACTGCAGAACGCTCATAGTAGTCGACGGCACTGTCGTCAGCGCCGTAACTTATGAGCAATTCGAGGATGTGGACCTGTGAACAGAAAAAAATATTTACACGAATTATACAATAATACTGTCCATGTATACCGTTCCAACTTCAAATTCAGACCAATCACAAAGACCAAACACACAAATTGAGAAGAAACAAGTTCAAATAAATTATGCAAATGTCTTCTCTCCCTCGTCCCAAATTCGATTGGAATGTTCTCACTTTAAATGTGACTAGTCCCAATCTTGAAATGATTATTCTCACGTTCATTGTGCTCAGTCTAGTGCTCCTCGACGTCCGATAGTTTTCCGGACATCCTGACAATTATCAGTAGAGTCCGGAAAAATATGTAGTATGAAACGTCAAAATATGTACATAAATATGAAAGGAAAACAGTAAGAATATGCAATAAATATGTAAAATCAGATGTAATATGTAATATTAAAATACATTAACCTAATTCGAAATTACATTTATCAAAAATTTCCGAAAACCATTATAAAAATAATTCAAAGATTTTAAAAATCATTTGGAGAGAACAAGTTGATGCACGTTTTAAACTTAACATTCCCGTCAGTAATAAAAGCATTATCTATCGCTATCCAGGACCATAGTTTAGCAGCCAAAGTAGACGCAATAGAAGCCTTCGTACAAACTGGCAATACCTACAACTAGCAAACAATCACTGCAGTGTGAAGCATTCACATGTAACTCTTACACGTCCGCGATCGCCAAAGTGTTTCGTAAATTAAGATTAAAGGTCACGAAACGCGACGTCCATAACACCTCAAGGTGAAAATGATCTATCGCGCACTTCCCATCCCTGAGCTAACCGAAGCAGGCGCGCCAGACTTTAACAACATCCGACCGCGTCGTAATGTCGCTCGAGTCGACAGCACTTAGTATTTATGTAGAAAAAACTCTAATTAAAAAAACAAACTTTTTCATAAAAAATGAATAAAATTCGAGAAAATCGATAGATTAAAAATATTTTATGAAAATAGCAAAATATGTAAACTATGTAATATAGTACTAAATATGAAACAACAATTGATATTGTGTTAGAATGGCGACGTTTCGCCTAGATTTAAATTTTGAGAACGGTAAGTAGAAAGGCAAAAAATATGTAATTACATAAAAATCCGGTCTCTAATTATCAGCACATGCTCCGAAATATGTTCGGGACGCCAAATGTCCCGGTTTCCATAAAAAAACAACTAGCGATGATAGAGAATGGTACAGAAGACAGTACGAGTAGTACTATTTAATTTCCTAATCTTTTTCGTCTGTATTTCCTCAATTTTTCGGTCCCTTCATAACAGAATACACAGAGGTGACAAAGTCGTGGGATAAGAATATGCAAACACATATATGGCAGTGGTATCGCGTACAAAAGGTATAAAAGGGGAAAGAACTGGCACAGCTTTCATTTGCACTCAAGTAATCCACGTGAAAATGTTTCTGGCGTGATTACGGCCGCACGACGGGAATTAAAAGACTGAACGCGGAATGGTAGTTGGAGCCATACGCATGGGACATTCTATTTCGGAAATCGTTACGGAATGGCTGTTACTGTGGGACGTACGACGTTCGCATCCGTTAGGACAGTGTGGTGAAATTTGACATTAATGGGCCATGGCAGCAGAAAACAGACTCGAGTGCCTTTGTTAACAGCATGGCATCGCCTGCAAAAGCGCCTCTCCTGGGCTCGTGACCATATCGAAGGACCTTAGACAACTGAAAAACCGTGGCTATGTCAGATCCACGAAAGTCCACGAAGCCATGGACCCAAGTTGTCAACAAGGCATTGGGCAAGCTGCCGATGTCTCCATAATGATGTGGACTGTCTTTACATGAGTCCTCTGGTGCTTTTGAACCGATTAATAACTAGAAATGGTGATGTCCAGTTACTTGAGAACCATCTGCAGTTATTCATGGACTTCATATTCCCAACCGATGATGGAATTTTTATGAATGACAATGTGTCATGTCATCGGGCCACAATTGTTCGCGACTGGTTGAAGAACGTTCTGGACAATACGAGCGAATGATTTAGTCACCCAGTTCGCCCGACATGAAACGCATCGAAAATTTATGGGACACAAACGAGAGATTAGTTGGCACATTTACTATGAGAAAGTCTGTACCATTCTGTAGCGCCTCTAGTTACTTTCTCGTATACATACGTATATACGGAGAAATATACGTAGAGAAGAGAATGTTACGTAATGCTGTCGAAAATCGATTTCGAGAATATAACGGAAATACACGTTTTGGGGTCCCCTGATACCAAAAAAGTGGTTTTCTTAAAAACGCGTGTCCGTCTGTCTGTCCGTCCGTCTACACAACTAGAGCCTACACCACACGAACGATCTTTTCCAAATTGAAGAAACCCCTGTCCATCTGGCTCTAGTTGAAGCTTTGAGATTTTGAAAACACATTCTTTAATATTTGGGGGTACTTTACATGAAGCCCCCCGGACATTTTCAAAAATGTCTCTAAAACGGCTCCAAATTTTTTCATTAAATTTCATGTAATAATAGAGTAAAATACGCTTATAAAAATGGCATAGGGCCGATTTTCTCAGTTAACTCTAAAGTTTCGAAAATTTCAAAAGTTTGATTTTTTCCGGGTTCGTCCTAGAACTACAAAATTGAAGATAAAGATTTTTCCTTCAAACGAAATTTTGTGTGCGTAAATAGTGGTATCATAAAGGCCATGTACATTTTTTCGAAAATCTTAGTAGTTTACTTGCAATATTTGCAATTTTAAAAAAAAGAAGCAAGATTTTCTCAAAAACTGCTCAAACTTTTTCTTTAAATTTTTGGAAGAGTTAGTACCAAATACACCTATCCAATGACATAAACGCCATATTTCTCTATTAATTTTTTACAAAAAATACAAATATTTAATTTATTTGACAAGTCTATCACGTCGGTAATATTTACATTAGAGGCGATTTCTTTACGTTATTGTATTTATGAGTACATTCGCTTTAAATAATGTCAAGTAATGTTTCTCGAAAACTCAACAGTATTCTGTAAAAATGAGCTCTAAATTCCGCATTTTCAGAACCACATTAACTCCATTTTCTCAATAAGAGCTTCAAACTTTTACTTCAAAACTTTCTAATGGATATTGCTAATTGCGCTGTTTTATATGACGTAAAGTTTATTTTTGGGTATTCTTTTGTTTTTTCAAAAATTACACAATTGTAATTTTTTTGAAATACCTCTCACGTCGTTAATATTGGCACTTCCATTAGTTTGTATGCATTATTACATTTGTGAGTAAAAGTGCTTCAAATGACTTCAATTAAACTTTTTCGAAAACTCAATAGATTTCCGAGAAAAAGAGCTTCAAATTTCGCATTTACAGTAAAACTTAATCACCGTTTTCTCAAAAACGGCTATGAATTTCTAAATGAAAACTTCTATTTGGAACGAGTTTCTACTCTTCTTTAATATTCTTGAAGTAATAATTCTGTTGTACTACTAGGAAAGCAAAAAGTTGAGAAATTGTCAAAAAAAAATGTACTTTAAGCGACGATAGATGGCAGCTGGTCAGAGAATGTAGCAGAACCTTAAAGTGAGGCCACACCAAGGAAATTAGAAAACTTAGGTACGAGGAAGTCTGTGCCATTCTGTAGCACCTCTAGTTAATTATAGTACGTCAAAGGGATGTATTTTATTGTTTGGTTACCAGCATGTTAGAAGTATGTTAACAAAAATTATTATTGAATGTAAAGATTAAAATTAACAATTACGAACAACGTATTTCCCTATTTTACCATTGAGTCAATTCCATTCATACAGCATTGAAGAAAAAACGTTTGGATCGTACGTGATACATTTTATAAACATTTTAGTAGTATTTTTGTATTATTGCAGTATACATTAAAGTTTGTCTGAGATTTGACATCTTAATCTTCTAATCAATATTCTACATGTACTATAAAAATAATTCTTTAAAAAACATAAACTCATTGATGGTGTATATTTTAAAATCTATCCTATAATTTGTATGACTAAGTAAAAAACTAAATTGTCGAAGATACAGCGAAATTGACATCTCAGATTCATGCAGCCAATAGAAATACTTTTGACATATCCAGCCAAGTCGATAACTAATTTTTACATAAAAGTGAAGTTAGAACTCTTATTTTAAGGTCGCGAAATGTCTTCAAACCAATCATAATAACAAACACTACGAAATATAAATTCTTGACTTACGTTCCTACCCGACAACTAAAATTGGCAATTAAATTTCACAAGAATCGTAGCTCTTTTACCTGAATCGTGTGTAACGCTCGCGCACCACAATGAACTAACGAAAATAAGAGAAAGTCAGTATTGCCACATAAACTCAAGCACTTTATGTCTTTAATAGCGGTGTAAAAACGAATGACAAAAAACACTCAAATAATTTGGTTATAAATGTTGAACAAATATCAGTTTACTCGCACATATAAAACATATATTTTATTTATATATAGTGAAAGACGTCCCAGTTTGGAAAGCAATGGTTGATCACACATCACACGTTACTACGGGACTTCCCAGGTTGGAGTGAGGTTGGTTCACGACTTGTCAAAACGTCGGAGGGCCGTTTCTATAATAACACTACAGTACCGGCAGCGTATAAGCCACACAGTCAGTTCGATGCGCTGTTGCCACGCAATGCTACGCACCTGGCACCACCTACACGAGAGAGAAATTAAATCTTAAAACGATAACACTTACCAACAGGCGATGACACGTCTTGATATCATGTTCATAACTAGGGGGCGGAATTTCTTGTAATAAAAAAAGCAAAATATGTACATATTTATGTACTTACTTTTTCTAAAATATGTAAGAAAAAATAGGAAATATGTGAAATGAAAATTCGTTATAATGTTTAAAATTCCATTCTTCAAGCATTTTCTGAGCAGAGTACGTTGCCGATTAGATCTTGACATGGATTGAGAGAGGTTAAAAGAAAGTTCTATATCTACAGAAGCAATTATTCGTTGGTTTCATAGGAATATATAATTTCGTAGAATATACAATGTTGTTTACGAAAAGCCGGCACTTAAGCGAATAGTACCGTGTAGCCCCTGTAGGGGGAGGGTGAAGGGAGCATACGCCCCCCCCCAACTCCAGAAATGGGATAAGAAAATGATCTGAATTTTTTTTATTAAGAGACGCATGGAGTCCATGAAACACGAGTAAGCACTTTGTTGAAGTTCCTTCTGCTTCACATACATCCGCTCATCCTTGATCCAGACTAAGCGGTTTCCAAGAAGCAGATGGGGTGGGGCAGGTAAGCTTGACAATTAATACGATGGTCCGGCGTTAAAACAAGCGCATTGCGTGGTTTCATAAGTATTTCAGTAACAAAGTTAGTTTTCAAGTAACATATATTTCGGACTCGATTGTGAAATGTTCATTTCTGACTTATGAATCTATTAATAAGAAACGAAATATGTAGCAACAGATAAATTGTAATTATACAAGAATATTTACAAATATGTAAAATAAAAATTGTTCCAACTGGTTCAGAATGTCGTGTTTAGTCTAAAAATATTAGAGAATGTAGGTATCTTGTCTCTGTAAAAATATGTATTTACATGGAAATCCGTTCCCTATTCATAACCTTCGCCACAACCTTTTATCGCCTCCCAAACTGCGTTGAAAACTTGATGCGCCAACTACGAGTGGCATCGTTCTCTATTGGGCTTATCTGCGGTGCAGCCGCAACTTTACCTACAACATTGTCGAGAGGTAATAATATTCCACTGCTCACTTCTTCTGCCTTGAAATATTCGCGAAAACATACAAAAATTCACGATCCTCTTTAACACTATTCCACGCCTGCGCGATGATTGGGCGTAGCCCTCACGAACCAATGCACTCGGAAGTCACACAGCAGGTGGCCTGGCAGAGGCACAGTTCATTCGCACTGATTCTGCTGATGGCGGGAATCTGCGCGCTTCTCGAGGCTTCGCGCGAGTCAGCTGAACCCCGGTGAGAAAGTAAACAAATCCTCGCAAGCCGATTGCTTCAGATTAGGTCATCTGACGTACCACAACACGTGGAGAGAGAACTGTCAAGAGTCGCTTATACGCTGCCGGTACTATTGAGGCATGACACGCCTGGCGACAACATACATTCATAACACGAGGAGCTCCGAAACTTCCACAGGCGAAATGTACAGTGACAAAGAGGATGACGCAAAATAACAATATTGTTGTGGATTGCTACTAGTCTACAACATGCTTAAAGCCCTTTATTAAAAAACGATGGTTTTACAACAAAATATGGATGTGAAGAAAAACTGGAAAGCAAAATATCGAGATTAATATATAGATTTTTTTGGTGGAAAACAGATTTGTTTGCCATCCCTATGTTTCTCCTGCCCGGCAGCAGCTGAGATTTCCCCCTCTCGGCGATAAGGAAGCGCGTAGGCGACAAGGAGAGGCGACTGGGAAACGCAGCTAATGTCCTGACCGTCACTCGTAATCACTGCCTTCACCGTTAGAAGAGGAACTCGCTCGCCCAGGAGTGTCCAAAGAAATGAATTCATCGATGTGTTGGCCCATCACATTATCTGAATTATTATGTCGCCTCAATTGCCTTCACATGCTCGCAGTATGGTTTCGCCGCTGTAGTATGCAAACGCTTCTCGGCAAAACTTTTCCTGTTCTTTCACGGATGCGCTGATTGTTTCCTCTACCATGCGCGTTTTTATAAATCCCCAAACAAGTTCTATTGAAGTTAATCTGGGTGGTACAGTGGAAGACGGAGAGGACTGTGGCCATGTTCAATGATTATTTGGTCAACAACGTATCGTTTTTCTGTGTGTACTTTGCATTATTTTTATAAATTCGGCTTTTGTGAACGATGGATCAAAAGCAACTTCATGATTATTTAGCCACTCTGCTACTATATCTTTCTTCAAAAAAGCAGAGTTTGGTATTGTCAATTTCGGTACAATGGAACATTGCATTGTTCATCACTATACAACAGAGACACGGGGTAACCTTATCAGAAACTCTTTCAGCTTGTCCTCTCAGCGGCCTCCGCGACACATCTGCCGATGATGAAGATGCCATTAAACAAAGCACAATCGCGAATAAAAGTTGGCAATAACAGTAGAAACTATATAAAACACACTGTCACTGCTCTCTAGTCACGGTAAAACTAAACTGGAGACCGAAAACTGTAAACCTAGTAATTAGACACGGTTTTATTTATCTGACGATCCTTTGGACAACCCCATACTGTAGAAATAAGTAAGCTGCCTTTCATCTGAATCTTCTCACTCATCAGTTTGTTATCGCCAAACTCGCAGGGTTGAATTACCGCGCGATCCATGACAGAAAGACAGAGAGCTATGTTGTGGCTAAGAGCGCAGGCAGGCGGGGAAATATATGAGAAGCATTGGAGGGGGAGGCCACGTTCGGGCAAACGCACTGGATTTTTTTTTTTTTTAATTCTGGTAGAGCATTACACCAATGCGCGCGCCTAACGAAGGGTTAAATCCGGCCCTGCACATGATGTGCGAAACCTACACGCGAAACGTCATGATTTAGTATTTTGACGAATTACATTATTGTCAAAAATATGAGCATATTTGTTTTTTTTATTTTTTATCTAGGGCTTTTATCCAGCCAACAGCCGGTTACCCTTTACGCCCCGAAGGGACGCATTTTCGACCATACACTAGACACCAACACACTTGCGGGCTCCTCAGATCTGGGGTCAGCAGAACGCGAGGCCCTCCGCGACAGCACATACATACAAAGTCAAGGGACAAACAGCCATGCCCAAGGCGGGACTCGAACCCGCGACCCTTCGGACCGAAGCGCTGAGTCGGTACTCGCTCTTAGCCACCTCGGCCATCCAGGTCGGCTATTTGTGTTTTACTGTCACTTTATTATTCACTACACTCAATATCAGAAACATGATCTTCACTGGTCAAAACAAACGTCTTGGTTGTCATTCATCTCACGGTATCCAATTTCAACGCAATTCACCTGCCCTCTCTCAAGCGAGTGAATACAAAAAATCCACATTTTCGTTAATATTTAACAAAATGTTATAAGACAAAATATTTAGAGAACTTTCAATTTAAGGCGAAGGTTTACTCTACGTTTTTGTACAATATGTATTTTCTTTCTGTTTCATTAAAAAACAACATTTTTCAGTATTTTTTCTGCTTGAGTGGTCGACATCAACCCTAACGGAATATCGTAAAAAACTGATCTCATTTCAAATATGGAGATTTCCGAGGAGAAATTTCCGTCAGTTTTTGAGAAAATTTGGTTGGTACGTTTCCGAAAATTAGCAACTTTTAGTTCCCATTTACACTTGGGATTTTTCAAAAACCATCATTACATATACTTTGAAGCTTTTGTGTTAATAAACGCTATAAACAATGAAATACACCTAAAATGTGTTTATTATTTAATAGGTAATTATTAGACATACAAATTAAATAACTTTATACTATGCGGCTAGGCTCAAGGCCTTCACGACATTAGAATACCTTCAACCTACCGTGTTCTAACCTTTCGAATTCTGGTTTTCACACCAAATGGTCTCTTCTTAGCATCAAAGCTGCGGAAAAGAGACCATAAGGTACAGATGAGGAAAAAACCTTGAACTGGGAGAAACCTCCCGTCAGAGGCCGAGTACATGCTCATCTACCATACTTTATTTATTTATTTATTTATTTATTTATTTATTTATTTATTTATTTATTTCCTGGTGTCATGTCAGGCATTGGCCTTCGAGTGTTTTGGCCTCCTCACCACCTGAAATCAAACAGCACCACAGAAGATTGTCCACACCATTGCCTTATATTTCCGACACCCATTCCCCTTTGCCCACTAATGTGATTATATTATTATTATTATTATTATTATTATTATTATTATTATTATTATTATTATTATTATTATTGAATTATTTATTTACTTATTACTAGACCGCTGATATTTAGGTAAAACACAATTTTTTCCTAGATATTTTTTCGAAAATAGCAAAAGTTTGAATTTTTCCCGGCGTCTTCCTACAACTACAAAATTGGTTCCGGCATGGAGTTGCTTAGCACGTGGTCCTGACAATACACTGGTTTTTCATTCACTTTCTTTCGGGCCGTGGCCATGGTCGGACCTGCTATGGACGTGTGTGCTTCAGCAACTCTATATTGCAGTTGTGCTGAGGAGGAACATTATGTTTGACCAGTATATTTATTGGTAAGGTGTGTATCCTTTATATGACCTTGACTTAGATGTACAGTATATAATGTATTTATTTAGTTATCCGTGTAATTATTTTTCTACATGTATGTTCATTCATGTTTTTTTATGTTGTTGTTCAGAAGAGTTTGTCCTTATTTATTGTGATTGTGTTTTTTGTTTGTTAGCCCTGATGAAGGAATTAAATATTCCGAAACGTTGGCAAACTCATGTAATTCATTAATTGACCGATCCCGTGATCCATTATCCTAATAATTATAAGTATTTTTAAAACCCATGAAAGACTATTGTCGAACAAGAAGAAATAAACAAATAAAATAAAATAAAATAAAATAAAATAAAGCGATTCTCAAGGGCAATGTGGAAGGAAAAATTGAGTATTTAGTTTTGAATTTCACTTATTAAAATCAGTAAAATACTCACAAACGTATCTAAAAACGAATGAATAATTTTACCTTTAACAATATTAATTCCAAAATCATTCAACCAGAAATTCTGCCTTACAATGCAATGATGTGGCGAATTTTTACTTAGATGTTAAAAAAAAATCCATTGTCCACACAAAGTCTTGAAGTATCTGATACCATTCATGTCCTCTCATCTATATGAATGGGCATTTCCCCTTAATTTTACATAAAAAATAAATATGTGAATAAACTCGACGTGCAAAATGACTTGAGACCAAAAATTAGTAACATTGATCTTCATATATCGTCATTCGTGCAAAACAGCAAATCCCGTCTCATTAGTGTTTGATGGATAAACAATGTTTTACCTAGAGTTAGACTTTTTTGCTATTTACATTTCAGTTTCAATTCTCATTTAAAGGTCTTTTATTTACAAATAATAATTCAATACATCTTTTTTTATAAAAATATATTTAATAGTATCTAATATTAAGCCATCTATTTAAAATATTTTGCAGTGACTTTCGTTCAAGTTCTAATTTTCTCCAGGCTTGTAGTTAGTACTTAAGATCTGAAGAAAGGTTGGGACCCTCTGCTGAAATCCCGTCTTGCTTATTGTCCTCTGTGATCTTCACACTCCCAGATGACTGGCGAAACATTGAGACGTTTATGTTAGTAGTCCATGGGAACGCAACTCCCCTTTCCAGGAGGTGTGTGAAGTTGGCGGGCAGAAATTTGAAAATCCTAAATATTTTATAAGTCCTGAGTAGCGAACAAAAAGTTCTAGTTCTCGACAAGTTTAAAAAAAAAGTTCCTCAAAAATTCGAAAATTATTACAAAAAGAGAAATTTAAAATCCAAAAAAGGGCAGCGGGCAAAAGTCCAAATAATCAAAATTTTCTAACAAGTAAGGATAGAGGTCAAAGAGTTCTACAGTTCTCAAAAAAATTCACACTCAAAACTCCAAAAACAACAAATATATTCAAAAAAATTCGAAAAAAACTATTATTCAGCAGATCAAACGCAAAATTAAAATCTGACCACATTTCTGAATAGCGAAAAAAAGTTCTAAAGAAAGTTTCATTAAAATATCCTCGTACAACGTCAACAAAGGAAAAAATGCAATATTCGAGAAGCTCGAGACAAAAAAAAATTCGAAATCATCATTCATTACTTCTGACCAAAGTTCTGGGTAGCAAACAAAGAGTTCTAATGAAAGTTCAAATACATTTTTAACGTCCGACGTCAATCACGGAAATTATTTTTAAAAAATAGGTTCGTTTTTGTGGACACCCATTCAGAGAAACAAAATTTCAAAATTCACTTTCCATAGTTCTGACCAGAGTTCTGAGTAGCGAACAAAGAGTTCTAATGAAAGTTCTAATACATTGTTAACGTCCGACGTCAATCACGGAAATTATTTTAAAAAATTAGGTTCGTTTTTGTGGACAGCCTTTCAGAGAAACAAAATTTCAAAATTCCGTTTCCATAGTTCTAAGTAGCGAACAAAGAGTTCTAATGAAAGTTCCAATACATTTTTAACGTCCGACGTCAATCACGGAAATTATTTAAAAAAATAGGTTCGTTTTTAATGATTGCCGTTCAGAGAAACCAAATTTCAAAATTCACTTTCGACAGTTCTGACCAGAGTTCTGCGTAGCGAACAAAGAGTTCTAATACACTTTTCTCGTTCGACGTCAAACACGGAAATTACTTAAATTAGGTTCGTTTTTGTGGACATGGCCATGCAAAGAAACAAAATTTCAAAATTCACTTTCGACAGTTCTGACCACAGTTCTGGGTAGCGAAAAAAGAGTTCTAATAAATTTTCTAATAATATTTTCCCGTGGGATGTCAAGTACGGAAATTATTTAAAGAATGTATGTTTACTTTATTGAACGTTGGCATTCGGAGGCAAAAAAATCTAAACCCTACCTTTCAAGAGTTCTGACCAGAGATATGGGTAGCGAAAAAGAGTTCTAATGAAAGTTTCTATACACGTTTGCCGTCCCATGTCAAACACGGGATTTATTAAAAAAATTAGGTTCATTTTTGTGAACATTACCATTTAGAGAAACAAAATTTCAAAATTCACTTTTGACAGTTCTGACCTGAGTTCAGTGTAGCGAACAGAGTGTCCTAATGAATGTTCCTAATGAACTCTTTTCTCGTCTGACGTCAAACACGGAAATTATTAAAAAAAGTATGTTCACGTTCTTGAACTTTGCCATTCGGAGAAACTAAATCTAAAAATTACCTTTTTAACAGTTCTGACCAGAGTTCGGGATAGCGAATAAAGACTTCTAATGAAAGTTCTATTACTCTTTTCCCGTCCGACGTCAAACACAGGATATATTAAAAAAAATTATGTTCAGTTTTGTGAACATTGCCATTCGGAGAAACAAATTTCAAAATTCACTTTCGACAGTTCTCAACAGTTCTGTGCGCTTCAACCACCACCGCCGCCGCCGCCGCCGCTGCCGCCGCGAAAACGAAAATTTGTAGCTTTTTTGTTCCTAATTTGTTACGAAAATAATTGTTGCTCTTCATTTGACCCTGCTAAAAAATTTCGAGTTAAAAAAATTTCACGTATGCACCTACATTGATATGTGTTTAAATCTTTGGAAAAATGCCGTTTTGTATAGAAATTAATTGTACGTTATGACTAGGGAACGGAATATATTGTAATAAATAATACAAAATATGTACATATTTGTGTACTTAGTTTTTCCAAAACATGTAAGAAAAAATAGAAAATATGTGAAATAAGAATTCATTATTGTGTTTAAATTTGTTCACAAGCATTTTCCGAGCTCAGAATGTCGCCGATCACTTCTTAACGAAGATTTGGAATGGCTGAAAGTAAATTCTGCTTCTACAAAAGTAACTATACACTCAACTTCACCCCAGATGAATTTTATTATAAAATTTAAATACATTAATAGTATATATCACAATATTTACGAGCAGCCGATGTTAAGTAAGTAGTAGAACAGAATAGCCAGTGATGGATCCCGAGGTAGGGGTTTAAAGGGAATATACCTCTCCCCCCCCCATCGAACAATGCGGAAAGACAAATTTCTGTAAAATATATTTGTTAGTTTTCGATCGATCAACGAATGTGCAGTTTTAAAAATGAGCAAGCACGTCGTTGAAACTACTTTTGTTCATGAAAATCCGTTCATCGCAAAATCATCTTTGACACACTATGCAGCAAGCGGGGGCGGGGGGGGGGGATCATGGCGAAGATATGGAAGTTGATTCCGTAACATAATATTGCAAACGCGTATCTGAAATGTATTCGACGTATAACGTATAAATAAGTTAAAATGAAACAAAAAATTGAGTATGAGGTCATATATTTAAAAAATGTAATTATATCCAAATATGTAAAAATATGTAAAATAAAAAGAGTTCTAATTCTTTCAGAATGTCTGGTAAACTAAAAAATATTATTGAATGCAGGCATCTAGTTCCTGTAAAACATGCATGTAAATGTTCCCTAGTTATGACAAAAGGATAAGGTTGGTTGGTTAGTGATTCCGGGGGCGTCAACCGTTTTGGTCATTAGTCCCGTAAGTGGAGTGCATTTTTTCTCGGAAGATGGTGGGGATCTTCCCCCACTGGATGGTGAGATCCGGCACCGACCTATCGTCGGCTAGCGGGGTTTCCCCCAAACCAGGACTCTCCCACCGGCCAGGCACCGCCCCAGCCGGGACAAACTCTAAGCTCTCGACCGGTTTCCCGGAATATTTGGTAGTGTAGTGCATGTTAGTGTAAGGGTGTGTGTATAAGGGGGGAGGATAGGACTAGGAAGATGAAGGGAAGATCGCGCGCTGTCTGTGAGCCGTTTGTTAGGGTACTGCTCCGGCATTCGCCTGGAGCTGAAAAGCTAGGGTCGAAAATCCTGCCGCCGTCAACGGATTCGAATCTAGGACCTCCCGGTCAGGGGCTCTGCAGTGGCATCGGTTGATGTACAAACGACAAGAGTTACAAACGAATGGTAATGGTTTCAGTGGTTTTCAGCTTGGTGGCAACATCACGGACATGTTGATAAGCTTGGCGTAACGTTCCTGGCGCTGCCGATGGATTCTCGGAATCAGTTTCCACTTTGTAGGAGCTGCGAGGGCTGCGCCGCTGCGTAGGCTGTTTCCGGAGGTCAGCGTTTTGACCCGACGACCGAGTTCGGCCCAATCCTTAGAATTCGCTCAGACAGAGGATGTAGCACTCGACACACTCCAGGCTATCAATTTCATATCGCAGTGTGGAGGGTTGAAATGTGAACGACGGATGTTGACCGTAATTGCCGAATGTGTCTGTGCTTGTGTGTGTGTGTGTGAGAGAGAGCGAGAGCGAGAGAGGGGGGAGGGAGAGAGGGGGGAGGGAGAGAGGGGGGAGGGAGAGAAAGAGGGAAAAAAGAGAGAAAGAGAGAAAAGAGACAGAAAAAGAGGAGAGAGAAAAAGAGAAAAAAACTGAGAGTGAGTGTGTGACAGAGAGAGGGAGTGAATGAGAAAGAGAAAAAGAGCAAGAGCTTCTGTCTGCGGGTGTGGGTGTTAGAGAGTGAGAATGTGAGTGTGAGAGTGAGTGTGTGTGAGAGTGTGAGATTGTGTGAGAGTGAGAGCGAGTGTGTGTGTGAGAGAGAGCGAGTGTGTCAGTGAGAGAGAGAGAGAGAGAGAGAGAGAGAGAGAGAGAGAGAGAGAGAGAGAGTGTAAGTGCGTGCCTGATATATTATTTAATTTATAAGCATTTCCCAAATTAGAAGGAAGTTACTTTATCTTTGTGGATGGTGTGAGCGACATTATTCCCATTGAAAATACCGGTATATTCTTTATGGTTGTCCATACCGGTATTTTTTTAACTCCCCCCCCCTCGCCAGTAGCCCTGGGAGTGGTAGTTTATTTCCATGTTAGTGGTACATGAGCCGCAGCTCGTTGGCTTTTGCGGCAGGGAAGAGGGCAGTGCTTACTTACCGGTATAGACGTCCTATAAAGGTATTTTACCGGTATAAAAGAATAAAGGTATTTGATAGAGCTATGAAAAAATACCGGTATTTTTACTGGTATTCAATTCTTTTTCGGAACTTCTAACTTAGAAGTTCCCAAAATAACTTTTATTCTTGAGGTTTCGGTCACGTTCTCGCCATTGGTTCATACCGTGTGGTGGGAGGGTGACCTTCCTGCTCATAAATCTGTTAGTCGCCAATCTGTTCGGCTTGTGGCTACAATCTGTGGTTGAGGCACCGACACTTCCTTTCTATCGGAGGCGGGCGACGTTTAGGACGCACGGCGTCGCGGACGCTCAGAAGACACGGAATCTGCAAGTCAAGTGTTTATAAACTGGGAAGATATTTCAACAATTCTGAAGAAAGTGGACAAACGGGGGAAGGCATATACCAAAAACAATGAGTACAATGCCGATAAAATATGTACATGAATGGACAAAGCAGGATTTAATTTTAATTTCTGTATTTTTTTTTCAGAAATTATTATATTGACTATTAATTTAAATGATATAAACTACAATTCGACTACCATTTTTTTATCTTTGATGGAAAATGTAGTTGTGAGTTACTATAAAAATACAAAATAGTGGACGGCATTTTCAATTTCAAACTTCTAAATTATTCACTAATGCCATTTTTCATCTGGACATCGTATTTCTATTTGTTTTGAATATTCTTGTTAATAAGAATATATTTTCTTTTATTAAAATAACATTTCTTATTCTTAATTGGGTAATTTTTTAATCCTTAAATTCATTTATTGAATAATAAATGTTGTGCAAAATAAAGTTGTCAATTCTAATTCTTTGAATACATCAAGTTTAAAATCAATTTTTCTCTTCATATCTTCTCAGAAAGGGTTTACTTCACTAATTTTTAAACTGTAAAATAAATCTCCTCTTGACAGTGTGTGTCTGCTTTTTAGGAGCGATGCAAGACACTAACCTTAACAACGGAAAGTTATAGATTAATTTCGATGCACAAATCATGACATTCGTTTGAAAGTTAGAATGAGATTGCGGTGTTAACATTTTTTAAATACGGATAAGCATTTCAACGCTCATTGGTAAGTACTAATTAAAAATTTCCTTTGTAACAAATTTCAGTGATTTTTTTTTGTTTTATGTCTCTTAGCGTTCGTTTGGCAAAGAGGATTTCTCATACAAAAACCATCAGTTTTGAAATTTAAGTTCCAAATAAGGAATCACAATATTACAAGTTTATTCAAATAGTTAATTAAAAACACAAATCTTAGGTGATGTGATTGTCTCATGAATTAACATTCTAAACACAAATATTCTAATATTTTTGACAGTCAAAGGTAATCTATAAAATAGGCTTTATTTCACATTACGTAAAATACACTCTCTTTTTACTAACATGTATGACAATATTATTTTTAAATTAAAATATAGATTTTATGTATTATTCTGTTTTGGTTTTACAGTTTTATTGGTGGCTAAACAGTCCACTAGATTTAAACAGTCTACACTTTCTCCCTTACAACTCTCGTTTTTTACTGGCTTTCATTGTTGCATATTCTAAATAATAACGTCTATTCTTTACGTTAGTCGACTCTCTTCTGCAATGTCATAGTTCTTATAATGGGAACAAGTTCCTGTTAAATATTATTAAATTATTTATTTTTTATTTATTTACAAAATATATGAAAAGGCAGCACAATCCTGATAATTCGCAAGATCATTTGTTTAAAATGATGAAAAAATATACGATTTTTCACAATAAGAAGTTTTGGTTTTCTCTCCTATCTAATTTTGTACTTATTACTTACGTTTTTCACCGAAACTCGAACTTCAATGATTTTCATTCTCTGTATTTCGTTACCTATTTTAAAATCTTTAATCAATACTAGTGAAAACCCGTCAATATTTGACGGGAGATCTGAGATAAATGTGAAATACTGTGCCCAGACTAATATTCACAATATGTTGCATTGTTTGGATCTTCATGGTATTTCGAAGATATTCTGTCATGTGAGTTCCCAAAATTTTGAACACGTATGGCCCATGACCAGGTGGCAATACAATATCGGCGTCAAATGACACAAAAGAGCACTATTATACTGACGGATATTATTTCTAATGTGTTTTTGATGTGTCATCATCTCAACAACTTTGATTTCTTCTGGTGTATTGCTCGAAGCTAAACTTATTTTCCCATTTAAGCAACACACAGTAAACGCGTTTGCAGAATTTCTCTCACATGCGAAGTACAAAGCAGAACAAAACTGACATTTCATAGTCAATGACCCAGCAGAAAACTAAATTACCACATTATCACGACACGCTGACTTTCTCTTTCTCTGCGTCCAGTTAATGTACGTACGTTTGTCTCTTTTGGGGCGCGTGGGCAACAATTCGGAATTCGATATAACCTGTGAACAACTTCACTACTTCAGTGCAACCGAGCAAAATCCGCTGGGCGAATGTTCTCTACAAAATACACCACAAAAGCAAATACATGCAAACTGTCTAAACCACAATGCAATTAATACACTGAAACAAAACCTTGACGAATTGTAAACAAATCTCAACAATCAAAACAAAACAATAGCCGGCGGCGCTAGCCGAATTCGTTTACTACGCTCCGTGAAGTCACGAAGGTTAAGCGAATTCGAGACTCGCGGGTTCTTGGTTGGGTGACCGGCCAGGAACCCCGGGATCTAACGTCGTCGAGCCCCTGACCGAAGGGATAAAAGGCACTGACTGCGACGTGACGTGACGTGACTTGACATTATTCTCAGTAACGGAGTATGTGTATGAGTGTAATATGCTCAGTAACGGAGGATTACTCCATAAGAAAGCGCTCAACGCCCAACAAGGGTTACGAGACGCGTTGCATCAGCAACGTCGCAACGGATTAAAAAAAAAAGGAAACATGAAGCAGCGTGGACATCTATCGACTCATATACATCGATTTTGAAACAGCCAGCCTTTGGAAGAAAACAATTGACTATTGATAAGCGTACTATTAAAGAATGATTTAATTAATTTACACCGTAAATGTTGGTGAATCAACACAAACAATATCTGATAACACATCTAGGGATCACATTCTTTCATTTAAAGGAAAAATACTTCAATCGGTTGAGTAGAAGCTCTAAACGAAGCCATGGCAGAATACCTTATTTTTTATAAATATATAGATCTTCAAAAAAGTCATTTTTACTTTCAGATGAAAACATGTCCAATAATTAAAGTATGTAAAAACCTAATGGTGCACGAAACCATCACGCGAAACATCGTAATGTGAAATATAGACATTTTACTTTCTCGTATACGTACGTATAGGCGGAGTAATATTCGTAGTATAGAGAAAGTTATGTAAGGCTGCTCGAAAAAACGGCGGATTTTCGGATCCCTGATAGCAAACTTGTGTTTTTTATGTTTTCGCTACTGCTCACACAGTGTACAGAAACTATTGTAATGCAGCAGGTCCGGCGAATTTTCGGCAGAAACAACCCATGGGTAAAAAAAGTGAATAAATCTTGTCTCTATATATAGTAAATCACTTCCTCTAACCCGTTTAGAAATCAGAATTCATGTTTGGTAGGTCCTTGAGAAAAGTTCGTGGGTCAAATTGACGGCAAAACTCTCTGTCCGTCTGTCTGTCTGTCTGTCTCTCTCTCTCTCCGTCAGTTTCTCTCTCTCTCTGTCTCCGTCAGTCTTTCTCCATCTGCCTGTCAGTTCCTCACCATGAGCATAGAGTAAAGATGAGCATGAGTAGAGATACCTCTTTAGTCTATGCCATGAGACGTGTCGAATGACACTTCCTTTGTATCTATTGGCGGATCGGATGTGGTCTAATCACTAGTGATGGCCAGACAGACGCAGCTTACTCCGTTACTATAAAGGATGATACGAATATGTTTGACTTAGTGTTCACTCTTCTCAGATGTTTTGGCGCATTTTTGAAATGCAATATAGAACCATAAACTTGATGAATTCACTGGCAAAGTACTTTTCCACAAGCTTTAATTCCTGTAGAATAAGGCTTATAATTTGTTTCTTAATAAAAGTTCCAATAATTACTTTTTATCGACAGTCACAAATCCATTTATTAAAAAAGTGTTTTCAATTTTATCACGATATTTCAACAAATTCTTTGTATAATATGTATTCATCTAAACATTTTAAATTTTTTGTAATTCTTTATATTGTCAAACACACTTGTTTGATCTTAATGTAAGTTTTAATTTTTTATTTATATTTATTTTTTAATATTTATTTTATTTATATTAATTCTTTATTTTCTTATTTTAGTTGACATATTGTTTAAGGCCTGATGATGGAGGCACAACGTGACCTCTGAAACGTTGCCACGCTGTTTTCTTGTTTCAAGATACCTTTGTAATGTAAAAACTTTTTTTTTAAAATGGATTTGTGACTGTCGATAAAAAGTAATTATTGGAACTTTTATTAAGAAAAAAATTATTAACAGACAGCCTATGTTTCATCTTTAAAGCTTATAATATTGTCATGAAATGTAGTATCATTTCAAATAAAACCAATATGGGGAGGGTGGGCGCAATGAATTGTCGTAATGAAAAATTAAGACTGTCCAATCTGCTTACATATATTCTTTATCTTTGTTGTTGCCTTTCCTTATGTTGATTACATCCAATTATGTTGGCGTTTAAATGTTATTTATTAATTTGTTTCTTTTTGTACAGGTTTGTGGAGATAAAACATCATAATATCAAGCAATATGTATAATAAACAAAAATTACGTGAGTTTTTGGGATTGCAAAAATTCAAAATTCTTGATGAGAATGGCAAAGTATTACCCCCATCAAATAATATTTACAAGCACATTTCAGAAGCAATGGAATCAGTCAATTCTCCTACGTCTGCAAAGCATGTTTCCAGTACCGTGAAAGAAAATAGAAATGGTTATTTAGATTTTGTAAGAGAAAAATTTCATTCAAGTGTTCACAATGACAGTATTCAGGATGACACGTCGGACGACTCGTATCACGCATCAAGCCCCAAAAAAAATAACCCTACGTACTCAAGTTCAAAAATAATTATTTCTGCAGCAAATTAGGCGATCATTAAACCAAAGAAGAAGAAAGCTGGAAAAAGATTACGCCTTAAACGCAATAAATGGACATCAGTCTTTAGTGAAGCGATCTATGATCAAAACAAAGTCACAAGCGCCTTTAGTTTCAAAGATTGCGTTGTTACCGAATCTACAGATTCAAAATATTTTATCAAAATCGTAGGAAAGTATCCAGAATGCGGCTGTCAAATTCACGGTGTTTGTTTCCAGAAACATTCTAAAAATAAGGACGCAATTTTTCATTGCAAATTTTTTTTGTAAAAGAAAATTTTGTACATGTTAAACGGAGAGAACTTCGAGGTGAAGCACGAGAGCAAGTTGCTACTGAACTCATTAACTGTTTAATAAGCATGCGTCCACTTGGCGAAATTTGCATATGAATATAAATTCTCAATTTGGTCAAGATTTTTTACCTACATTGTATAGCTCTTCTGTGTTGAGAAAAGCAAAACAAGAAGAAGATAAAAAACGTCTAGGAATTGGCAGCATTCACCCAATAACTAATTTGCTGGAAGCTCAAGTTTCTACTCACAAAGGAATTATACAATAGCAGTCAACCCTTTTTATTGTATGTACTGGACTCCTGAACAAGTGGCTTTACTTCGTACATTACTCGATAAAGCGGAGAAATGTTATTTTTCTGTCGACTCTCTCAGGATCTGTTGCTCATACTTTAAAATATCTACATGGTGAAAAATCAAAATATATATATTTTTTATCAGGTAATGTGCAATTTTGAAGGTGGAAGTGCACCTATTTTTCAAATGGTTTCGGCAAGACAAGATGCTTCATTTTTAAATTTTTTCTTTTCGGAACTGATTAGACTGTGCAACTTTAAACCAAATATATTTGTAACATATTTCTCCAAAGCCATACTTGTGGGACTAGCTGGTTCATTTTGTAAAACACTAAGTTTGTTGAATTACTTAGAGGAATGCTATCATTATATTAAAAAAAAAAAAAAGAAATACGTATAGAATGCCAATTGAAGTTGGACATTAATCACTTTGTAAATATGGTAGCACAATGGAAATGTTTGAAGGGAAAAAACTCAAAATTAAGACAATTTTATTTGAGAACCCTTGGTCATATTTAACAAATTGATAACATTTGAAGATGTCAGAAGAACAGTATTATCGGTTCTGGTAACAGCTTTGAGTGAAAGTATCGGTGTTAATAATAAGGGACATGAATTACCCTCACAAAAATATTTTCGGTATGCTGGTGACCTTATTAAAGGATTTCAAACTGAAACGATTTGTGACGAATGCGAAGGCAATCAAGAAGCAGAGAAAAATGGAAATTCACTCTAACAATTGGGAATCATGGAGTCAAGAAATGTACAATGAGGCAGAACACATTGCTCGGATTTCCAAAAGTAATGATTTATTAAATTTGAATCCATTCTTTTTCGCCAGAAGCAGCAAACACTTTGAAATCGTTGTTGCCATTTATAGTTTTGTGGTCTGCCACGATGAGTAATTCTTTTGGGAATAATAATGAGATAAGATCCTCATCGAAGGTCGAAGGTCAATTTAATAAACTGAAAAATATTTATTTTAGGGGAGAGCTACCAATACGTATTGACAAATTTATTTTTAAACATATTAAATATTTGAGTGGCGAAGTAAAACTAGTTGCTGCACAAATTGCCAAAAGTGTCGTTAAAAAATCAAACAGTGAAATACAGGAAGAAGTGTTTACGGGTCACGAAAACATTCTTGCATTAAATATGCAGGAAAATTGGAGACAAAAAAACATTGAAGCAGAAGAAAAAAGAGCATACAATGAACCATCTCACAAAGATCACAATGGCACCGTATCTTCGATATATGATAAAGCAGTAATCGAGTCCAGAGGTAATTTTGAACTATGTAACAAAAAAGAGAATGTGAAGTGTGACCAACAAATAAAAAATAATGGACCAACTTACACGATCGATTTCCCACACTCGGACTTCGTTCGTTCAGAAAAGCATGTCAAAATACCAATAATTAAAAACGGTTTGTTATGTAAATTTATAAAAATAGGACAAAAACAGTGCACTGTTACATTAACCTGTGCATCTGATGCTTTGTCAACTGTTATTATGTTTGGCATTGGAGGTAGTAGAAAATTTGCAGAATTTGTACCCTCTCCCTCAGAAAAAATGTCGTTCAAAATTCTATCTTCCACACCGCGCCGACAAACTTGGACACCCCTCGGCCTGGGGGAGGGACGCGTTGACCAATCGCTAGCAGGTAGAACCACAGTTGTCTGTGATTGGTGCAACATCCCAAGGGGCAGAAAGAAGGCTGTCTCAGGGGGAGGGGGCTAGTTCGTTTACGTACGAGACGGAAATATCGTCATATTTCCCTGCCGAAGGAGATAGTTTGCCTGCGCGTACGCCACGACGAAAAAAATATATCTAAGCGGGGTTTTCCCTCCAGAATGATTGTCTATAGACCAGTAAATATTTATCATTTTAGCAACAATTATTCTAACTTTTAGTAATCGATTTGTAACTCCTGACAAACTGCTATTTTGAGATATTCATTTCAGGCACAATTTGCGGAGCCTTCCCGGCCGTTCTAACGCATATTTCGAATTTGTTTATAAAATTATAAATTGTTGCAAAATTGTTAATTCGCTGTTTTTGGTTCTGGGACATCGGGAGACTCTCCCCCCTTTAGATTTGCAAAATTTTGAAATTGTTTATAAATTTGCAATTGTTGCAAATTTTTTATTGTCTAATCTGAATGGCGTTTAAATGTGATGCAAAATTCCGGAATCCGTTCGGTGCTATTATATCTCGTTCTCGAGATATATGTAATTGTTTATAAGAAATTAACATCTTAGTAGACCCCATTTGTTTGCGCTTAATTCATTCGCGCTAGCAGAATAGCGTGGGATGGGCATACTGAAAAAACAGTTCTCCAATGCCGCGCTTTTGCATGCCACATACGCTTAAAATGCACTTGCTTGTAAACAAATTCTGTGGCCCAATTAATTATGCTAAATTCGTATTTTTACGGCGAGTATGAGCATAACTTTTATTTGGTTTTTATATTCTCTTTTAATTCCTACAATTTGCAAGTCGATATATTTATCAAATAGGAAAGAAATTGATTATAAAAAAAAATTTTTTCAAGGTGCATTACGCCCAAACAATTGTTTCTGTTTTTCTATCAAAGGGATGTTGAGCAACCGAATAACTGTATTACTATTTTTTTTAAGTCCCCTGTTAACACCGAGAGTCAGAAACTATTTGTTCCTCTTGTTTAACCATTACCGTTAAAAAATAGGGAAACATATTGCTTAGCTGTTTGCTATAAACTGCACTGGATTGGATGAATGTAGTGTTAAGGTTTTCAAATACAGAAATATTCAATTTTGTGTTTTGAAAGATCACATGAGTACAAACAATTGTTTCTGTTTTTCTATCAAAGGGATGTTGAGCAACCGAATAACTGTATTACTATTTTTTTTAAGTCCCCTGTTAACACCGAGAGTCAGAAACTATTTGTTCCTCTTGTTTAACCATTACCGTTAAAAAATAGGGAAACATATTGCTTAGCTGTTTGCTATAAACTGCACTGGATTGGATGAATGTAGTGTTAAGGTTTTCAAATACAGAAATATTCAATTTTGTGTTTTGAAAGATCACATGAGTAGAATCACACATCACAATATTTACACAAGTATAGAAATTTCTAAATAAACGTATATAAACTTTAAGTTAATATTTTCAATTCAATTTATCATTCCTTTCTAAAACTGTTAATTTGATGATTTCATTGTATAATATTCAAATCAGAGCTTTATGTGCTAAATCTACGCATTGTTAATACATACTTTTAAACAACATTAATATATTTAATATACATTTAAAAGGTTTTTAGATTGGCGAACGTTTCAATGAAATTTCATGAATTCCTAAATGCTTGAAAATAAATACTTGCAAAATTAAATTATTGTAGCGTGTAAAAATATAACAAACTCACGTATTTGGTAAAACGAGTTGATATTACTAAAAGAAAGCAAAACAGATGTTATAACAATTCAAAGAGATTTAGCGTTTGTTTACAGTTTAGTAAATATCAATGCTCTAGCATTTCCCAGTGAAAATACATAGAACGAACTTGGTGGTCAAGTGATATGACCTTCCCAACACAGTCTACATTTCAGTATCGTCAGAGTTCGAAGGTGGTTTGTTGGCCGCCATTCTACGAATCTATCAAAACCTTGAATTTTGCACGACCATCTGTACAGTGAGAACGTAGCGGTTTATTAAATGGAAACGGGCCATTCGAGGTATCTAATGTGCACTCTTTGAAAACGTTAAACCATTATAAACTATCCCTAAGAAAAATATCAAATAAACAATGTTAAAGGTCACCAGCTTAACATTGCCTTTACTATTTGAATGTTTTCAACATCCCCAAAACCAACAGAAAACCCATGTTTTTACAGGTTATTATAAAACCAATTCAATAAATATATGCATTTATTCACGTTATTATTTTTAAAACACTCAAATATCTACGATGTTATTTGATTCATGTCTTCATCGAAGATCTGAGATTAAAAAACTGATAAGCAGAGAAAATTAAAGTAATTTTGAGTGATTGATGAAGTTGAATGATCAAATGAAAAACAATGTTTCTTGCTTCATATAATGCTATCGTGTTTAACAGACATGTAATTACATGTGATACCTATATTTAAACATCCAAACTAATGAAAATTTTCAAAATTAAAATCATCAATAAAACGTTGATTCATCAGCAAGGATTATATTATTAAATACTTTTTTGAGATTCATGTGCTCCTGTGTGAATAACGTAGTAAACGTGATTCGTATGATCCAGTTTCTCAGAATAATACAAAACCTGCTAGACACATACACTAAACACAATAGTTGTCAAATAGTTATTTACGACATGAGTATCATAAGGTATCTTATTACAATACGAAATTGGAGAATTATCAAACAAGACTCTTTAGCCGAAATTGTTAACCAATTGAATATTGTAATATAATGTTACCATTTGAATATCATAGAAAGTAAGACGCAATTTGTCAAAATTCATGTGAACTATAATTTTTCTTTAAATTTTACTCCTTATCCTGCGAAAGATGTGTGACAGTACTTATGTTAACAGTTCTACTGCCATGGGTTTAATTAATTAGTTTGCAGTACGCAAATTATTGTTTTTGGTTTCAAAGAAGCATGGATATACAGAGTATCGGGGAAGGAAACGTCGAGAGTTTGAAAAAAGCTGTTTAAACAATTTTAATCATACTTTGTCTAATAAACTACATAGATATTTTGAATGGCTGAGCTGCAATAAACACGCAAATGTTGGTTTGAAAATATGATTTCTACGCAAAACTTTGCATTCTAGAATCATGTAAACAGACCAGAAACATGTAACATGTTTATTATTAACAATATAAATTAATATATTAGTTCAGAAAAAAATTAACCGAGAAATAAAAAAGCAGTCGAACTGTGAAAATTGGGTGCTTTTTTATTTCTAGGTTAATTTTTCTTTCTGATCAAATGTATTCATTTATTTTGTAAATCATAAACAATTTAGATATGAATGAAGTGTTTATATGCTTGTACAACGCAAATAGTTGCCTAGAAAACATATATCCAAACCAACTTTTGAATGTTTATTGCGGCTTAGCCATTTGGAATATCCGTGTAGTTTATTAGACAAAATAAGCTTAAAATTGTCTTAATAGCTATTTTTCGAAGATTCGACATTTCTTCCCCGAATATCCTGTAAATAAAAGGCTTGATTTCTGTTGGTACGCGACGGAACGGCGTTCCAGTTCTTTGGAAATAATTATGAAATTATATTATATATAATAGCTATTGCTATTATATTAATAATTAATTCGAGGCGCGTTTCGGGGCCTAAGATTTTAAAAATAAAGGATATTTGTATCATAATAACTCTTATGACGACACTGTTCTCAGTTACGTCAAGTTTTAATTTAGAGAATCAAAGTGAATGGTCTAAGTCTACTCACCTAAATAAAGTTTATCTTACTATACATACTATTTAGAAAGTGTTTTATGTTCAAAACAAGTGTTGCCTCAACAGCATATATTTTCACGTATTATTCGTAATAGCTATGCAATATTCAATACGGACTATGTGCACCTGCAAAAAAGAAACAAAAAAGACCCACTGCAGCAGAAAATATTTTCCACTCGTCAGGATTCGAACTCGGGTCTTTAAAGTTAACTCACCTGACACGGTTCCCCCTCACCACCAGGTACACGACAAGATTACCTCCTTTCCGATGCGAAAAGAAAGTGAAGCATTTGCAGTTTAAAAAAACAGGGTGTTCAATTTATCTTAATACAAGATCTATTTTTAAAAAGAGATTTTATTAAACAAAAATCTCTAGCGTTCATATTGTTTTTCGACAATGTTATAAAGATCAGTCGGGGCTAATATTATACAGTAGAAAATTGGGGTTAATGTATTACACTTGACAGAAAATGACAAATGAAAATGACAAATGATAGGAAATATATTCTATTATAATGACCATATAGCAAACACTCAGAATGTAACAATATTTGGGAGGAAAAAAATCAAAACTAAAATGCCTAATTTTTCCAGTCAAAAACTTTACCGCCATGATATAAATCTTTTGATGTTACTTCGTTATTTCTTATGACACGATATTTTTGAAAATAGGTTATCATTAAGAAAGAATTAATATTCTTTTCTGCGTTAAAATAATGCAATAATATTAATCGTGTCATGATATATATAGCCTCAAATTTGGGGGGCTAATATGATACAACTTAAGAGACTAATGTAAATACGGGTGTCGGGGCTATTTTGATACACTAAAAATTAACACGCAGACAACTGGAAGGGATTTTTTTATGTTTAATATTACATCAAAGGCGCTAAAACTCCGATTTGATGTTGATAAACTATCCAAGTGTTTATCTGAGAAAGAAAGAGCAGGCGACAATTCATATAGATTTCCTCGTTCTCCTCCCTACCCAGTACATGGTGATTCACTTATGATTATCAATTGGCGGGAGCTTCTACTGTTTCAGTGCAGTTACTGATTTTTCACTGGAATCACAAGGAACCAGGCCTACAATAGGAGCTAACGCCATCCCTTCAACTCCAGATATCAACTGTTCTCATCCAGTACTTTTGGGTTAATACTGTTGGAAAAAATTTAAAAAAAAACAGTAGCCCTCCAAAGAATAAGGAAGCGGTTAGACCCAATAGCAGCAATCATTACTAGTGAAGAGTGGATCATTACTAGGAAAGAGTGGAGTGTTTAATTTACATTAATTTAATATCTCTTTTTAAAAAGAGATTTCATGAAACAAAAATCTCTAGCGTTAATATTTGTTTTCGACAATGTTAATAGGTATTTGTTTGCAATTTTCGAAAATTCAGATCGTTCGCCCAAAATTGAACGTACGCCACCTTTAAACATCTTGTGCTTCGAGGAATAGATTTACAGAAAAATTGGAGCTCTTTTTGAGAAAATTATGTAAATATGATGGGGTTTGGTGTAAAGTACCTTCAAAATTAAAAGATTCGTTTCAAATTCGAAGATTCGTAATATTAGCCAGATCGTTCAAGGAATATCCATTTTGGTGAAAATCGTGTTTACTTTAGGCTCTAGAATTACTCACACGAAGACGGATTCACAAAGAGGTTTTTTGGAAAATCACTTTTTCGGGTTCAAAAAACAAGCGTTTTGACAGCCTTGTGTATAGAAAATGAAAGAACAATACCAACAATCCACTTTTTTCGAACTAGCTACTTACAAAACGTGTTTTCTGTGAAAATTTCGACACTTCCTCCTACAGCATTACGTAACTCTCTTTGCACGTGGAGGTAAAAATATTCCAGCGTTACTGGGATTTGAACTCTGATCCCTGTAGTCTGTAGGTCTGGCTCGACCGCACTGTGCTATCACAGATATTTCTCAACACGCTGTCCAAGCACACTTATTACGAAAAGAATAGATACGTGATATTCATTGCACTTAGATTTTTTATTAGAGAAATGTTCTACATGTGTCAAAGATATCAAATACACAAAAAGCATGAGACCGAATAAAACCCACGCAACTACATAGCTCATTTTACTAAGAAATATTTTCAGCCAGAAGCCGTGGTCTTTAGAACACTCTGTGGACGTCGTTCCCGGTCTTATCTTTCGGCGACTACGGCCAAGGTTGAATTACGTCACAGATGAAAGTTGCGATAACGCTAGAGCTCTACAAAGGCGCGCATTCAGACGTTCTGAAGCCAGAATCGCAATAGGGGCATATTTATACGTGATTCTCAAAGACATTAACACACTAAAATAAGTAGTGGCGCCTCAAAACACATGCTTTATGTGATATTTATAATGGATACGAATGATTATAACTATACAATTAACCGCAAAATTGTTTCTACCCGCAAAAATTATTCGCCGTGGATGAGATTCGATCATTCCTGCCTAAGCTTCTCCAACAGTGAGCGTACCTGCTATACCACAGAAACTCTTATAACTTTTGTCTCTCCCAAAGATGACTGTATCACTGTCCTCTGAACTGTCATGTATCACAGATTTGACTTAAAAAAGAACGTGCGGCGTTTAGATGCTTGTGTTAACTACAGACGGACAGACAGACGCCAACATGAGATCTACACCATTCTCTTAAACGTTTTTGAGATTATGGAAAAAAATAATCAAAACCGATGACGCCGCTTTTGAGAAAATTTTGAAAATATCTCTGGGGCTTTATGTAAAGTACCTCCCAAAATTAAAATATCGGTTTCGAATTAATGGGACCGTGATATCAACAAGATCGATTGGGTATTATCAATTTTGGACAAAATCGGTTGAACAATTTAACCCCTAGCGTTGTTCGCAGACGGAAGGCTGATAGACAAACGCTTTGCCGTCATTCAATTTTTCGGTAACAACGATCCACAAAACATGAATTCTGGCTACGCAACGCGTTAAAGGATTTCCCCCTAAATTTAGCAAATAAATTTATTCACTTTTTCGTTACCAGGATGGGACGGTTTTTCTGCCGAAAATTCGCCGTATTCTGGTGCACGATTACAATACCTTTTCTTCTTACGACAGTAAGTGCGAGAAAGTAAAAATCAATAAAAACATTTAATCCTTTTTTCCACCCCCATTTCCGTCTTTCTAAAGGCCTAATAAAATAACCTGTCCAACATAAAATGTATTAACCCCTATGTTATTTTTCCTAGTTTACCAATCCCCGTCTCAGTACGGGGGAGTGGAGGCAAAACTAGGAGAAGAAAAATACCACACCACTAACACCTGGCTGTAGAGTCCGAACTGGGACAGGCAGCTGAAGAGAGCATCAACGGACGCTGCCAACAATGGGCACATATTTGCTTATCAATTCCTGTTAAAATTGTTTTGTTTTTCAGTTAGCATTGCTGTGATTAAATGTTCTTATAAGTCTTGTTTATGGACCACTAATTCGTGTTTCGAATACATAAAATTATTTTTGCCCGATCTCAAGATATTCTAAAATCATTCTTAAATATTATATTTTCTTTTAAATGATGACCTAGAAGTACAACCAAACAAATCATAATTAGTATCTTCATAAATAATTAAGAAATTAAACAGTTATAGATGCCCCGGAAAGCAGTAAGCCCGCTAAAACATTTCATTTTCGCTGCGAACTCTATTTCAAAATCTATTTTAATTTGCTATTTTAGTTATTGAAAAAGGTAAAATAATTTGGAAAGTAAATGAATGAATACTATTATAAATACGTATTACCTAATGCATATCTGCGTATAATATATACTTCTCGACTTTAACCTTGATTACAACATTTTATTGAACGTAGAGATATTCTAACATTAATGTTAAGTAAATAAAGGCCGGTATTACACTGTAAAAGATTTTTGTCAAAGGTATTTTATAAAAGAAATATGACAGTGTAATAGCCAATATTTTATAAAAGATTTCTTTTATAAAATTTCTTGGATAAAATGTAGTCTCCGGCTTCCAAGTTTTATCATATTTGGTAACATGGCGTCCGAAATAGGGGTATTGCTTCAACCAAAGTCATAATTGCTGAGTGCGAGTAATTAGAATGTTTATATAATACTGTCCATCGGAACTACAAAAGTAAAACCAAACGAATTAACGTTTGTAGGACACATTTTCCCGGGAAGTGGACAATATGGTGTTTGGAAAATGTCCAGTTCAGGAAGATAATTTTTTTAAACTTCCCTATCAGAGGACTGAATTTCAAAAGAAGGAAGAACGACAAAGAAAATTGATTGTTTCCTCATCCATCCTCAAATAATTCTTCATTTCGAAGGTCTTTAATTAATGCTTCACAATGTGCGACCCATAACCTCACCATAGCGTTGTTCTAAAGCCTCACCCTCAAACGTTTTCTTATTTACCTTTTACTACATTAGCATTAAACATAGATTAGTTATAATAAAACATAAAGTAGCAAAACACAACTATTTGTGCGTAATTGATTGTAAATCGCGAGCAAACCTACATAAAATTTGGACGAAATGTAATACGCTCATCATATTTCTTTGTCAAAGTTTTCTCATCAAAGTTCAAAGACTGCCACAAAGTTCTTTATCAAAGATATGTCATATAACTTTTATAGTGTAATACCGGCCAATGCCGCCGTATGTTATATCTTTCCCATTTATGTCGCCAACAATGAACTTCTCGGAAACATCTCAAATATCCATAGTTGAATATTATAACAACAAAATATCAAATTTTTGTAATAAATGTTCCTTCAAAATTCCGGTATTTTCTGTTTTTCTTTCATGTTATCTTTAAATACTATTATTAAGAGAGAAAACCCCATTGAGATAATTTCAATTAAATCAATGCAATTCGAAGAGCAAACGCTCGTGCGATTTGAAGAATAAGCGCTAGTTTCTTTCTGTACTCAGAATTCGTCTTGTATATGAGTTAGGGCACGGGGATACCAAAATTTAAGAAAACGTTCACATAATACATTTTTCCCTACAGTACATTACACACAATTTTTAACTGTTTTTGACATTAAATGAAAAATACAGCGTCGTAATAGCGCCTTGTCCGTCCCGACAATCATCAGAATTGTTAGCACGCACTTGAATACATCGATCACTAGTAAAATTCATGATGAAACTAAGAATGTTACCATTAATGCCGATATCTTTAAGTATCCATATAACTCGAGGTATCCAGACCATATCGTACGCCTTTTGGCATCTAGGTTGACGGCAATGACATGTTGTCTGTTGTGGATGGCTTCAGTGATGTAGGTGTCCACGCTAATAAGATGTAAGTAGAATGCCCAGGTCTAAAGCCAAATTGATTATCTTCAATGATGTTATAGTGATTTAAAAACCATCTTAAACGTCTATCAATAATCTTTTCAATTATCTTACACAAGTTACAAATTAGGGAAATCGGTCGATAGTTAATCGAGTTGGATCTTGCTTTGCCAGGTTTAGGAATGGGGACAACAGTTGCTGTTTTCCATTTATTGGGGAAGGTTTTATTTTTAAACATAAAATTAAAAATATTTAGGAGGATTTCCTCGCCTTCTACAGGAGGATTCCGTAAGAGGATGTTGGTGATACCATCCGGCCCAGGTGTCGAGTTATTTGTCACATTAATAACTTCGTTTACTTCCTGCATTGTTATTGGAACATTAAGTAGGTCAGAATGTGCCGATGGGTTTTGAGGTAGTTGTTATAGGAGTCTTCAATTACATTTTTAACCTTCAAGAATTCTTTATCATAATTCGCTTAACTAGAATTGGATTGGAAAGTTTTAGCGAGCATGTTGGCAATTGTCGCAGAATCATTAATAATCTTGTTCTGAGATTGTAAAAAAGGGATGTTGTTAGTTACTTTATTGCCATGAATGGACTTTATTTTCTTCCATGATTCAGACATGTTGTTTATATTGATTGATGATACATAATTAGTCCATGATTTCTTTTTCGACTCTTTGATAATGCTTCTGGCGTGGGACCTAGTTTTCTTGTAAGCAGTCTTGCTCTCTAAAGTTCTTCTTCTTTTGAATTTATTGAAGGCACGTTTAGCTGCTTTGATAGCTTCCCGGCATTCGTTGTTCCACCAGGGGACTCTCTTCTTATTAGATTTAACCTGATAAGAATCAATAGCTTGGTATGCAGCTCCTATGATAATGTTGGTAAAATCTTGGACCATGTGATTGATGTCAGATTCATTCTCATCCAGATGAAAACTAGATGAGGCAGAGCTAACGATTTCTTGATACATGGTCCAGTCAGCTTTGTTATAGTTCAGCTTGCTGGTAGGAGGGAAAGGTGTGTCACCAGAGCCGGGTAAGTCAATATCAATAACGATTGGATAATGGTCACTGTCGTATGGATATTCAAGGACGTTCCATGAGCATTTTGGAGCAAGAGGGGCCGATACCATTGTTATATCAATGGCACTAACTTTGCCGTTACTGGGATTGATGTGGGTGGGTCCTCCTGTGTTTATAATTATCAAGTCAGAGTCTTCTGCAAATGCTCCTATTAATATACCTCTTCTGTCGGTCTTAAATGAGCCCTATACTGGATGATGACTGTTTAAGTCCCCCAGAATCAATATGGGTTTTGGTAATTGTTTTAGGATGTCGCTGAGCTCCAAGTAGTCAAGTTTATGGTTGTTAGGGATATATGTTACATATATTAATACAAATAGGTGCTACAACTTTCACCGCAACTGCCTCCAAGTCAGATTTTATCATAAGGTTGTCAGCCAAAATTGACGCTTTTAAATATATGGCTACTCCACCAGAAGCATGATCAGTGGTTCCATTTTTAAAGAAACATTGATAATTCTTAATATTAGCTGAGTGATTAGCCTTGAAATTGGTTTCTTGCAAACAAATGATATCTAGGTCAAAATTGTTGCATAATAGTTGCAGATACTCAAGACGACAATAGTATCAATTAATATTCCATTGGAGTATCTTCATTTGTTTGCTTGAAATTTATTTAGCAAGCGGGGAATGGTGTTTTTTAAGAGACCTGAGTTAAAAAAATTAGTGTCAGGTAGTTTCCATACTGGATTCAGACTCAGATGTGTCTGATTCCGGAAGGTGTTTCTGCAGTTTTTTTATTATTCTGGTGACTCTGCCTTTGATAATTCTATCCTTTAATACAGGGTATATGTCATTGAGCATTTTTATAACGGCTGGAATATCATTGGAATAGTCCTTTACTATGGTTAGAGGATCAGCAGAGCCCAGATTATTTTCTAGTAGCAAGTGTAATTGATTTGCTGACAGAGGGAAAGAGTTTTGATTCATTTCAAGCAGATCTTTAGTTGGGCTGAGCATGTCTTCAAGTTTTTTACCAGGATTGCTATCTTGGTCCAGTTCTTCATGTTTTGAAGAATTCTTTTTGTTTCTTTTCTTTAGCTTTTTTAACATTATTATCTGATTATTATCTTTAACATTATTAGTTGCTTCAGATAGGGAAGAGGATTCATTGGGGAGGCTTCTTTTAAGAAGGGGAGGAAAGTTCATAGGGTCACTGGTGGAGGGGGCAGTGGGTGTTTCAGTTATGGTAGGCTGTACTTCCATATTATTAGAAGGGATAGTTGGTTTGTTTGTACTGGGAGAGTCCAGAAGGCAATTCTCTTTGGGGAGATTTTGGGGGCAGTTACTAGCAGTATGGCCTTCCATTTTGCAATTGAAACCAGTAATGTTTTCAGCAGAGAAAAAGATTCTATATGGTGTACTTTCATATAGAATCACTGATGACTGAGGGAGTTTGTGAAGTTCCTCAGGTTGGATAAATGTTTGCCTTATGAAGCTCATAATGTGACTGAGGTTAGGGTCAGACAGACCAGCTCTGATGAAGGATATACTGGAGGTAGTTTTAATGTCATGATTCTTGAAAATATTTGTGATTTCCTCGTTTGGAATAAAAGGGTATACATTTGATATTATGATTCTCTTGAGTTTGTTAATTAGGGGTCTCACATTAACAGTAGTACTTTTAATGATCAGAGTAGGGTATTTGTTAGTTGTAAGATCAGCATTGATCGAGTTCAGAAACACACATATTCTGTAATTGGATATTCTTGATATGAAAGTAATGGCACTGGGGGGAACAATTTCGGTTAGTTTACTTATATAGTCTTTGACAGTTAGATTTTCGCATGCGTCCAGTAGTATAGATTGTTCTTTTGATGGAAAACTCACAGTATTTGCAGCTCCGGTGTACGACTTCGTGGGTTGCTCTTGGAGGTTAAGTGACGGATTCATCTTAAGGTTGGCTGGTACTACTTTATTCATGTGGATACGTTGAGCCAGCCGGCAGGCCGGCCAGAGAAACGCTGTACACTGCTTGGAACACTGATAGCACTTTAAATAACACTGTTAGGTAATATTAATACTGAAGTGTTTTGGTTCGGAGATATAGTGTATCGATAAGCTGATAGAGCGCAGCAGTAGTTGTTGCCTCTAACGCTGTCGAACTACGTACTACATTTTTATAATCCTCAGTTGTTAAGATTAGTTCTTGCTCTTTCTCATCTACATCTTGCTTAAATAGAGTACAATGGTATAACAATGATGAATGTTGAAATAGGTATTGTAGGGCACACAGGTCGGAGGGGGATCTCTGGCTAGAAACAATCACCTTCTAAAATTACTATGAGGAGTATAGAACGATTCGTGATATCACAAACTACCGAAACATCCGGTAATTTGCAATGGGATGCTGCTGGTATGGCTGTTAGGTTTTGGTAGAAGTTGTGTGATATATGTGCTATTTGGTTTATTATTGCATTACTGTTCGATTCTGAATTAAGTTGTTTATTACTTAGGAAACAGGAGACATTTGTGCTTAATCTTAAAAATTAATTTTGAATTACTTGAACTTTATTAACATTTGTGAGGGCTGGGTTTGTTCATATTGGGCATGCATAAAGCATTAATGGTTTAATTATACTTTTGTATATTGTTGTACATGACATAGATTTGTGTTTGTTGATTAGTTGCCGGAGTTGGAATAATTTATTTCTTGCTTGTTTAATTTTGATACCTATGTGGGTTTTCCAGGTAAGTTTTGCGTCCGGGTGAAGTCATAAATATTTTGTGGGTTGTGATGGTGGGGTCCAGGTGATGAGAGAGTTGTTTATTACTAGCGGATTGGGGGAGGTAAACTTTCTGTGTAAGAAGATTTTTGCTATTATTTTGTCGGGATTGAGTTGAATTTTCCAGATGTTTACCCAGGTTTCAATGTTATTTAAGTGGCTTTGAATTTGTGATCGGTGGTTATTTAGTGAGTATCCTGAGGCGAATAGGACTGTATTGTCTGCGAATGGAGCTATATTATAAGTTGATGATGGAATGTCTGAAATGTATTATGTTGAATAATGTTGGAGATAAAGTGGAGCCTTGTGGGACGCAATTGGTAATGTGTGGGGTGGAGTGGTGATTGTTGACTATTAATCAGAATATACGAACTGTTAGAATACTTTTGATGATGTGAATAATGTAGGTTGGAGTTCCAGCTTTTATTAGTTTGTAGATTAGACTCGGATGCCAGATTCTGTCAAATGCTTGAGTGATGTCCAGGAATGTAGATTTTGTGTTGCTTTTTCTGAAATGCATAGTGGATGTGTTCTGTTAATCTAAATGGGCAGTTGAGTGGTGAGCAATGAAACCTAATTTGTTTGGGAATTATATTAATGGTTTTGAGATGCTGGTTTAATCTGGCAAGGATTAGTTTTTCGAATATTTTGGCAATAACTGGTAGAAAATTAATGGGCCGATAACTGTCTACTTTGGAATGATTTTTCTTGGGTTTCGAAATGGGGTGAATGATGGTTTGTTTCCTAGTTTGGGGTAAGTATCCAGTACTTAAAATTGAATTATAAATATGGTTTAGAAAGGCTAAGGCTGACGATGAGAGATATTTGAAGATTAATTAAACTGACTTTATCATGTCCGGGGGCTTTTTTATTTGGAAGTTTCTGAATTAGTGTTTTTGTTTCGCGTGGAGAAATGTATTTTATTCTGTGGGGTATGTTAAAGTGCCATTTGAAGGATTTCGTCGTGTTTAGTGTGAATAAGAGAATTATTGGGCATAAAAGTATTTTGGAAATGTTCTGCCAAAGGCTTCTGCTTTGGCGATAGGAGAGTGTATTTTGCCAGTGTTTGTTGCTAGAGATGGAATTGAATTTTTCTTGTTGTTGTTGTTGTTGTTGTTGTTGTAAATTGCCATAGAGTTATTTCTAACGTTTAGAGATTGTATTAAGGTTGAATAGTGCTGCTGTCTGTAAGTGTACAAGACGTCTTTGAGAGTATTATTTAAATGATTGTATTCTTTTTTGATAGATGGTAGTCTTAATGGGTCCCAGAGTCTTCTAATTTTATTTTTTAATTTAATTAGTTGGATTATTTTCGCAGGCAGAGGTTTGCTTAGTTTAGTATAAGTGTCTAGAATTTGGTTTTCATGTAATTTGTTTATTTCAATGATTATTGTTAAATATTTAATTGTCATTAATTTTTATGTATTTTTCATTAATTATTAAATTTAGACTCAATACAAACTTGTAATTAGTAGATATTCTGCGGTAAAACTTGTTTCAATTATAAGTAATATTTAATTTGTAAAATTTCAATCGCCAATGGTCCATTACAAAAAAAAAAAAAAAATGTAAAAGATAGTTATATAACAAATCTTTTCTTTAATTGTATTAGAAAATAATGTATATGTAGTTTAATTGAGTATAAAGTGTCAAGTCTAGTTTTGTATAATGTATTTATGTATATATTAAAACGTATCTTTATATTACCAACACCAGTAACACTAATAATAACTTTTTCGAATAAAATCATTATTATTAATACTAGTCAGAACCCGTCAAAAGTTGACGGTGAGATCTGAGATAAATGTAAAATACTGTGCCCAGACTAATGTTCACAATATGTTGCGTTCTTTGGATCTTCAGGGTATAACGAAGATACTTTGTGATGAGGAGTTTCTAAAATTTTGAACATGTATGGCCCATGACCAGGTGGCAATGCAATATCGGCACCAAATCGGCACGAAAGAAAGAGCACTATTATACTGACGAATATTATTTCTAAAGTTTTTTGATGTGTCATCATCTATAAACAACTTTGATTTCTTCTGCCATTTTGCTCGAAGGTAAACTTATTTTCCCATTTAAGCAACACAGAGTGAACTCGTTTGCAGAATTCCTCTCACATGGGAAGTACAAAGCAGAACAAAACTGACATTTCATAGACAACGACCCAACAGAGAACGAAATGACCTCACTAACACGATTTCTACGCTCACTTTCTCTTTCCCTGCGTCCACTTAATGTACGTTTGCGTCTTTAGGGGCGCGTGGGCAACGATCGACATAACCTGTGTACAACTTCACTACTTAAGTACAACCGAACAAAACTCACTGTCCGAATGTTCTCTACAAAATACACCACAAAAGCAAATACATGCCAACTATCAACGCCACAATGCAATTATTACACTGAAACAAAACCTTGACGAATTGTACACAAATCTCAACAATCAAAACAAAACATTAAGCAGAGCCACCATGAAGCAGCTTTGAAAGAAAACAATTGATTATTGATAAGCGTACTATTAAAGAATGATTTAATTAATTAATTTACACTGTAAATGTTGGTGAATCAACACTAACAGTATCTGATAACACATCTAGAGATCACGTTCTTTCATTTAAAGGAAAAAATACTACAATCGGTTCAGTAGAAGCGCTAAACGAAGCCATGGCAGAATACCTTATTTTTTTAAATATATAGATTTTAATTCATAGTTAAATGAAAATTTATAATTCATCGGTTGCTTGTTGACAGTATGTCATCTATCAAGTATATGACTTAGTGTAGGGATCACAGAATTTTGAAAATGTGCACACAATTCACTTTTCCCCATAGCACGTCATACGCAAATTTTAACTGTTTTTTTGACGTAAAATAAATAAATAAACATTCAACGAAGAACAAAGTATTAAGACATAATTTATATATGCGCAACACAGAAATATGGTCAGAACTGATGAAAGAGAATTTCGAGATTTTGTTTCATCGAATGGTAAAGTCCAGAAAATTACACATAATTTTTTAAAATAATTCCAGCGTTTGACGCACGACGAGAAAAAAGTATTAGAAATTTCATTAGAACTCTTTGTTCACCACCCAGAACTCTAGTCAGAACTGTCGAAAGTGAATTTTGAAATTTTGAAACGGCGTCCAAAATAATGAACCAAAATTTTGTTAATAAATCCTGTGTTTGATGTCGGACGGGAAAAGTGTATTAACACTTTCATTAGAACTTTTTGTTCGCTACTATATCTCTGGTCAGAACTGTTGAATAGTAGTTTTTAGATTTTTCCTCCGAATGGCGAAGTTCAAGAAAGTGAACATACATTTTTTAAATAAATCCCGTGTTTGACATCCGACGTGAACAAAATATTAGAAATTTCATTAGAACTCTTTGTTCGCTATGCAGAACTTTGGTCAGAACTGTCGAAAGTGAATTCTGAAATTTTGTTTCTCTGAATGGCTATGTCCACAATAACGAACCTATTTTTTTTAAAAATAATTTCCGTGTTTGACGTCCGTAATAAAATATAAAAGCTATAAAGGCGGGCCGGCCCTGAAAAGGGTAGCCTTTTGTTCATCGAACTTTGTCGCGAGACGCCAGTGTGCGGAGGAGGCCGCAAGCTTCCGGGTATGAGCGCCAGGCTCATGTTAACAGTACATTTGGCAGTCAGCAGATGCTAACGGGGAGCAAATGCTCCTGTAGCAAATGGTAGGGCAGTTATGTGTATATATGTAAATAAACTGTGTACAAGTATATACCAAAGCCATCTTGTCTGTGATTTGTTCAACACACAACATCACAGAATATTGTTGGGACATGCTGTCCCAATCGGCATTAAGATAAGTATTTTTTCGCTTCCCGTGTGACAGGGTTAGCGGTATATGCAATCTCATTACTTGAAACGTCTTACATTCTGTTAAATACTCAAAACTAAATAATCAAGCATTCTGTCTATTCATGTTTTCAACGCAGATCATAATGTGAACGAATTGGATGGTCTAATATTTTCAATGTCATGCGAGGAATAATGACAATAATTCCTCAATCTGCAATCGAGCTTCTACCAAACCTTCGTCAGCAATGCGCGTTATTTGCTGATCTCGTTCATATTCACGGCTTTCAGCTGCATTGGTTATCGATAATATCCCGAAAAACTGCATAATTTTGTACACACAGTTTCTGTGCGTATAGGACAGTCCTTTTTGTGATCCTTAAAATGCAGTCGTATTCTCATTTCCACACAGGAAACAATAGGTTTTGACATTGTATTTATTGTGTGATATAAGAGCTGTTGATATACTTGGCTGAGACTGTTCACTTTCCTTTCAAGTTGATACAGAAATTAATTGTTGATGAAAGTACTTATACTTGGGTTTTTCTAATGCGGCGGTTGAGGGTAGTATCTCCAAGATGGAATTCGGCACGACTTTTTGAGTCATTCTCCGTCCAGTCGCAAGATGTCGCACGATCGCGACTGTATCAAGCAGTGCCGCAGATCAAGCGACTCTAGCGGCAGGACTGAGAATGACTCAAAAAGTCGTGCCGAATTCCATCTTGGAGATACTACCCTCAACCGCCACGTTAGAAAAACTCAAGTATATCATGACAAGGTTTAGGTACAGTCACATCCTCTTACAAGAACAATTTTTGAACTGACACGACTCCTTTCTTCTTCCCCTCAACCACTTCACCTTCGTCCTAATTCCCCTCACATTCAAAACACACTCCTTGCATATCTAAATTTTATTTTTTGATAACGTTGTTTATTGAGAACCTCCCGTTCTAAAGAGGTCAAGAGTGAAACGAGCGATGCAGAAGCAGAAGTGCTATTAGTTACGATATAGGGGATTTGGCGAGGCCGATATTTAAGATTTCAAAATCTATAGTAAATAATAACCATAAGTAATATCACGAGAAGTGCTGTGATAGCCGGTAAATTCACGACTTGCGGAGTGAATATACCGGCTAGCACAGCACTTTTATTTATTTATTTATTTATTTATTTAGTCAAAAACCGTAAAATAACTGTATGTGACGTATGAGGGAGAAAATCATCTGCGCATTTTCTTGAGTTTCAAAATCCCTTCCCAACAATTTAACTATTAATAGTTGAAAATGAAAAAATAACAGTAATAAATAATAGATTTTTCTGTATTGCTAACTAAATAGAAACTCACCCTACGCTCTACTACCACTACAAGCAAAAGGAAAGCTCAAAAAACGTGTGCATAGTGAAGCGACATTTACGTCCAGAAGCAAATCAAGGGGCTATCTCAGCATTTGCTCAATGGATCAAGGAAACTGGACAAAAAGCCGATCGAGATGAGGGTCATTGACCCGGAAGCTGAAGAACATTACTTGCGATAGGAATATTAAGTCTTTTTTAAAAATTAAACCATGCAAATTTAAACTAATTCATTATACTATATCACTGTTTTAAGTAAACATTATTTTTCTTTTAGACGATCAGTATAGTCTTTAATTGTATAGAAACAGTTATGCAGCAGCAAAGATTTTACTTTTAACTGAAATTTGTGTACCAATTTTAATTGTTTAATTTCATCTGGCAATGCGTTGTAAAGTAACGTACATGTATTGTATGAGGATTTCTTGTAGTGATATTTCACTTCGAGTGATATTTAGTGTGACTATTTCACGAATTAAGACATTATATGAATCGAATGGATAATTAAAATCACAGGAATTACGAAAAAGAGAAATATTACTCAAAATTGCCACTGGGATACGTGAATAGTCACCATAATGTCCTTCCCTTAAAAATAATATATTTCGATCATTACGAAACGTGTTCTAGTAGTATATTTACCAGAAAATACGTTTTTCGATATGGAAAACTTACTGTTTTCTATCTAATAACAAAATAAAATAAAAAAATAAAAATCTTTTATCTCACCTTTTGCAAGGTGGCCCCCTTTTGGCTTCCCATCGACCTCACAAACAGTCAAAACGATAACATCTCGATTAAGTTTTTCGTCCAGTTTCCCTGATCCTTTGAGCACAAGCTGAGATGGCCCCTTGTTTTGCTTCTGGACATAAATGTAACTTTATTATCAGTGGGAAATATAGGTAATAACTATATTTCCCACTGAATTCTAGAAGACGTGCACAGATAATGAAGTTTCATTTATGTCCTATTAATATTTCTTCCCGCGATAACACGGAGAACGATAATTTGCCTAACTATTAGTTATACAAATTATCGTTCTCAATGTTATCGCGGCAGGAAATATTATTCCTTTAGGAAGAACATGATGAGGGAAAAGAGTCCACATTTATTGCTGATTTGCCCTTGAAAATAGATTTTATTACATCAGAGCGAATATATTTGTTAACTATCCCGGCAAAAAACGCTCTTTTTCCTATATTCAAAATTCAATTAGTATATGGCTTAGGAATGGCATCACGTGCACAGAATTCTCTTCTCCCCATAGCACGTCAATCACAGTTTTAACTGTCATTGACGTAAAATAAATAAATAAACAGAATAATGTACTGTACCCTGCAGCAATAAAAATGCTGCTGAACAAAACCACAGAAAATTGTTTCCCAAAAAGTAGCATGCGCACTAATAAAAAACATAAACCAGAGAAAATACCCTCCTTAGAGCGATTCGAATCGTTTTCACATGGCTTAAAAGAACGAGGTTTTCACAACTCGATCAAAGTAAATTTCTTTGTAGCTATCAACTATCCTAATAACTTCAGACTCCAAGCCCAACACTCTCACCGGTTGTGTTACAAGGCGAATCTCACGACATATGCAGGGCAACCAAGTTAATATTTTTGATGTCTTTAAACAGAAAGCAACAGGAGTTATAACGAAAGAAATGCTAGAAATCAAGAATTTAATTATTTAGATATTTGACTTTCCATTCCCATCGTTTCGAGTATTTTTGAAATGAATTTCTTGGTCTATAGGTGACTTACCTCGCCGTGAAATGCAGCGCAAAGGAATGGAGTACGCCCCGCACTATCTCGTTCTTCCAAATATTCTCCCTCGTAAATTAACTCTTCCACAATTTCATATTCCCCTTGCGATATGGCATTGTGTAGTGGAAGATTTTCACCCATGTCTACAAGCTGAAACACACACACAAACACTGATGAATTTACAATTTCATTCATCTTAAAATAATTTTCAGTCTGTAATACTTGTTAAGAAAAAGTGCAACATATATGTACTATAAGGAGTACAGGGAGATCTATTATACACTGTGTTAACAGATTCAGAAAAAAGAACCGGAAGCACTAATTAGGAAAACAAAAAGTACTATAAAATTGTAATGTAACAGAGGTATCATAGATAAAATTTAAGCTAATTTTACTCTTAATGTAAAGTTCAATAACCCGAGAAAATACTGTTAAAATGTTGGGAAAATTATTGTGTACTAGAATTGAATATAATAGAACTAGCTGACCCGGCGAACTCTGTTCCGCCTTAACAGCCGGTCCCATCTTTTTCTCGCGTCGCACTCACTGTGAGAAACTGTACTATCCTTGTTGCACTCGTGATAATAAAGCTATTGCAGATTTGTGTTTTTCTCTCAAACAAAGAAGAATTTCAAAAAAACGCTCTGATTTTAAATAGATAATTAAAAAATCTATTACGTAGCAGAGCGTTTTTTTTTTTTGGAATTGATTTTTGTTTAAGAGAGAAATACAAAGCTGTAATCATAGGGACCGGCTGTTAAATGCAATAAATAAGCAGATTTTGGAATTTATTAAGTTAAATTGTTTATTAGAAAATACAAATAAAAAAATTAAGTAGATTAATCATTCATTATTGTTCCTGTATTTTGGAGCATAGGTTAAGTATATATAGGTATAACATAAGTATATAATAGGTGCAGTATATATAGATATAACGGCGAACGAAAAGCGGCTATCATTATCGCCTTCTGTTATCAGTGCGACGTTACAACAATGGGTTACAACAGGCAACAATGACCGCTAACATGTGAAATCACGCGAAAACGTGCGAAAACGTGCAAAAACTTGCGTTCTCACACAGGAACGCTGTCGAACGGGATAAACAGCATCCTATGTCCGTCTCCTGGCTCTAAGCTTCCTGCTCACCAATTTTCAGCCAAATTGGTACAACCGTTCTTGAGTTATAAATGGTGTAACTAACATGACTTTCTTTTATATATATAATATATATATATATATATATATATATATAGATTATTGGCTTAGATGGGAGCTTCCAGAGCCGGACACTTTCATGTTGACAATTTATGTGAGTGCCAGGTAAGTTCATATAACAAACAAGTATGTTAAATTTGGTGTATGAATTCTTAATAATTTTATTATTTCAGAAGTATAGAGGAGTTTTCCGGCTATCACACGCAACCAACCTTTATAAATGAGGTCGCCACAGAAAGATAATTACACGGAGACACGACTAATAGCACTTCATCTTTAAAAATATTAAGGATCTGTATTAAAAAAAAGAAGCCGTTGCTAAATACCCCATGTCAAATGCAACCCGCAACACACGGGCAGAGTTGTTGAAATCAGTGTAGTTATATAACTCTAAAATAAAGCGTTCTAGAACATTAAAATCTGGAATTTTGAGACCGACAGTCTCAAAGAAACATTTGTCACACAGTAATGTACAGGATGAGAACTTCTCGGACATTCAATTACATTTTTGCTAGTTCGGCGTTTCTCGATTTCCCCCACCTGTTCTGAGACGTACCAAATCTGTAATTGTTGGTAAAATTAAAAGTAATTTCTTGATACTCAATGCGATTGAATTGAATGGATATACCTCTCTGTTCGGTAATAAAGTTAATAAGAATAATTTGTATTGACAAGGGCGTATTAAACTGAAATTTTAAAATATGCGTACTATGTTCAGTTAGTATAAGGAGACAGAACAAGTGACGGAGGATAAGAGGGTCTTCAAGAAAAAGAAATATTGAGTAAGGGCCTGATTTTTAGGTGATGCAGTTACAGACAAAGCGCATTGGGAGCTTTAATTTGTTCTTCTAAAATGTTATATAACCCAATAGAAAGCTTTACAGAAGTTTGCCGTGCACCTAATTTGACCTAAATCACCCCACTGCACCTAAATAAACCTTCTGCACCGTTTCTCCCCTATTTCCAAATCTTTGCAAACAAAATACACTTATTTTGAATCAACACATTACATGAAATATATTGTTTACAATTAAATCAAATAATGAACAAATTGGGAACTGTGCTCCAAAATAACTTACCTCTATTTTTACATCAAGAGAAGAAAATCGAAGGAGACTCATTGTCGTTCATTACGAGTTATCGCGACAGAGCTGTCTTTTCGCTGTCTGAAATCTTGCAAATTGTCAAAAGTGCTTTAAAACGAACACCGTTAAGTTCTGATGTATTTAGTATGTTGCCCATTCCCGTATAACATTTGCGCACACTAAGAGCTTGATCGCATTTACCCCATCGTTAACTCAAGGACATCTTTGAAGCAAATCCTACAGCCCATCGCACTGCATAGAGTTGTTGAAATGTGTTGCATAGGGAATCAGAAGTAGTACGTGAAGAATAAAACGTCGCTAATGAATTCATATTGAAGACGAACAACGTGCTTACCATATGTCCTCCAATTGTACATGTATACAATGAAAGCACTGTCGATCTCTGTTTACCACCTCCTGACTAGCTGAGAAACGTGGAAAAACCATTGTGTTTCTTATGCTGAAAACTTTTTTAAAAAAATAATGAAATTCGTTAGTAACATTGACGAAGATTGAGCTGTTGTATCCGAAAAGATGAACAAACTTTTGCGCAGTATCATTTTGGAAAGAGAACCCTAGTATGTCCACTCCTTCAAAGCCCTTGGGGCATCTACGAACGTACTAGAGGAGGGGCAACTGCCGGCTGCTGATCAGTGGCGAATTATCACAGAAGGGTGATGACGTGAACCTGATGACAAAGAACACTGATCTGGGCTGTCCGGGTGACGCCGCGACGAAGGCTGACGTGTCGACGTTTCGACAGACATATCGCGGTCCTTTTCAGGGCTGTACTGCGTCAAGATTTTTTTTAAACTCTCCCCCCCCCTCCAGTTACCATGGAGAGACGGGAATTTATTCAAGATCTTAGGATACATTTTCTCTCCAGCATTGCTGCTTGTGGAAATCTGGGAGGGCTATATCTTAAAAAGACTAAATCTAAACTTAATTCTAACTTAAAACACAGGTGTATCATCAAATAAAGGAGTACCTATATTGGTTTAGTGGTGAGTTATAGTTGACATTTACATAATTGAAATGATTGAAGGCGTTGTTATTGTCAACAATACTATTTATTTCAATAAGAGCAGCTTTCGATGGCTTAGCCATCATCATCAGTTTTCTGATACAAGAAAAATATAAAATCACTTTGCCAATCATTTACTTCAGACAGGCCACACATTCAATCCACACACATTCACATACTGAAAATAGAAAATCAATTTTATACCAGATTAACATTGGAAAACCTTCACATCCAACTCAATAGTAACCTACTGAATGTAAATATAAACTACAACCCCTCCCCTCTGCTAAAATTACTTTTTGACACCACCCTCACACCACACTCTTCGGGGGTGACACAACACAGCACACCGCACCCAGGCCATTAACCCTCCTCCTCCACCACACAGCCGGTACTTAAGCTGCTAGGCCCGCCCGAACCCGCGCAGTCGTTTTTGTGACTTCCAGACAGCAGGTAAGAAACGGCTCAACTTACTTTTTTGTATTTTCTCTCTCAAAACTGTAAATGTATATTTCATTCATTTTCTTGCTTAACTTTAAAAAAACTACTATAATACAAAAAGATCTAACTCTCCGTCCCCTTCTTTTTTCCATTCTTTCTTTTCTTTAATTCTTCTCCTTTCATTTCTTAAGATGTTTTTTAATTATGTAACTCTTTTAATTCTAATTTTATATATTTCTTGTATCAGAAAACTGATGATGATGGCTCAGCTATCGAAAGCTGCTCTTATTGAAATAAATAGTATTGTTGACAATGACAACGCCTTCAATCATTTCCATTAAACATGGCGGCAAAACAGTACAGCCGGTTTTCTCTAAAACTGATATTCCCCGATGTGGCGGATGTCGCAGCCCCTTGAATTTGAAAGCGATATTTTAATTTTGGTGGATTCTTTATATGAAACTCCTGGGACATTTTCGAAATTTTCAAACAAAGGGCTCAGTCGTTTTTGATTAAATTTTGTTGTTGAATAGTGTAAAGGACGTTTAAGAGAATGGTGCACGTCTCATTTTCGTTGAAAACTAATTTTTCGAAAATTTCAAAAATTCCAAATTTTTTCGGCGTTTTCCCACCACTAAAAATTCACCAATAGAGATTTTTTCTTTAATAAAATCTGTTCCTTAGATATAGATTTTCAAATAAGGTCATGCACAATTTTTCCAACATTGGAGTATTTTTCACGGAATTTTGCGTGAAATTTGAGCAATTTTTAATTTTGTTTAAACATTTTTCCCTAAAAAAATCATCGCCGACAAATTTTTTCGGCGACTTCGTACAACTACAATTATGAAGATAAGCATTTCTTTCTTAATGAAATGTGTTCATGAAAAACATCTTCAAATAAGGTTATGTTGAATTTTTTGAAAATATTTTTTGTGTAATTTGGCGACAAACTTAAGTCATCGCTACGCGTCCTGAACACAATACGGACATTTTTAAATGTGTTAGATTAAAGGTTATTTAGTTGGTAATGTTCAATGGACTTATTTATTGCGATTGCAACACCACCTTTTTTTCGAAGGAATGTCGATATATAAAATACCCAGGAATATAAAATATACTGGAAGGAGATAGATGAGTTTCCTGAAGACAATGAGCCATTCCACGTCAAATTGCACAAGAGTTAACACGATTTCTTTTTATCTAGAATATTTTTTTCTCAAATCTGGACAAAAAAAGAGACACGTGTTTCTATTTGCCTGAAAATTGATTATTTGAGTAGTTAATAGTAGTAGTAATTCATATTAAATTTAGTAGTAGTTCATATTAAATTTTGGAATTTACGCGAACATAGCAAAATATGATCGATTGATGCCCCGAATGTACTTAATATAAAATTTACTGGTTTATTTCATTTAATACTTTAAAATGTTAAATATTAATTTAAAAAATTGTGATTTTTAAAAAAAATTGAAATTTCTACGTGAACTCGAGATAAAAATTTGAAAAAAATATAGGCGTATTCTTTAATTTTGTATAAAATATAACAAAAAAAGTGGGCACTCTTCACATACAGTTCTAAAAAATTCAATTGTAAGTATGAAGGTGCACTCTCTCTGCCCAAGCGCTAACGAATTGCGCAGTCGGAGATTCGGACAGTCTTTGATCTAAGAAGAATAAAGAGAAGTGCTGAGAACAATAAAAAGAAAGGGCGTCTGCCTGATTAGGGTTTCAATAAATATTAGTCTCTCACATGTTCACACACTCCCCTCTGAAGGGAAGGGAGGCAGCAAAACGAATTCAAGTAGTTTTCCCTCGTGTCAGCGAAACTAATTTTACTGCTGGGTCCCTTTGAGTCCTGGGGGTGGCGCACCCTCCTGGTCTTGCTCGTAAAATACAACAGACCACTTGTCAGGGGACATGAGTAAAATTTTCTGAACATCATTTGGAATACGCAGCTTGTGAAGTGAATAGTGGTAGAATTTGTTCTGTGAATCGTATGTTCACGGTGCAACATGAGCGGCGGTCACCGCGCGAGATATGACAGATGCTTCAATCCATTTAATCTTTCTGGTCACGATTTTAAGAAGAGAAAATCTCTAAGACGTGTAAAACGCGATTTACCAGTGAAGTTTGATTTAGATGAGTCATTAGATTTGCGAAATTGTGATTCATGTCGGAAAAGAGTGAGTCCGCTTACGAAAAGTGTTTCTGTAAGTGAAGAGTGCGTCGAGATCAGTGGATCCCACGACAATAACAAAAGTAGCGGAATGTCCAGTGACAATAGTGAAAACAATGGAAATCAAAGAAATGGCAATTTAAGTTCTTCAGGCGTATCTTCAAGTATCTGCGAAACCAATGTAGAGGAGCTAAATAAGAGTTGAATAGCAATGGGAGAAACTCTCGTTAAGAAAAGAAAATTGCAACAAAAACGGTATCCTCAGGAGAAATTTCAGAAAGTACAAAGTGCAATAGCAGATCGAATTTTTCATATTGAAGATCCTTCGACGGCCATTGAAAAATCAGACAATGAAGATATTAAGTAACTAAACGATTCCTTTCACTCAACAAGACATCGAAAATTCAAATTTTGACAATTTTTGAAAATTGGACATACAATAAAATTAAACTTCGAAGCAACTGATCACATGATAAGAGTGTCTAAAAAGTTAGCTGAAGGAAATGGAATTTTGTCCACACCTGAAAGTAAACTCGGTAAGGCGTTACAACTGTGCATTGTGACGAAAGTTCAAGAATTCTATAGATCAGAAGTTAGTAGGGTAATGCCTGGAAAGAGGAATTTTGTTAGTGTGAAAGAAGACGGTCATAGAATTTACAAGCAGAAGAGACTAATTTTGTGTAATCTAAAGGAAACTTACAAATGTTTTAAGGTCAAATATTCCGAAGACAAGATTTATTTTTAATACTCTCAATTATATGCTCGTCAATTAGCATACTTAATCTGTGCATCTCTATCACGATTGTACGACACAAATTGATTAAGTCTTCTGAAGCTATCCACGTCTAAAGAAAAAACAAACAAACAATAATTTTTCACGAGTTGCACTTGGTTGCAGATGGGTTGGAACATGATTAATAATACGTTAATAACCTACTAACATAATAAGCCATTCCCCAAGCCCGTAAAACCCCCGTCAATTTTTTTTTATTAATTCAATTTTTGAAGTTATAGTCAATAGAACTAAAATTCACAGCAATGGATAAAGTGGCAATTTCTAGGAACTGTGAATTGAATTGTGCATTAGTAATAATTGCTATGAAAAATACATTTATGGAGGATAACAAAATGACAAATTTCAAAGAAAACAGAATAATCAAAGGCAGCACACTTTAAAACTTCACCTTGGCTTGACGGTTCGCACTTCGGCGCGCACTTCGGCGCGGAGACCGAACGCGGAAGTACCAACTTTACAAGCGTGCCTCGCGACAGGGAGGCCAACAATCAACAAAGCGGGTGCAAAACAGATAACTTTGAAATTTTTACTTTACATTACGGTGCTCAGAAAGTTTATTTATAAAAGTTGAAAAATTGTATTTTGGCCACAGAATCGGGTTCCAGAAACCATAGTGCGCTGGTGCGCGCAGGATTGCTAAAATTAGCAAGCAGAGGTCGCGCCCAGTACGAAAGGGCGTATGTATGTATGTGTGTATGTAGTGCACAAAAGCGCACATCTAATTTACGACAGTAAATTAAAACGGACACGTTTACTGCCCATTGCTTCCTAACCACCGAACCCACTGCTTCGGAACTTCCGAGCGTGTCAAGAAACCGCTCGGGAAACCGGCAACCTGAGCCCTTGGCTGGCCCTTTCTTACCAGTAGGAGGGGAGTGAGTCATGCAACGAAAGCACGCTGTATGGAGGCCCCTGAGTGCCAGCGGTTTCTTCAGCGTTGCCGCCTCTTAAGAGGACTGATGTGCCGAGAAGCGAGCGATTTAATTCACATCTCAACAGAACAAATTATATAGAATTTTGAAAAATGTATGTCACTGAAAAAGAATGAGACCTGTAATGATTTTTAATACATCTTATCATATTTTTGTTCGCGTAATTTTGGGTTATCGCCGACCTGGATGGCTAAGAGCGAGTACCGACTCAGCGCTTCGGTCCGAAGGGTCGCGGGTTCGAGTCCCGCCTTGGGCATGGCTGTTTGTCCCTTGACTTTGTGTGTGTGTTGTCGCGGAGGGCCTCGCGTTCTGCTGACCCCAGATCAGAGGAGCCCGCAAGTGTTTGTCTAGTGTATGGTCAAATATGCGTCCCTTCGGGACGTAAAGGGCAACCGGCTGTCGGCTGGATAAAAGCCCTAGGAAAAAAAATTTGGGTTATCGCCGGTAGCCTCGGTAGCCCACAGTATACGCCACTGCGCTGACCTTGTAAACCGAGCGGAGTGACTGCTGTGGGGCCCACGCAGGCCGGTTTTTTTAGAACTACTAATGCCGCAAGTAACTATGACCAATTCGTGGTTATAAGGAATTTGATGAGTTCTGGGGACGAATTGTAGATCTTCAGAAATAAATAATTCCAATAAAGTACTACAATTATCACAGAGTACTGTAAAAATAAATAAACATTTTTGTACATTTATTAAATATTGGTGGGGCCAGGCCCTGCCCCTGTGGCTCCCTTAGGACCAGTCGCCCCTGACATTTTGCTCTAGAAATTTGTTTGAAAATGAAATTAAATTATAACATTTCCTATAACAATAGATTAATCGAGCAAATGCATTGATATACTTTCGTTTTATATATTTTGATTATTACTTCCGATTAATTTATGGATCATATATCAAAAGAAGTATCTTCGGCCGCGAAAACAATTATATTATGATAATAAAAGAAACGATATAAACCAATATATGGCAGTTCAAGAAGGCTAATACAGAGGGGCTTCAACACTACCTTAGAGAACAGTACGATTGTTTTCTGAGAATGGAGGGGGGCATGGAGGAAATTTGGAACACGTTTAAGAGCATTCTAAATAAAACATTGCAAACGTTCGTGCCGTACAAATACTTAAAAAGTAATTCAGACCCCGAATATTACAATGCGAAAATTCGACGTCTGAAGAGGAAAACTCGAAAGGCTTTCAATAACAGAAATCGTAGTGAAAATCATAAGATACATTATCGTAATTGTTCGAAAGAATTAGAGCAGGAAAAGAAAATTGCGCAGGAGACTTTTTTAAAGCATATTCTCGACAAGGAGGGAAATAATTGGTCGGGGTTTTACAAATACGTTCGCAGAAGAAGAGGAAATAAAGAAGAAATTCCTATCGTTAAAGATACTAAAAATAGGTTACTTACAGATGATCGGGAAAAAGCAAACGCTTTCAATGTCTACTTCAGTTCCGTGTTTAAAACAAAATCTCAACTCACTCAGATATCGAGGGAAGCTGTGCCAAATCAGTTTAATATAGACGTAAACACATTGCGAAAACGAATTATATCTATGAAAAATGGGAAGTCGCGGGGTCCAGATGCCATTTCAACTGACATAATTAAACTCGGTGGAGAGGCAATATTACCGTATCTAACAAGATTATTTCAGGTTCCGATCAACAATTCAAGCGTGCCCGATGATTGGAAGCTAGCTACCGTTGTTCCGATTTTCAAGAGTGGTGATAGAACTGTATTAGCCAATTATAGACCAGTAAGTCTCACGTCAGTTGTATGTAAGCTAATGGAGCACTTGATAACTAGTTATATTAGACAAGTATGGGAAAGAAAAGAATGGCTTTTTCAGGGACAGCATGGTTTTAGGAACGGTTTCTCTTGCGAGAGTCAGGTAGTGTCATTGTTTCAGGATATAGCTGATGAAGTTGATAATAGTGGGAGGGTGGACGCCGTAATAATAGATTTCGCGAAGGCATTTGATGTTGTTCCACACGATAAATTGGTTCATAAATTAATGCAATCGGGTATTGACCCCAGAGTTGTGGCGTGAATTGATGAGCTTCTTCGAGATAGGAAACAGAAAGTCCGAGTTGGACAACAATTTTCGACTGAAGCAAAAGTAACTTCAGGGATCCCTCAAGGAAGCGTTATTGGACCTCTCCTGTTTCTCGCATTTGTGAATGACCTGCCAGACAATTTATATTCAAAGGTACGGCTATTTTCAGATGACTGTATAATATATCGAGTTATTCAATCAAATGTAGACGAGGACATTTTGCAGGGTGATCTAGACAGATTACATTTTTGGGCGAAAAAAAATGACATGACAATAAATAGTGCGAAAAGCAAAACCATCACGTTTGGTAGGGGCCGCAAATACAATGAAACTCAATACCGTTTAGGCAACGAAAACATTCCAAGAGTCGTGTCTTGTAAGTACCTGGGAATAATTTTTGATAGCAAATTGAGTTGGGAAAATCAGGTAAACTGTGTCGTAGGGAAAGCCTGGAGGTCCTTGCATTTTACTATGCGAATATTAAAAAAGAGTACTGCGAAAGCGAGAGAATTAGCTTATTTATCTCTAGTTCGTCCACTAATGGAATACGGGGCTGTTTGTTGGGACCCTTATAGAAATTCCCAAAAGGAATATTTGAATAGAGTACAGAGAAGAGCGTATACACTTGCTTTCCGAGGGAATAGGAAGAATGTTGAATGGGAGTCTCTAGAAATTAGGAGAGTTAAGGCAAGACTCTGTGCCCTGTACAAAGCGTATGCCTGTTATCCAGCTTGGAAATATATCTACATCCGATTGGATAGACCTTCGTACTTTAGTAGGGGGGATCACAAGCACAAAATTAAGTTTAGGCCACAGAGAACAGATGTTGGAGAATTTTCATTTACAAATAGAACAATAACGGACTGGAATAATTTACCTGCCACAGCCTTGGAACCCTTTCCTCTAGGTGTTCAAAGATTTAAAAATAAATTGACTAATGGTATTTGTAAACTTTATTAATTTAGTAAGTTGGATTATTATATCAGTTATTATTTGATTATTATTGATATTTTTATTACTATTATTATTGTGTTAATTACTATTAAATGATTTCCTGTTCTAAATATATAATTATATTCAAAGTAGTATTGTATTGAAGTGTGGTGAAGTGTTGTGCAGTGTAGTGCAGTATAGAAGTAGAAAGAGAAGTGAAGTTCAAATGTGAAGTGAAGTGAAGTGAAAGTGAAGAGTAATTAAAAATTCGTGTAATCTTGTATTTAATAGTTTCAAATAACTGTGCAGGACAACCATAAAATGTAGTTAAGGCTATTATTGTTAGCATATTATTATTATTATTATTATTATTATTATTATTATTATTATTATTATTATTATTATTATGTCTTTAAATAATTTAAAGTTACATTGTTAAATAATTTTAAGTTAATATTAGTAATATGTAAATTGTAGAGTTCTGCCACCAGATTGTATATACCTACTTGCAGAACAATAAATATCTATCTATCTATCTATCTAAGACAAGGTAGCAGTCAACCCAATTGTTTCAAAATGTTGATGAGAAAGATTCAAGAGTAGAAAATTATTGACAACTATGAATGTAATGATTAGACATCGGATGTTTAAGCACTAAAAAATCGTCTTTTAGGCGCCTAAAAAGGCACTGTCATAAGTTACATACACAATAAAATGGAAAAATTGTAATTTTTGTCTATATTATTTTGTGAACTTAAGTGCACAAAACCAGTTCGTATATTTTAATGTAAAACTAGATTTAATATTTACAACTCTTCTACATTGTATTATTAATAGTTTCCATTACCCAGTAATATTTACATATAACCAGTAACTTTTCAAGGATCACAATTTCAAATTTGCGACGACTGGGAGACAAAATCAGTTTGAATGCGGAGAAGGTTATCTGAACGATGTGACTGGCATATATTTTAGCAGTCCAACACTAGCAACACTGAAACCTGGGAATTTATATTTATGTCCACTTAAAATTTCGGTTCCCTCGGTGTATTGTCAATCGTCCGTGTTCTCAGATCACGGCTGGTATTTATGAAATAGGAAAATGGAGAAAAATCAGTTGGTATACTTTCAGGTATTCTCTCGTAATTTTAAATTTCAAGACGTGAATTGAAGATTTCGTAATGAATGGTCACGTTGGACCATCGCCGATTTTTGATGTCTTAGTATTGTATATAAATATAATAAATAAAAGGCAAAAAAGTTCTAAAAAGGTATTTATGCAAAAAATAGGCATTTATGCAAAAATAAGCATTATAAAACTTCGTCATATGTCATCATTTGTCATGATTCGTGGACATATATTATCAGCCTTTAAATAAGTTCTCTAGAAAAAAATAGGCATTCCCCTAAACATCCGATGTCTGGTAATGATATTCATTAAAATATCTTATAAGTGATTTTATTACAGATTAATGATAACAATATTTCAATATACGAATGTAGGATTCATAGTAATGGTATAAAACAAAATGAAAAGCAGAGTATTAAATCGACGTAGCACGCAGGAAGCAGTTGCTTTGTGACGCATCTAGCAGGAATTCGTCTACTTAGGCACGTGGTCAAGCGGACTGAGGCGGCCCGGGGTGTGCATGGAACTGAACGGAACGGGGCGGGGATGAGCTGACTGTACGGTACATGGCGAATCCGAATTATGCATGGTGGAGCAGTACGGGACGGCGTGCCATGGGTTAGAAATGCCTCAAAGCTGGCCAAAAGTCCAAGAACTCAAATTACACCCCTGGCGCTCAGATTTCGCCTATCGTGAGACAAATGTCTACCCCTTACATAAACATAAACAGAAATTCAATGCACTGTTCTGAACCTACGGAACTGAGCTGCAAAGTAGGGTTCAGTTGGCTTCTGATTTCTGTTGTGACGAATGTGATACAGAAGGCCCATATTGGTACTATCAGTTCTCAGTGACTTTGCAAGATATCGATCTGCTCAATATCTCAGTTTGTAGAGGGAAATTTTCTTATTTCCTGGTAAAGACTATTTCCTTTTTTGTGAATACATTTTTAAGTTATTGTGTTATATACAAATTTGCGCATTTGTATCGTACAATATAGATATCGAAATTTTCTTGTAGGCTTTTAGTAGTTACTTTCGCTTACTTCTGGTTTGGAATAAAATTGTTATACGAAGACGATCGTGTTAAAAGATTACAGCACATTACAGCGTTTTGTGAAATACACGCGTTTGAATTTTTTCTGCGTAGCTTGCAGTAGGTACTGCGTATTGAATCTTCCTCGCATAAGTCACTTCCTGGAGTATGTTCAAAGAGTAAATAACATTTTTAAGAATTCTAAGACGATTTGTATTACAAAACAAACATTTCTACTTTTTAGACGACCTTCTACAAAATGCTGAAAAGTGAGGTACATGAAATGCTGTTGGAAGCCCCCGGTCATCGCGACGCCCAAATATCGCAATGAGTCGTCTTTGTCAATTTACTGATGCTGAGAAAATATAAAATGAGCTATTTACAAGTCAAAGGCAAACTATACAGTTTGTCATAAAGTGTTTGCCGGTTGGGGCAAATTTAATGGAACAAGTGATACGTAGTTACGTAATACGGTTTATATTGCCATCTGAAATTCCTACACCACAATATCCCGAAGATTCTTCAAACCTGCGACGCCCTTTGACTTCGTACGAAGCAAATAGTGAAAGGAGCAAAAGAAGGAAAATAAAACACACTACGCCGGCCCGGTGGCCGAGATCGCTAAGGCAGTAGTGTCGTAGTGATCTCGGACCGAAGGGTCGCGGGTTCGAGTCCCGCCGCGGGCATGGTTGTATTTGTGTTCGTCCTTTCACCCCTTATCATCAATCACCATATCGTTTCATCCACATAGTTACCATACCGTTAACAGCAATAGTGGTCGCTAATGACCTTAGATGTTGATGCGACCTTAAATAACAAAAAAAAAAACAAAAAAAAAAAAACAAAAAAAAAACAAAAACAAAACGCTCCATTCTTCACCTATGCTGATCTACACCACCCAAATGCGTCCGCGTCCCGATGGGGCAAAACACGCAGCTTAGCTGATGAAGGAAGCTTTGAGAACTCCAACCCGAGATCTGAAAATAAGGTGCGCGTGATAGTCAAAGGAAAGAGGTTCCATTCAGTCTGCTACTGCTGATGAAGCGTTATCTTTAATGGTCAACGCGCAGCTCAGTGAACACCAGGTTGCCCCAGATTGGTTCAAGGAAAGGGGAGCCTTGGAGTCCCCCACATATAACGACGTAAGGGCTGCTAAGGAGCGATGTCAGCACTACTTCATTTTACAGAAGTATCACGCAAGTAAATCAGCAGTCCACTCAACCATACTGATTTTCGAATAATTTCGCGCACCAAATTTCTTTCGGCGCCCAGGTCAACTTCGATAAGTAAGAGGGGTTTTCATGGCTGCACTGGACAAAATGAGTACAAACACGAGACTATTTCATTGACACATACATGTTTGTTGTCTGTTTTGTATCGATTTAACTTCATTTCATAGGAAACGAAAAATTCCTCAACATCCATAAATTCGTTATTGCAGACCGATTAAGCTTAATTTCCGAAATATAGAGAGAAACATTTCAGAAATAGAAACAGCTCAGCTAATTAAAAACGAATAATTTATGGAAAATCAAATTAAACAACTTAGGATCACTCGTGTTTCGATTGACAGCCTTCTGAGTAATATTGTTTCCACGACATGATTATGGTGGACGGAAAGGTATGAAGCACTTTGTCAACAACTTCAATGCAGAAAAGTTATATATGTAAAGCAACCTCAAAGGAAATGAATGATTTAGATGAATTATTGATAAGGATGATAACTCTCCTTGTCTATAAAAAAAGAAAATGAAAGTACTTCAAGCAGAGAAGATGAAATAGAAGGAAAAAAATCGCACAAAATATCCATCTGTGCAAAATATAAATATCTTTTTCTGTTGAATAACAAATGATATTACTTATTTATATGCTTTCCATTAACCATTTATTCATTTTCCATACATTTCTTTCCCTGGAAATGCGGGAATTTGGACAAGGGAGTTTTGGTCAGGTTTTGGTGCTTCCTGGCCCAGTGTGCGGCGCCGGGATGATCCGTCATGCGCGAACGTTTTCTGGCACCTCCAGGTCCCCAACCTATCTTTGTTTTTTCTAACGTGGCGGCTGAGGGTAGTATCTCCAAGAGCGAATTCGGCACGACTTTTTGAGTCATTCTCAGTCCTGTCGCAAGATGTCGCATGATTATCAAGCAGTGCTGCAGATCAAGCGACTCTAGCGGCATGACTGAGAATGACTCAAAAAGTCGTGCCGAATTCCATCTTGGAGATACTACCCTCAGCCGCCACGTTAGAACAACCCAAGGATAGTCCTCAGCACGGCATAGCAGGGCTCAGTAGAAAATAAGAGCTCCACTCTAAACGTCACGGCTCGATTTGCAGTGCGGCCTACCTTCTTCCTTTCCAATGCGGACTTCCTTGTTTTCGCTCTCTTTCGTTCGATTTGTGCGGACCATGTTCCGTCTTGTTATTCAATTATTTGTATAAATATTAATTAATTCGTCATAATTTTTAACAATCTTTCATTGTTTCTCATTGGTACTTAGTGTAAGACGCGTTATTACGATCAGTTTTTTGCCGATGAAGCTGACAGCACTGCACTGCCGCGACAGACAAAACCCGTCTCTCCCCGCTGAGGAGTATCACAAAATGATAATAAGACCCACAATGACATATGCTTGCCCAGTATAGCGCAACACAGCACCCACCAACCTATCCATTTTGCAGAAAGTTCAAAACTCAGAAAAAGTTCAAATATCTGAGACAAACCTTGAAAGCCCCCTGGTTCATTTCAAACTCACAAATACACCGAGAGCTTTAAATACCTCTCCTCTCTGAATTCATCTCACAAACCTCAAAAATATTACTCTCTCCTCCCAGCATGTCCCAACCCTCCAATATTCAATCTCGGTCAAAACGCTCATCATCCTTCACGCATTAGATCCAGATTCCCCAAAGACCTCTTTCGTTCTCCCTAATTCATAAAAATCATTCGCCACAATTTCCCACAAAACACACCCTTCCACTTCTAAACAATAAATGCCAACTTCCCTTAAACAAGTTATACAAATATGAAATTTTAAAAATAGTGAAGGGTTATACCGAGACTAGCATTTGCCTGAGGATGGCTAAGTAAATTCAATGTATGTAACATTGTACCCGTCAAAATCCCCGAAAGACGAAAGTCGAACGGGAAGAAATAAATAAAAAAAGAAACAAAAAAGAGGAGTATCACGAAAAAGTCTGCGATTAAAATTCGGCAAAACTGAATACGACGGGGCGAGAGATTGGGGTGGGGCTGACCCCTAACACTACGTGGAATACTTGGATTCACACGAAATTTCGCCAGCTGATAGAACACCACGCAAAACTCACATATCCTAAATCTTGAAATGCTGTCGAATATTGGGGAATAGGGTTTTGGAGACTTTTCCATCAGGATCTTTCGTGACCTCCAGCCTTCCGCAAGCGAACGGAAGCATCGGCAGCGCCAGGAACGGCGTCATTGACTACCGGTGTCAGATTTCGTACCGCGTTCGTTTATTCACGACAGATGGCCAAGGCCATATCCGCTGGTCTCTTTAGTTTCAATTGCACAGTGACACGAATTCTTAATAATTCTACCGAAGACAGTTGCAAGGATATCTAAACCATTGCTATTTTTGTGAAAATTAAAAAAGACACTGGAGTACGGTGCGCTTGACGACTTCCAATGTTACACGGTTTTAGACATTTTTTTATTAGATACCATTACTATTGTGTTTCTAACGCATAAGTGAAATGTATTTATAAACTGTATGAGACATTCCACGTCAAATCGCACAGAAAAGACCAAAATTTGACCATTATATTTTTAATTATTTTCTATTTGTTATATCGATCAAATACGTTAACACGTGTATTTTTTTTTCTAACTTCATTATTTTTGGAAATACTGCATGATGAAATTTGCTAAAAATGACGCGCATCGCCAACTTAAAAATATCACTTATACGAATAATTATAGAAATTACGTTTAAATTCCATTCGAAACTTAAAAACATGTTTAATTTTTGAGATTTTGCAAAATATTTAATTTCCTAAATTTTCAATTTTTTAAAAAAATTTAAATTTTGAAAATTGAATATTTTTGTAAACTTGACGAGCTACAATTTAAAAAAATATAAATAAACGCATTAGTGTATTGTTGACAACTCCACAAAAATCAAAGTGGGATCTCGGTAACTTTAAGAAATATTAATATTTTACGAATCATTGTGCAGTAGATTGCTGCAACAACGTTTCTTGGTTCCTGGCGGTGGGTTTCTTTGGATGAAGCAGTAATTTAAGTACTTCGTGATGTGGTACAACTTAACGATTGTGTTTGGTTATTAGATGACGGATTCTTGACTCACGTTATGACTGATATTTTGAAATTTTCTGGTCCCTCATTATGCACTTCAAATATTTGTGCTTGCTTATCTTAAAATTCCTAAATTTTCGACACAATGCACAATTCTAAAACCTTGCCGAATTTACTTTCAGGTCTCGACAAAACTCCATTTTCTTCATCCAATTTTTTAGTCACTTTTATCACGTGTTTGGTTGTTGCGAAGTGGTGTTTAATTTTATTGTATCTTCAACTTTCAAAAATTGTCCAAATTTGAATTTTTAATGTCTTGTGATCTGTTGAGTGAAAGGAATCGATAAGCTTCATAATAATGTCTTTCTTGTCTGATTTTTCAATTATCGGCGAAGGATCTTTAGTTTGAAAAAAATTATCTGTAGTAGCACTTTGTAATGTCTGAAATTGGTCATGAGGATACTGTTTTTGTTGAATTTTCTTTTCTTCTCCGGGGTGCCTTCTATTGCAATTACACTCTTGTTTATCTTTTCTACATTCATTTCGCACATACTGACAACTATCTGAAGAGCTAAAATTGTCATTTCCTTGATATCCACTCTTTTCACTTTATTCACTGGACTTTCCACTACTTTTGTTAATGTCACGGGAGCCACTGATCTCGACGTTCTCTTCACAAACAAAAAGCATTTTTGAAAAACGACTCCCTTTTTTCCGACATGAATCACAATTCTTCCAATCTAATGACTCCTCTACATCAAGTATCACTAGTAAATCGTGGATTACGCGACTTCGAGATTTTCCTTTCTTATAATCGAGATTAGAAAGACTAAATTGATAGAAACATCTGTCGTTTCTAATACGGCGATCGCCACTCATGTTGCACAGTGTACGCACGATTCATAGAACATATTCTAGCACTCTTCTCTTTATAAGATGCTTATTACGCCTGATGATCAGAAAATTTTACTTGAGTCCCTTGTATTTCACAAGCGGTCCGTTGTATTTCACGAGCAAGGTCAGGAGGGCGCATATCAAAGTATTAAATGAAACAAACCAGGAATTTTTATAAGAATACTGGGAGCATCAATCTATCATATACTGCGGAATACGCGTATATTCCAAAATTTAATATAGACATAACTATACAAATAATCAATTTTCAGGTAAATAAAGAAAGATGTGTCTCTTGTTTTGATGTCCAGATTTAATAAAAAAATATCATACATCTCAAAAAAAGCCATGCCAATCCTTGTGCTATTTGACGTGGAATGGCTATTTGAATTAGTTTCGCTGTAACCCATCCATTCTGGGGGCAGAGTGAACATCTGAAATACTAATAACTCTTGACACCCTAATCAGGCAGTCATTCTTTTTATAGTTCTTCAGCACTTGGATCAAAGTCTGGCCGAACTCAATTCGTTAGTGCGTGGGAAGGCAGGGCGCGGCCTCATTCTTACAATTGATTTTTTAGAACTGTGTGTGGAGAGCCCACTTTTTTCCTTAGTGTATTTTATAGAAAATTAAAGAAGGAATACGCCTATATTTTTTTAAAAAAAATTATCTCATCGAGTTTACATAGAAATTTTCATTTTTTGAAAAATGTATTTACAGAGTAATAGAACACACATTTCAAAGTATTAAATGAAACTTTCAGGATCAGGAATTTTTATATTAAGTACGTTCGGAGAAACAAATGATCATATTTTGTGAAGTGCGCGTAAATTCCAAAATCTAATATAGACATAACTACACAAATAATAATTTTTCAGGCAAATAAAAAACACGTGTCTCTTTTTTTGATGTCCAGATTTAAGAAAAAAATAATTATCGTACATTTAAAAAAAAAGTCGTGTCAACTCTTGTGCGATTTGACATGGAATGGCTCATCTATCCGCTTTCAACGTAACACTTTGAGAGTCCCATATCTGCAATCCTTGTACTTGGATTATTCATGAACGTGTTTGACCATTTGTCTTTCCGAACTTGCCATGTAAACATCCGTTTTTGTCCCCCCCCCCGCCACAGACGCTTCCGACAGGTTGATAGCGGCGACACCGCGAACGAGTAACGGCCGCAGGACCGGTAGCGACGGCGGTATCAGCACTTCGATAGGCAATCCCGAGGTCATGGAATGTCTGAACACTAATTGTCGATTATATATATATATATATATATATATATATATATATATATATATATATATATATATATAATAAAAAATTAATAAAAATTAAAAACAACATAAAAAACAACACTTTTTACAATGCTTCGTAGCACTCAAAAATGTACATTTATGAGTTTAGAAAGGTGCCGAACAAGCTGGTAAGATTTCTTGTCAACCCGAGTACCCAGCACGGTGAGAGTTGCGTGTGAGCGGGGCGGGACGGGTAGGGAATAGAGCGGAGCGGGAATGTACATAAAATTACTTCCATTTCATTGCAGATATAATTGTTCCCTTTTCCCGCCTAAAAGATTATAAGTGACTATTCCACCCAAAAAAATTGACATTAAATGCTTTAAACTACTCACCTGGTATGCACTAATCAAGATGGTGTACCCAGAAGCGGATTAACAAGTTTGTCGCCTGTAGGCACGCGAAAATTGCTGTCTAATTTTTTCAGATGACCCAGGAATATATATATATATATATATATATATATATATATATATATATATATATAAGTATAATTTGTGTTCAAATATTGGAGACATTTCTGACTAAAATTAAAAATAATTTAATTAATAATTTATGCGTGTTCAATTTTTTCTACGGTAAATCAATTAATTTTTAAATGATATATTTTTATGTATAGAAATACTCAGAGAAAATGTTGTGGTCAGTGGGGGCTCGTACGTATTCGCACGTTCGCATGTGCACACCCAAATTAATTTGTTGCAATTTCTCTTAAACATATCTTAACAAGAGGAGAATACAAGTCCTTCCAGAATGTTTCCAAACATGCTATTTCAAAACACGCGCCGTTCTGAGGCTGCAATTGCGAGTCCGCTGCCAATGCCCCTCCTGAAAGCCAGCGAGAGCACACTCGGGAATTGCGAGCGACAAGAGAGCGATATGGGCTGCCACGGGGCTGGAGGGACAAGGGGTGTACAACGGTGACTTATGGACGGTTGGAGCACTCCGGCCGCGTTGCACGGTGGTCTGAAGAGGGCCGAAACGCGCGCATAGGCACCAAATTTTATTTTGTGAAAAACGGTTATTTCTTGGTAAATGTCAATTCTACATACTTCAAATGACTAGAAACCAGGACAAATAATAATTTTTATCAATGCTTACAGCCATACGACGCCCTCAAAGCCAAGCGTTTCAGCCGAAGAAAAATTCAGCTACCCAAGCAATGAAAATATACCTATCTTTGATTGTTTATAACTCTTTTCCTAATCAACTTTTCAACTTCCAGAAATTATATGCACTTTCATATACCTTTCTAAATATATTAAAGCAGTTTCAGTGTCTTTTTTTATTTTTCATTAAATTAATTGTTACGTAATTAAGGTATGTAAAAACTGCTCATTCTTTTGAATAAGTAAATTTTCACAGGCGATTAAAAAAAAACAACCAATAACACTCCCCCAAAATTAATATATATTTTTAAGTGAACATTATTAAACAATTTTCAGTTGAGATCAGCTGCCCCGATCTGCCCCTTTCAAAATTATGACCGTTTAAAGTTTGCATTAAGTGTTTGGAATGAGCACCATTACCTCCGGACATAACACCGAAATCGTTTACTTCTTGAAAATTTATTATCTTCTCAACTCTCAGAATTTCATTAATTACATAACATTTTCAATATCTTTTCAAAATTATTCCTTCTTTCAATTTACCAAATTTCTGTGTTTTTCAATCAATTTAAACATTGGAAATTGAGATCTGTAGAACTGAAACATGCAATAAGTGAATTTTGACGGGCAATAACATTAAAACATCTGAACACATCTCGGCCAAATCAATGCATGTTATTAATTGAACAATTGTAAATATTTTTACATTGATAACAACCGCCTTGGTTAACGTCTCTCAAAATGGCATCCATTTATAGTTTACATCACGAGGATGAAAAAAGCGCCATTCCCAGAACTATGTGATCTTTGACGGACAATTACACAAAATCGATTAAAAACACTTCTTTGAAATTAATAACTATTAATAATTGGACATTTGTTGATGTTTTTGCGCTAACAACAGCCGCCCTGGTCTGCTTGTTTAACAATAGTGACCATTTAAAGACTACATGATGAGGATTGAAAGTAAGCGCCTTACCAAAAGTAAGTGATTTTTGACGGGCAATTACAAAAAAACAACTAAAAACACTTCCATGAAATTAATAAATATTATTAAGGGGACATTTGAGAAAATATTTTTGTTAATAACAGTCGCCTCGGCCTGCCTTTTCGAAAATGGCGAAGGTTCAAACTTTACTTGACCAGCTTTGAAAGAATGTGCCATTTCTAATAACTAAGTGATCTTTAACGGGCAATTAAACAAAAGCAAGTAAAAACAGTTCCATGAAATTAATAACTATTATTAAATGGACATTTGTTAATATTTTTTCGATAATATCAGCCACCTCGGCTAGCCTCTTTTAAAATGGCGACCATTCTAATTTACATAACGCGGTTTTAAAAAAAGCGCCATTCCCAAAACTAAGTGATTTTTGACGGACAGGTACACGAAAACGACTAAACAAATTTCTGTAAAATTAATAAATATTATTTATTGGACATTTGTTGATGTTTTTTCCTTAACAAAAGCCGCCTCGGCTAGCCTGTTTTAAAATGGCGACCGTTTAAAATTTTCATAATGAGGATTGAAAGAAAGCGCCTTACCAATAGTAAGTGATTTTTGACGGGCAATTACACAAAAATAACTAAAAACACTTCCATGAACTTAATAAATGTTATTAAGGGGACATTTGATAAAATACTTTCGTTAATAACAGTCGCCTCAGCCTGCCTTGTGGAAAATGGCGAACGATTATACTTGAAGTGCTTTGAAAGAAAGTGCCATTTCTATTAACTAAGTGGTCATTGACTGACCATTATAAAAAAAACAGAAACATCTCCGTGAAATAAATATATGACTTGAAATGAACAATTGTAAATATTTCTTCGTTGCCCCGAATTGCCTCCCTCGGTGGACGCGCAGTCAGCAGTCGAAGCGTGAGCGCTGGATGTCATGTCAGAGGTGGCGCGCAGGGTGAAATGATCCGGACAGGAAATGACCTCTGGCATATGCGTAACCGCGACTGCTAAAAATAAGACTCAAGGGACATGAAGATAAGTCTCACAGGAAGCCAACTCAGGCGGCCAGATCTCTGGCATTTCCATATCATGAAACACATCACTTTCCGGCTTTTGGTCCAAAGCATCCATGCGCCACCTTTTGACAGGTTAAGTAACATAATAGTGAAATAATATGAAATGATTAATTATTATTTTACATTATAAATGGAAAACGAGTAGTACAATTGTTACAGTGTAAGTCAGTACTACTATTAGTATATACTATTTATTCCTTTTACTACTTAAAGAACATTTTTACGGTTTTTCTACTTTTGAAAACTATTGTTAAAAACTTTTTATACACTATCTCTACCTAATTTTCAACACATATTCTCTTGAGTCATGGAATAAATGCTTATAATAACCTTTTCTTACTTCTGAACAAATAAATGAAGGTTTTATTCATCTTCAATAATGTCTGATGAAGAATAGTACTTTTTTGACAAATAAATAAACAATATGAATTATGAGGAATAATATTATTTTACACTTAGAACATGTTTCAATAGAATTATACTTAAAGAACCGTTTTAAATCCACTAAATAAATAGTTATTTAACTTAACATCCTATGCGCACGATTCGGCCCCGTTCAGACCACCGTGCGTTGCTAGTCCCACGGCGCAGACGCATTGGCGATTTCGGGGTGTGCCAAGGCACGTATCGAAGACATAACACTCGGCTAGCACAAGTTTTCAGAGAAGTAAAGCATTGTACGAAAGAAGTGTGAAGTGTCTCCACTTAAAAGCATTCTCATCCCTTCCAAAATAGCAGTTCTACACTAGCGCGCGAGCGCCTAAATAAGAATTAGGTTAATTGAATGTTATATGCATATTTTCTGAAAAGTGGTTTAAAGAGAGTTGCGATTTCAAATTCATTCCAAAGTGTATCAAAACCCGGATGTATTTTGTAAACGTATTTAGTACTCGCTAATGCGTTTTGAAACACCGAAGTAGGAGTGTTTGTTTTTCTATCCAAGTGTTTGTGCAACTAGCAATGAATAGCGTTGAAAACATTAAACGTGTGAATTTCTCACAATTGTCTTTTGATGGAAAACTGCAAGTTAAAAATAATGGTAAACCGACATCTGCCATAAACTTAGTGCAGAGTAGTAAATGGAAAGGCAAGGAAGTTACCAGAAAGTTTAATGTTTCGACGTATGACAATTATGATTGGGTCTGTGGATGTGAAGTAACGATTCGTTTATACTGTTTTCCGTGTTTGCTCTTCGCTGTGGAAAAAGACGGAACATGGCCCAACATGGGATTTAGTGATTTAGGGCATCTGAAGCAGAAATTGTCGAAACATGAAAATTGTAAAGTGCACATGAATGCGGTATTGGAGTTGGTCTTGGGGAAACACGACATTGTTCAACAACTGGACAGCGCATTCAGGCGCAGTATTGAAAAGCAAAACGCAGAAATAATGAAAAACAGGTATGTGCTCTCACAGATAACTAATTGTGTTAAATTTTGTGGAGCTTTTGAATTAGTACTTCGCGGACACGACGAAACGCCCACTAGTAGTAATCCTGGGGTCTTTAAAGGATTGATTGATTTTACGGCCGAATTAGATTCTGCTTTGAAAGATCATCTTAACCAGGCTATAGTGCACAGAGGAACACCCAAAGAAATTCAAATTGATTTACCGCAATGCATGTTATATGTTTGCCAAGAAGCTAATAGTGACGAAATACGATGTTCAGCCAATGTTTCTATAATATTGGATGAAACTACGGATATCTCTTCCGCTTTTCAATTAGTCATTGTGTGGCGGTATGTTTTACGATGTGGTAAGCCAGTAGGAAGATTTTTTCTTTCACTAATCCAAACGGTCAGATTGCTACAGCAATCGCCGAATGTGTGAAACAAATGTTTTCACACGTGGTTGGAGATAAGCATGAAGTTGTATCCCGGAGTTATGATGGTGCACACGTAATGAGCGGACAGCACTATGGCGTTCAGACCATTGTGAAACAAGATTATCCCTACGCGCATTATGTAGATTGCTAAGCGCACAAACTCAATCTTATCATGGCTCAAGCTGCAAGCCATAATACAAGTTAGAATATTTTTTGCAGATTTGAGCGAAATTTCGTCTTTTTTTCAAATTCTCCTCAAAGAGTGCACATTTTGGATGAGTTGGTGGGCAGAAGAATGCCTAGTACATCAACAACTAGGTGAAACTTCTAAGTCCGATAGGTAGAAACTGTATTTGAATACAAAGTGTTATTGTGTCAGTGTTTCGAGCAAATAGAAATTACCAGCAGACAAACCAGTAGTATTTCACAAGCTAGAGGATTGAAACTTAAAATAAGTCTGCCTGATTTTGTTTTCTGGTTGCAAGTGTTCCACAAAATTATGCCTTATGTTGACATTCTTTATAACGCTCTTCAAAAACGGTCAATAGATGCAGTAACAGTTAAGAAAGCCATTCAGTCCTTTGAAGAAATCATCAAAGATGTTAGAAATAACATTGATTCAATAATGAATTACTCGCAGCAGGAATCAAAGAAACGTCGACAAGATGATCAAGTGGCTCGAAAACGTGGTGCTAAAGAAGTGTGTGATGCGATTCTTACTCAAGCCAAAGAGAGATTTTCATTTAACCAACACTTTATAGCATCAAATCTTTTTAACTCCGAAAAAGTTTCAGAATTTCATCAGACCTTCCCTGAAACAACTGTGCGGACACTTGCGCAGAGTATCCATTTCTTGACCGGCCAAAACTAAGAACAGAATAAGAAGTCGTGTATATGCGCAGTGATTTTCGTAATATGTGTGGCGCCACTGACCTTTTGGCATTCATTTTAGAAAACAATTTGCAAGACTTTGAGTGAAATTGCTAAGCTTCTCAAAGTACTTGTTACAATTCCAATGACTACTAGTGAAGCTGAAAGATGATTTTCAACATTGAATCGCATCAAGACATTCCTACGGAGCATCATGTTTGAGGTCAGACTTTCTGCATTAGCTATGCTGTCAATTGAGAAGTCGTTAGTGGGAGAAATTAATGGCTTCGATGAAAAAGTCATAGAAAAAATTTCTGAAAAGAAACAGCGTCGAATGGGCTTTGTGTTTCGTCATACAGTCTAAACTGCAAATTTTTCTGTTTATTTTGAATACTGGGTAAAGAAACTTGTACTTTCAGCCTTAAATTTGTACAGTGAACTATGAAAATATATTCTACAGAAAATGTTCGGGTGAAAAAAAAATTGAAGCAGTGTGTACAATAGAACTCTTGGCATCCCTGGAAACACTGTTCTGGAACGTGCCGAGTCGCCACGCTGTAACCCGACCCTAGTCGTAAATATTTCGGAGGGGGTCTTGGCGGAGCGAAGTCGAAGCGGGTGTGGTGAAAAGAAACGCGGCAACCCCCCTCAATGCTGATGAAAGGTACTGTTCAGCATGCTTTCAGAATTCATAAGAGCCTCGAGTTTAATTTTCATTATATATATATATATATATATATATATATATATATATATATATATATATATATATATATCTGTGTGTGTGCGTGTGTGCGTGCGCGCGCGCGTGTGTGTGTGTGTGCGCGCGCGCGTGTGTGTGCGTGCGCGCGTGCGTGTGTGCGTGCGCGTGTGGGTGTGCGCGCGCGCGTGTGTGTGTGTGCGCGTGTGGGTGTGCGTGTGCGTGCGCGTGTGCGTGTGGGTGTGTACTAAACGAGTTTAGTAAGCGATCATATAATAAAGACTCGATAAATTGTTCGTGTGGTAAGATTCGATTTAGTTTCGTTTAGTAAATCAGACAATAGAAAATCATAAGTGAATGAACAAAGAGAATTGTCAGTGGTACTATACTTGTTTCGTTGATAAAATCATAGGGTGAGCTCTACATTTCATGGCGTCACACTTACTAAACAGCGCGTTCTCAGCAATCAGACCAATTCGAATGGTTACAAAGCAAATGTAAAGCGTGAGAAATCAACACTGTGTGCGCTATATAAATAGCGTTTTTTTAATTTTTTTTAAAAATAATTGCGTGTTATGTTTTTAACTAATAGTGGAAAGAACGTCTGTAGCCAATTGCCATCAGCTATTGTCCGTAGCTGTTCTGCTTGGTTAGGATCTGTCAGATACCCGAGGTTAAGACACTACGAGTCCATGGGGCCGTTGGACGGGTGACCGCTCAGGAACCCCAGCTGCTACCTGCCTGATGGGATAGAAAGAAACTATTCCCGTTCACGTTTCTGCTTAATATGGCTTACTTAGCAGCGTTTAGTAGCTCATGACAAGTAACTATTCGGTTAGTTATTTTCACTCCAATGTGTTTAATAAATATTACTCAATTAGTAAACGCAACGATTCGTTTAATTATCGCCACTAGATGCCTTTCGTCACGGGGTACGGCCTGTTTAGTAAACATTACTTTACGAACATTAGTGTTAAACAAAACAGCAGTTTCACGAACATGATTTAAGCACTTTGTTCTTCCAAAATATACTATACCGTTTCGTTCAATCTACTACATGATTAATTGTACGAACTAAACATTTCTCTCTGTGTAACAACTTTATCATGCTTTTTGGTACTTAGTAGTTATGCATATTTATTCTTCTACCGTTGTTCTACCTTTAATTCACAAAACTAACTAATGTCTACATTTAACACTAGAAAACACGAATGAAATAAGACTTTTTCAAACATATTATCAAAATGACATGTATTTAAATATGTATAATTTCTAAAATTTATAATATGAATAATTTTATTGATGTAACATGAAGACTCCTTTCCGAAAATTGTTATTAAATCTTAATTGTATGACGTCTGAAAATGTAAACATAGCTCATTTCGATTTATCACGTCATATAGCAGAAGGTGATCTGTTAATAAATTAATTTTAGAGTATTTATTCATTTTTTCGAAAACTCAATACTCAAACTCAACAAAAGAAGCCTTTTCGACATAATTTTGGTTACCAATTTTTGCCGCCGTAGGCACGTGCCTCCTGTGCCAATGCGTAAATCCACCCCTGGGTGTACTCCCCCTCCCAAATCTCGCTTTTTTTCTTACCACCTCATCCATGATGGTTACTCAAGTGCAATACATCAATCAAATGAAGTGCTGTCGTGTGCACTTGGAGCGCGAACACAATATAATTAATATTTTGCGCATTCTGAAATATTTCGGGAGGTAGTTTCATTATTGGGAAAGTCTTTTTAGATTCCACTCGTGTGTTGGAAATTTATCGCCAATTTCCAATGCACATTTGGTATTACCTACACAGGCAACCTCCAATACTTCTGCTGTTAGTATGTAATAATTATGGAAACTTATCTGACTTAAACGACGCTGCGAATTTTCCCATTGAGATAAGAGGAAGCTTTTTCACAAATGTGACAAATTAAAGCCCAGCGAATGCCGTACATCGAATTTATCAATCACGATAGTATTCGTACAAATATATATAAAAGTACGATATATCGTTAACCTAGATTTTAATGCTTACGCTCTCACGACAAGTAATACGACATCCAATTTGGGTTTAACAGCATTTCCGTACTCTAGTGTCGTGGTCCGTGTTTACTCACACAAAACTCAACCTCGTCGATTATTTTATATTATAAAATCACCCTCGATCTTTTAATAGATATGCAGCATTGACGATCACGATTGCATAGGGCGTATCACTATATTCACATCGGAAATTAGCCAAGATAAACAAATGAATTGCAATGGTAAAGCGTCCTAACGGCGAAAGGATCGATTTTTGCTTGATCAGGCGGAAGAGCAGGCCTAATGTCCTGAGCCTCGCCAAGTAAAATACGGCATGATTGATTCTCGCGTATTTCGTTTTTACTTGAAATTTATTAGCGGGTACACACCAGAAACCACTCAAACCGTTTGAATTTTGGTCCTTCGGAGCTCGTAAGGTTCGTTTCTGGTAACGTGTTGTGAAGCACTGTGATTATACAGGTGTGAAAAAAAAATTTTCCCAACTGCACGAGATATTTTTGCTGAATTGTGTATTTTCAAGGTCACAGATTCTAAAAATGACTTCAAGAACATTCCATTACGTATAGATTTTTTCAAAATAAAACAATTTAATAAAAACACTTTTTCAGGGAAAGTGTTACATTTTCTTACAAGTAATCAAAAAATTGTTTCTGATATTTATACACAATTTTAGGTTCACTCTTTTTTCTTATGAAACTTTTTCTATTTTTCTGTTGTGTTTCTCCGAACTCGTTTCTGGTCCTTCGGTTTCTCGATTGAGCATCCAACAGAAGTCTGTTAACATGTTGACATCCCATTTTCCTTGGAAACGTTTCTCACAAAGACGTACATCCCGATGAAATCTTTCACCTTGTTCATCACTATAAGCCCCCAAGTTTTCAGGAAAATAGTCAATATGGGTGTGTAAGAAATTAACTTTTAAGCTCATCTTGTATCCCTGAGTCTCATACGCTGCCAGCGTGCGTTGTACAATGGTTTTGTAGTCAGGGCCCGTAGTATTACCCAAATAGTTGTGTACTACATTCTTGAAAGAGTCCCACCTTGTCTCCCAGTGTTTCCATAAAGAGGGGATCAGCTTCCGTCGGGACCGGTAAAAATTCCCTCTTTTAACTTGACTTCAGTCAGTTTCGGGAACATGGGACACATGTGAAGCAATCCCCATGTCTTAGCAGTGCTTTGACAAACTGCTTTATATGAATGATCTTGGCTGTCCGGGTGACGCCGCGTCGAAGACTGTGTTGCTGACGTTTTGACCATCTTTTCGTGGTCTTCCTCAGGGCTGGTCTGCCCACAGCTGAGGAAGACCACGAAAAGATGGTCGAAACGTCGGCAACACAGCCTTCGACGCGGCGTCACCCGCACAGCCAAGATCATTCACATGACTCCGGCCGCGGAAGCCTACTTCACCAAACTGCTTTATAAGCGCAAATTTAATATGAAGATGTAATAATACTTCTTCTGGGGGAACCAAGGTCCTATTCATGTCATTTTTCCCGCCGTGGGTTAAACTGTCTCAAGGAGGCCATTCAGTTTTCGTGCAATGCAGCTATGTGGCTCTACTATTCCGTAAATAAATAAACAAATAAATAAATAAATAAATAAAGGATACTTGTATTTTGTATAACCCCCCTGCCCACCCAACATGGTTAGTATTTTGAATCTCCACAAACCATCTATTGATGATCTTGATATGATTTTCTGAAGAATCGTGGCCAAGTAATAATAGTTTTCTTTCATATGAACAGAGAGTCCCAAAAGAAAAGATGCAAATACATTACGCAGCAAGACTGCTATCAGGCTAGATTTAGAAGAATCAATGAATATGTACCATTCTGATGAATCATATTCTATTTCAAAGCACTTCACGAGTTCATGAACATTATTACAATAAACCAAATTTCCTTGGAGAAAAAGTGAGTAAATTATCTCTCTCGCTGTCTGTACCACAAAAATGAGGTTCCAGATGACTGCAGGTTTATGTTTTTAGCCTTGATCTTAGTAATTCGGCTGTATCATTTGAAAGACATAAGTCTCTTACTAGGCCATTGAGCTCACTCTGAGAAAAGAGGCGAGGTCTCTCGTCAACATAAAAATCTGAACTAGATTCTTTCTGCGAAGCAAATGAGTTTGAGTCATCTGACTCAGGATGTCATCTAAACGATGGCTGTGGAATTATACCTTCAAGCTTCAATTTGAAGTGTAAGTCAAATAAACTTTATTTACAAACTCACTTGTTTCCTTGTTGACTTTTTACTATACATTTGTCACATAACCACATTCACCAAAAAACAGAAACTGTGAGGAGAAATTACACAACCTAAGCAAGTCATATTTCAGAAATAAAATAACAATCACAATACCCTTTGAATGCTGAACTGACTGTGGCATAAAATTGAACTTAATTTGCTTATTGAAACTGATCTAATGCAACAAAAGATTGTTTATATTTATTCCTGGTACCCATATAACAATTCTAAACAGGCTCATATTACTCACTACCAACTTTAACCCGTTTGGAGACGATCATGCGACCTTCCTGTTAACGCTTAAACTCCTTTATCCACCACCCGTACCACTATTCTCTTCAACCATTAACTCTTTTTTTCATTTAATGCCAAGTTCAACTACAATTAATGTTAGAAGTGTTTATTTTATGTCTATTTTTTAAACAAAAAACAGAATACTATATTAATTAGGATTTTTATGCTAAATAAAACGAAAAAAATGAGATGGAAAGTTTTTGGTATTTTTTTCGTTTTTACCAAGTTGAAATCTATAAAAAATATATAAAAATCATGTGCAGTTTTTTGCTTGCAGACCTGTGTTATTTACCCTAAATACTACATACTATTAAAAACCGTGATGAAAACATTGTCAATTGAATGATATTTTTGGCTATTCTGGTACTAACGTTAAAGCATTTAACAAAGTAATACTAACATTAGGCGAAAAACACCAAATTTTGATACGCCAATGCGCAATTGCGTTACCAATAGACCTCGGAATTTTAGGCACAAAATAGTGATTATTAAAGACCGGATTTTCACGCAGTAAAACTTTTTTGCGTGCAGAAAAAACAAAAACGTGCAATAAAAAGATCAAGACACAAAATAGCGATTATTAAAGACCGGATTTTCATGCAGTAAAAACACCAAAACGTGCAATAAAAAGATCAAGACTTCGCAGAACAGTGTTATGTATACTAAAAACTCCCGTTAATCCTCTAATCAACTTGTTTTAATATTTTGAATGTGATATTTAAGGTGAATGAAATATTATAATTTTAGTGTTTTTATTTATAATTAAGTTTGTATGTATTGTTAAAACAAACCATATTTGACATTTTAAATATTATTCGCACACAAAATTGTTTTCATTATAATTTACAATTATGTATATTTCCAAATTATTTGCTGAGAAATTATTATATCTTCTACCAACTAATATGTTTCAGACAGGAAAAAACCTTCGTTCTACGTATATGTGCCGAGCCTCATTCTGAGGTACGTATGCATGCTGCTAAAAGCGGTCAAAAACAGCGTTCATTCTCACTTGTACCTTACAGTTCAACGTATGTTCTGAGAAATTCGATGAATTTGAAACGCAGTGCAGCTTGCCGGTAAGCGTCGCACGGTGGTCTGGAGGCTGAAACGCGCGCATAGGCACCGAATTTTATTTTTCGGAAAAAAAAAGGGGTTATTTTTGGATAAATGTCAATTCTACATTCTTCAAATGACTAGAAACCAGGAAAAAAATCTTTTGGCAATGCTTACAGCCATACGACGCCCTCAAAGCCAAGCGTTTCAGCCGAAGAAAAATTCAGCTACCCAAGCAGTGAAAATATACTTATCTTTGATTGTTTATAACTTCTTTCCTAATCAACTTTTCAACTTCCAGAAATTATATGTACTTTCATATACCTTTCTAAATATATTAAAGCAGTTTCAGTGCCAATTTTTTTAAATTTTTCAGTAAATTAATCCTTACATAATTAAGGTATGCAAAAACTGCTTCTTCTTTTGATTAAGTAAATTTTCACAGAAAAAAATCCACGAAATTAATATATACTTTTAAGTGAACATTATTGAACATTTTTCAGTGGAGATCAGCTGCCCCGATCCACCCCTTTCAAAATTATGACCGTTTAAAGTTTGCATTAAGTGTTTGGAAAGAGCATCATTACCTCCGGACATAATACCGAAATCGTTTACTTCTTGAAAATATATTATCTTCTCAACTTTCAGATTTTCATTAATTGCATAACATTTTCAATATCTTTTCAAAATTTCTCCCTCTTTCAATTTGTCAAATTTCTTTGTTTTTAAATAAATTTAAACATAGGAAATTGAGATCTGCAGAACTGAAACATGCAATGAGTGAATTTTGACGGGCAATGACATTAAAACATCTAAACACATTTTGGTCAAATTAATGCATGTTATTAAGTGAACAATTGTAAATATTTTTACGTTGATAACAACCGCCTTGGTCAACCTCTTTCAAAATGGCATCCATTTATAGTTTACATCACGAAGAAAGAAAAGCGATTTTCATTAATGAAATCTTTGACGTGTAATTACACAAAAACACTTCCATGAAATTAATAACTATTATTATATGGACTTTTATTAATGTTTTTTAGTTTACCACAACCGCCTCGACCTGTCTACGTGATATTTCCCAAAACTACGTGATATTTGACGGACAATTGCACGAAAACGATTAAAACACTTCTGTGAAATTAATAACTGTTATTAATTGGACATTTGTTGATGTTTTTTCGTTAACAAAAGCAGCCTCAGCCTGCCTGTTTAAAAATAGTGACCGTTTAAAGACTACATGACGAGGATTGAAAGAAGCCTTACCAAACGTAAGAGATTTTTTACGGGCAATTACACAAAAATAACTAAAAACACTTCCATGAAATTAATAAATTTTATTAAGGAGATATTTAGTAATATTTTTTCGTTAATAACAGTCGCCTCGGCCTACCTTTTTGAAAATGGCGAACGTTTATACTTGCCGAGCTTTGAAAGAAAGTGCCATTTCTATTAACAAAGTGGTCATTGACGGGCCATTATAAAAAACATAGAAACATGTCCGTGAAATTAATATATGACTTGAAACGAACAATTGTAAATGTTTTTTTCGTGGCCCCGAATTGCCTCCCTCAGTGGACGCGCAGTCAGCAGTTGAAGTGTCAGCGCTGGATATCATGTCAGAGGTGGCGCGCAGGGTGAAATGATCCGGACAGGAAATGACCTATGGCATATGCGTAACCGCGACTGCTAAAAATAAAACTCAAGTGACCTGAAGATAACAGTCTCACAGGAAGCCAACTCAGGCGGCCAGGTCTCCGGCATTTCCATATCATGAAACACACCACTTTCTGGCATTTGGTCCAAAGCATCCATGCGCCACCTCTTGACAGGTAAAGTACCATAATAGTGAAATAATATAAAATAATTAATTATTATTTGACATGATAAATGGCAAACGAGTAGTACAATTGTTACAGTGTAAGTCACTACTACTATTAGTATACACTATTTATTCCTTTTACTACTTAAAGAACATTTTTACGGTTTTTCTACTTTTAAAAACTATTCTTAATACATTTTTAAACACTATCTCTACCTACTTTTTAACACATTCCGTTGAGTCATGGAATAAATGCTTATGATAACCTTTTCTTTATTTCTGGACAAATAAATGAAGCTTTTATTCATCTTCAATGTCTGATTAACATTAGTACTTTTTTCGACATAAATAAACAGTATTAATTATGTGGAAAATTATTATTTTACATTTAGATCATGTTTCAATAGATTTATACTTAAACAACCGTTTTAAATTCAATAAATAAATAGTTATCTAACTTAACATCCTGACACAGCATCGCCTCTGACCGGAAGGTCCTAGGTTCCAGTCCTGACGGCGCGTCGCGGCGGCAGATTTTCGACACTAGCTTTTCATCTAGGTCGAATTCAGTCGCTGTCTGGAGGAGAATTCTAGCGGCCGGCTGCTCTGATCGGTAGTTTTCCGTGGTTTCTCCGATTAACACCAAGCGAATGCCGGACCAGTACCCTACCAAACGGGCCACGGACCGCGCGCGAACTGTCCTTCCTCTTCTTTGTCCTATCCTCTCCCCTTACACACACACATACACTAACATGCACTACACTACCACATATTACGGGAGGCCGGTCGGGAGCTTAGAGCTTGTCCCGGCTGGGGCGGTGCCCCGCTGGTGGGAAAACCCCGCTAGCCGACGGTAGGTCGGCGCCGGATCTCGCCATCCAGCGGGGTAAGATCACCGCCATCTCCCGCGAAAAAACATGTACACTAACGGGACTAATAACCAAAGCAGTTGACGCGCCCGGAAACACGAAAAAATCAATCAACATCCATGCGCGCGTTTCGGCCCGTTCAGACCACCGTGCGTCGTCGTGCCCGGACGTAAGGTCAAAGGTGACTAGCGCGTGCCGACTCGTATTGGTAAGTTCAGCGAAGACTGACAAAACGGATATATGATTCAATTGGGAAGGGACCCCGGACATAGCGTTTGCTGAACGGCCGCAACTAAGGGCCGCGGCGCGGACCTATCTCTGCTGTATTAACTCAGTAATTTTAATTAGCCAATAGGCGTCATGAAAGGTACAGACCATCAGTTCTTAGCGCAACAAAATGAAGAATTGACACATATTAAACGGCACTCAGGTTTCACAGGCCACCCGAATGCATTGCTGCGTTTTGTATATAAAAAAAACCTTTAAAAGATAAATAAAACACGTTGATAATGTAAAAATTATATTTTATGCAATAAAACTATTAAATTTGCAAATTCGTCCAGTAAAACTCCAAAATGTGCGATTTTCAGGCAGCAATACCCAAAACGAGTAATATCGTGCAGCAACCCGCCAAACTTAGAATTTCATTCAAAGTAAAACAAGTACTAAAATAACGTCCGTTTCATGAATCAAATTTCTGTCGAAGTTTCATCCAATTTCAAGTTAGCAAAGAAAAGATGCAGTAACACGGGAATTTGGTCATTAGCGATTATTTAGGCACCTAAAATAGGTAACAAAATCCTGAAATTAAGCACTTTAAGGCATGAAAAGTGCCGTTTTAGGCACTTAAAATCCATTGCAAAATGATTAAATGAAGCATTTAAAAATCATTAGACATGAAAAGGTATGTTTCTGACATCTAAAACAGATCACAAAAGGATTCATTTAGGCATTTTTATTATTCAGGAAAAAACTTTCTCGTATACATACGGGAGTAATATATGTGGTATAGAAAAAGTTATGTAATACTACGCGAAAAAACGGCCGATTTTCGGCGGAAAAAATTCATTACCAGGCTCTGGTAAAGAAAAGGTCATAAAACCATTTGCTCAATTAAGAGGAAAAAACCCTCTAACACATGGTGAAGCCAGAATCCCTGTTTTGTGGGTCCTTGATGCCGGAAAACCCAACTGAAAGCAAAACGTCCGTCCGTCTGTGAACACTACTAGCGCCTAAACCATTCGTAGGATTTTTTTTACAAATTGAATACAAAACTGTCCCTCTGGCTCTAGTTGAAGCTTTCAAATTTTGAAAAATATTCTTTAAAATTTAGGGGTACTTTACATGAAGGCCCCCGGACATTTTCAAAATTTTCTCAAAAACTGCTCCGAATTTTTTCTTTAATTTTCTTGTAAGAATAAAGTAAAATACACTTATAAATGTGGTATAGGTCCGATTTTCACGGAGAACTCTGAATTTTTGAACATTGCAAAAGTTTGAATTTTCTTCTGTATCTTCCCACAATTACAAAATTAAAGATACAGATTTGTCCTTCAAATGAAATTTGTTGTCCATGAATAGTTCTTTTATAAAGGTAATGTAGAATTTTTTTTGAAAATTTTAGTAGTTTTCGTGCAATAGTGTGTGCAATATTTGCAATTTTAAAAAATAACAAAACAAGATTTTCTCAAAAACCGCTCCAAATTTTTTCTTTAAACTTTTGGTAGGGATAGTTCTCTATAAGATGACAAACCCTATAATGCTATATTCTTTTGTTTTTACAATATTAAATATGTGTACATATGCTTTAAATGTCATATAAAATTTCTCGAAAACTCAACAATGTTTTGTGAAAATGAACTAAAAATTCCGCATTTTCAAAAACACTCAAATGCCATTTTATAAAAAGGGCTCCAAATTTTCTCTTCGAAGTTTTCCAACGGATAGTGAAAATTGTACTGTTTAATATGGCCTTAAGTTAATCTTTGTGTATTTTTTTCTTCTTCAGAAATTACACAAATTTAATTATTTTTAAATGTCTCTCATTCTGTTAATAGGCACATTTCCAGCATTTTGTATACATTATTTCATTTGTGAGTAAATGTGCTTCAAATGAAGTTTTTCGAAAACGCACTAGATTCCTGTGAAAAGAGCTTCAAATTTTGCATTTACAGTAACGCCTAAACACCATTTTCTTATAAATGGCTTCAAATTTTTCAATGGAAATTGCCATTTAGGACGAGATTTCACTATTCTTTAATTTTCTTAAAGCAATATTTCGGTTCTCCAATTAGGAGTCCGAAAAATTGAGAAACATGTCAAAAAATGTACTTGGGGGCGATAGAGTTTGGGTTGGGCCAAGACCGTAAAGCCAACCCACACCAAGGAAATTAGAAAACTTTACTACGAGAGAGTCTGTGGCTTTCTGTAGCACCACTAGTTACATTTATTAGTGACTACAAGCATGTTATTTTATTCACTTTCATAATTAAACAGCACAGTATTTAATGAAGATTCGAACCGAACCACACATACAAAGGGAAGAAAACTCGAAATGATCTTTTTTAATTTCTAGGGGTTCAATACCTGGGCCAGTTTTGTCAGATTCGCCTTTCCGACAGTAGACTTTTACCTAACCAGTTTTTTCCCTGGATTGCGTAATGACGCGCCGCGGCGGTAAGTCTCAACTTGTCAACAGCGCAGCTGCACAGGCAATGTGTGCAGTTGCCCGCGAACTGCGGGCTGATCGGATACGAACGTGAAACATCCTCTTTATAGATATATTATGTTCGGTGTGTTGGGTGAGAGATTTCGGTGCGTAGTCGTCAGTGCCTATCGTCAATTAGCAAATATTTGCGTTACTTGCCTTTTGGTATAACACATTAAAAAAAAAGGAGTAATGAAAATATGATAATTCTTCAAAATTACTTGTTTTAGGAAAAAAAAACCACCAAACAAACCATCAACCGTCCTTTTTGGATATTTTAGGCACTGTTAAGATGCTCTCAAGAGATCTCTTTTTCACGATTTGTAAACATATGCAATTATTTTCCACAACCTCTTAAAGGAAATAAATAGGCGTTTGTCCTAAAATACGAGATCTAGTTATCAACAATATTAAAATTTTACGACGCCCGAAACGAAGTGAGAGATGAAAACAAATCGCCGCTAATCTCACTCTCGCAAATCCGGTCATTCTTTTATTTACGCAAATCCAGAACAATTTGACAAAGGTTTAAAAATATACTTACCAATTTGTTGCTAACAACAAGTGCTTTACAAGACTTCAATCCAAGAAAGAGATAGCTTGCTCAACGCTCCTTCTAGCACTCACTGACGGTGTAACTACAGGCTTGTCAATGTCAACTCATGCCACACAGCTGGCGGCAACTTTCGATGTCCCCACCAGGGAGAGCGAACGGTGTGCAAGGTAGCCAATGAGAATCGCTGCTTACAACTTCTTCTTTGAAGTCCAGGGCGCGCTGTTGCGCGCATTGGGCAACCAATGAAAGAATTGGAATGAACTCCGGTAATACGTTTCCCACGCATAAGTTTAATTTGCAGCAGGTTCAGTAACGTGACGTTACTGGAACCAGCGTCAGGTGCGCTATCTTGTGTGAAATTTTGGTAATACGCATATATATATATATATATATATATATATATATATATATATATATATATATATATATATATATATATATATATATATATATATATATATATATATATATATATATATATGAACTACGTGAACAAGTGATGTCGCTGGCAAAGATACTTATTTTTATTATTTTACTTCCTCCTGACTACATAATATTCATGTAATTCCTGTCAGTGACAATATAATTTGTCAGTAGCCTTATAATGTTCATAAGATATTTTATTTTTAACTTTAACATTATATCTTATTAAAATTGAGCAAAATCTTTGTCATCTAGAATCTAATTGACTGAATCTTTAAAATCAATTAAAAGTTATTTGTCAATAAATGAATTGAAATTAAACATTGATAAGACTGTATTAATTAATTTCAAGTTCCATCATTGTTTCATTTATCAAAACAGAGTAGATGTAGACTGAATCAGTGAATAAAACTCTCATAATTTTTTAGGAATATTCATAGATCAAAACCTAACTTACAACAAACATATTAACACACTTGGCAATAAAATAAACTGCAATATATTCCTCTTGAGATGCTTTTCCAGATACCTGGAAACAAAAGCACTTTCAATATATTATCGTATAATCTTCTCACAACTTCAATGTGGTATAGAAATATGATGAGGTACAACACACACACACAAAAGATTAATGATTGTACAAAGAAATGTAGCAGAACTGAATCTAACTGAATTTGAACTGATTTTAAAACTGAATCTGAGACAGTCCCATGAAGATGTTTCACAAAGTATTACTATTATTGAGAAATAATCCGAATCAATATCTTGAGAGTAATAAAGAGATAGAACTATCTTACTAGAGGACATAGGGTCTATCACAGGATTTATAGGAGCAAGTCTTCAACTAACAAAGATCCATTCTGCTGTGCTGAATAGTTTTTTAATAATCTCCTAGTTACCATAATATCATCTGATAATACATTCTTGAAAACATTCAAAAGTCTCACTAGATAGTGCACCCATTGCTAGTTCGAGTGCAGTCATGTTCCCAAACCTGCTGCAAATTAAAATTATGCGGGCAGGCAGGGCCGGATCTAGCCAATAATTTTGGTGGGCCATTAAAGATTTTTGTAAAATCATCAACATTTGTTATTAAATTGTAAATTATTTTTGTAGTGTATATATGATACCGTACAATATTATTTTTGAAATAATGACATAATTCTAACTTAAATAAATATTTATCAATTTTGCCTATCAAATCAATATTTATTCAATTTTGCCAAATAAAGGAAGGTAACAAACGAAAACTCTAGGCCTGGATTCACCACTGAGGGTGGGATTCTAGAAAATACTATACATCGGTTTTATTTTCTTTGTAATCAAGGTGTCCACAAATTACATAATGCTAAAGGGAGGAGGGTTTTAGTTAATGTAACGTTTAGTTATGTAGTGGTATGGCCAGGGGTATAAGGCCTACTTTGGTGTTATGTAAGGCTGATACTTATTACTTTTACAATATTTTCAGAAATAATCTCTTATTCAGTCTTAAATTGAGACAGCGAAACATTAGAGTATTAGAAATAATAAAATTTAAAAAAGGTAATGTACAAATTATTATAATGAATGGAAATATTTTTCATTAATGATTGAATCAATTAATTACAAAGAAAATATTCAATACTGATCTTTTTTATTATTGAATTAAATAAGTATTGGAGTATTTGTATTGTGTGTAGTTTTGTACTACATCATAAGCACCATCCACCTCCATGCTTTTACCTACAATATTTGTGTGACTGACTATCAGGGCCCAGATCTTGCTTTAAATAATTTACCTTCATATTTAAATATTTGGTTTCTTCACAATATTTTTTTAAATTTTTGAAGGAAAAACAAAAATATATTGATCGTTTAGAGTGTTTTTTTAAGAGAATGTTGGCAAAAGGCAAGAAAGAGGATCATTATGACCCCTCAAAATTATGGAGTAAACTACATTTGTTAGCCCACACCCGTTGGTCACATACAATTCGTGTTAATTCTCAAGAGTCATTGTCGGTGTTCAAGATAATGCATTTTTTGTGGTACAACTGGGGACACCACTACAATGAATTTCTTATCTCCTCCCCTCTCCTTCATTTAGTAATAATCAAAACTAAATTCAGTAGAAGCTATTGGCTGGTGAATAAGAAACTTAAAAAATACTAGATTTAAGTGCAGGAAAGGATGTTTTTCTCATTCATAAATCAAATTCTGAATTATAAATTTTAACATGTAACAAATATAATTAGGTAATATTTTTGTTTACTGTTATATACTTTAATTTTAAAAGAAGGGGATGATGCAAGTGTTATGTAATTAAACAAGGGTGGCCACTTATTTCTTGAAATTTCCTGTTTTTCCCGACATTTAAAACATTTTTCGCTCATAAGATTTGAGGATTATTTCAAACTATTTCAAGAAAATATTACAGCAAGCATGAAATTAATTGGAAACCTCTGATTTCGCTGTGATAAAATAATAAAACTTAATCAACATGAATTTAGCAAAAAATAATACTGCACTATTCTTTAATATCTACTTTTATAATTATCTCAAATATTTCCCTGACTTCTAATGATTCTTCCACAAATTCCCTGATTTTCCAGAAAGTGGTCTCTATGTAGTAAGCAAGTTGCTGCCCCTTTCTCATGTATTTGGAATCTCTACTTGGGAGAAGCTTTCATTGTTAACCAATTATATGAACTGAAACATGACAATGAAAAGTGACAGTTAATTTTGTGCATAGCTTTTTAAATTTATATTCATGGTTCTCATCATTATATATATGGTTCTGTTTACTGCCTTTTGTTGATAGAACATATCGACATCTGTAAGAATGGGTGATGTCGATATGTTCTATCAACAATTCTAATAAATTCCAACAGAGGAAGTCCATTGTGAACTTGCTGATACAGCAACCAAAAGTTCACCAGAGCACTGTTCAGACAGATTCTGTACATTGGTAAATACCACTTCTTTGATCTGTTTCTGATTCTGTACACTGCCTTTTGTTGATAGAACATATCGACATCACCCATTCTTACAGATGTCGATATGTTCTATCAACAAAAGGCAGTGTACAGAATCAGAATCAGATCAAAGAAGTGGTACTTACCAATGTACAGAATCTGTCTGAACAGTGCTCTGGTGAACTTTTGGTTGCTGTATCAACAAGTTCACAATGGACTTCCTCTGTTGGAATTTATTAGAATTATCACCCTAATTACTTGCATCTTCAGAGATAGAGAACATCTGCAGTGTGAAACCATGAATCCTCAGTAAAGTTCCTGTGGCTACAAGAATTGATGAACCATCTTGTTAAAAAAGAAGATTCTCAAAGAAGCTGTAGCTTCTGCGGAAGGTGCACAAAATGTAACATGAATTGCAATCAAAAAATTGTTTTGTTAGATATCACTTTCGTTAAGAAATAATAATTTTTGTTTGAAAATATGTTTGTTTAGCAATTTTTTTGTCATTTATGTATTGGTCTCTAAATACAATCCTTGTATTATTTTTGTGTTCATTGCAAAAAAAATTTACAGTAAATTAATTACCAAGACATTTCCTTTCAAAGAAACATCGTTTCAGAATTGTAAATAATCCAACAATTAGAAGAGTACAAATTTCTTTGTACTCTTAGCTTAAGATGTGTTCAATTTTCTGAGTTCTGCAGATAGCAAAAAACCAAGGAATGTATTGAGTACGTCAGTATGGTTTTGCCCACCGCATTATATATCATACGCACTAAAAAGCTCACTAGAAATTACTATTTGTGCCTGAAACATTTTTTCTCGAAGTTTGTATCACGTTTAGAAGGGTTCAACCCAAATTGAACAAAATATCATAAAAAAATTAAAAAAAAGAATTTTGGGCTTTAATGGGTTAGTAACAAAGCCTGATGGTTATAAACATCAATAAATGTTAAAATGATTTTGCAGCATGGTATATAGCACGTGTACTGAATTTCAAGTGAGTTGTATTATAGAGACCTTTACGAGACTAATCCCATGATGCCTCGCATAAAAATCAGACAAAATGTTAAATGAAATAAATAATACTGTACATTGAAAAGACATTACCCCTTCTTTTTGCTCTGTGCAGTTGATAACCTAGTCTCTATTGATAAATCACGAAAATACAGGTAATAACATGAAATTTGTATGGTCACTTGCGAAAGGTTCAATATTCGACACACGTTTATAAGTTCATTTACAAAGAATTTGTCCGTATGCACACTCTTGTTAATGCAGATGTAGTATAATATGATGCTCCATGGAATCTCAGGCAAAATAAAACATTTACCAGAATGTATGATTACCCTCAAGTTTGAAAAGGCCTCCTGAGAATTTTTTTATTAACTAATTCTTACTGTTCAGTGTCAATAAAGGAGCAAATTGTTTTACTGACTAGAAAATTGTCTTGCTGAGAGTCTTTTAGCCTGTGCTTTCACTATTTTCTTCTTCTTCTTTACAATCATCAACATCATCGTGTTTATCTCTACCACCTTAGACTTCACTTGTAAGTGTTTGTTTAGTTCTTTCCTTCCGTCAGGGCAAAAATAGAGCTATAGCTTTCCATTACAATCATCTGAGTTCTCATAGCTGTATGATAAAAGAAAACCTCAGACAGGCTGAGTATGCTAGATACGGTAATGCAAATATTTCCCTTACTCCCAGATGTAGATAATAAATAAAAATAGGGCCCAAACCTGGGAACATTGCTAATTGGCAAAAGTTGGATTAATCAGATCCTAAAACACCAAATACATACATACATGAATTAGAAATTAAACAAGTTATTAAACACTCATTTTTATTTCCAAAAATAGTTTCAAAATGTTATTGAGATATAAGTTGGTTTCATAAAAGACAGCTCTTTGCTTAAGTCAACACATGAAGGAATAAAATATTTAGAGAAATTTAAGAATACATTAAAAGTATTAATAGTATTATGTGGAATATGAAGTGTAGCGAATGTTCTTTTAAATGCAAAGTAAACAACAATCGAAACTCCAAATTAAATACCAAGCATGACAAAATGTAACAAGTCAATTCAAAATAAATAATATACAAAGAAACATGAGGGCATGTAGAAATAAGTGGAAAAACAAAAGGTAATTCTTTTGGGTTTTTCTTGTTTCAATCCTCATCTTCACTAAGAACTTTGCAATGTTTTTTTGCCTTGGGACTTTCAGATTCTGAATCAGAATCCAATAATCGTTTTGATTTCATTTCACTAGTTTCATTATCTGCCAGTGCAGTTTGTTGAAGTGATTCTTCCTCGCTCTCAGATGAATCAACAAGAATCTTCAATTTCCCCTTCTTAGCAGATTTTATATTTCTGGTTTTATTTTCTGATATTGACGTATCGTCTTTGTTATTGTGTGCATTTTGGTTAGAAGATTCATCTTCACTGTCAGATGAATCAACAAGGACCTTCAACTTCCCCTTCTTAGCAGTTTTTACATTTCTGTTTTTACTTTCTGCAATTGTCTCATTTTTTTTATTGTGTACATTTTGGATAAGAGATTCTTCTTCACTCTCAGAAGAATCGACTAGGAACTTTAACTTCTCTTTCTTAGTAGCTTTTACTTTTCTGCTTGTACTTGCTACCATAGATTCATTTTCTTCAGACTCACTTGGAACATCTTCATTCAGCAAATCATTCACTGATACTGAATGAGGATTTGGAGTTGATTTAGGTGTTTGGATTAATGACAAAACTGAAGACAATGTTGAAGTTTCCAACGTATTGTTTTCACTATTTTGAGTTTCCATTTCCATTTCCATTTCCAAGTCCCTTTCATTCTGAGATAGTAACCTTCTGCATTTATCGGCAACTTGTTGATCAAAATCTGCAATAGGACAAATGTCTTATTGTATTGGTGATATCTTTTAGTGAACATGAACAGACAATACACTGATACATGAAACTGTTAAAAAGAATAAAACATAATAATAAAAAATTGCCACCTCTTAACAAAGTATGCAAATATAGATATGGGTAATCAAGGCTTCAAGGATAATTACATTTACATTTTCACAAATTTGAAAACACAATTAAACAAACAAAACAACAAAACAAGGGTTTTGAAAAACAAAATTTACACTTCAGAAATACATGATTTTTAAACAATCAATATACATTGAGGGTGTCCAGCAATCTGGCTTTTTGGTATTTAACGTTTTTGCCTAGTTCTTCAGGTTTGAGAATATAAATTTTCTAGGTTCTGTTTCACACATTACAACTTTTTATTTCTCTTCATTTCTTAATCATACTATGTAACTCACACACTATTCCCTGCAACCAAGTTCTAGAGTGTAGAATATTGTCCAAAAACAAGCATTAAAGAAAATTAATTTTTTTCTAGGAAAAATTTGTAATTAATTAATATTCAGGCTTTGCTTACAATGTTTAAGAAAGTATTTTTTCACCTGAAAAGTCAAGCTCGAGACTGAGGCCAACGCGGAATTTCAGGTACCATATTCCTTACATTAGTTTTGGAAAAATGTCGGTCCTACTGTGAAAAACATTATTTTTCAACATGCAAGAAAGATTGTTTTCTTCTAAATGAGCAGATGAAAAGTGTCAACAGTGAGGACAACAATATGAACATCAGATATCTGTAGATTGTCCATACTCCATTTTCAAGATTACTCACAAAATGAGAATTTTCTTTACAATTTACTTTCTAATACAATTAATGAGACAAATATCACTGTGTGGATTGTTTGGACTGAAAACGTAGGGAGATATGTATCTGTTGAGTTTCAGATATCAAACCAATCAAATATTTAAAATTTTAATAAAATATTTCTTATAATCTCCATCCCTGTTATCCCTAACATACCACCGACAAAAAGTGCTGAATATGTAATGTGATTATTAACTCAAAAATTCTAATTGTTTATATTAGATAATATATAAAAAGTTCCTGCAGTTGAAGCAGATGCTCCATTCTGCACAAACCTTTCAAATTATTTTCTTTACTTTTGCAGCTGTGCTTTCTTGCTTGGCAAAGTTACTGTGGTTCACTAGGCAACGGTTTGACATTTCAATTCTATCAATTTTGTTTTTATATCAAATGGATACAGCACTAATACAAATCGTTGGATCAGATTCCATCTAGAGATAAATACATCCAAAAGTTCTCATATATTTCTTTTTACTTTGTTTAATTCATACATTCACTATCACCTTTTTATAAAATAGGAACTCAAATAATAACCTGATTTCTCGCACACATTTGTCAGCAACTCGACTGCACCCGATTCCAAGACACTCAGAGACTAAATTTACTCTTAATGGTGAATTTCACCAACTTCATACAATAGTTGAAAGCTTTCCTGCTTAACAACATGTTCTACAGTGTGAAGGAATACACAAATCACACCACTACCTCCCTTAAAAAACAAAAATAAAAATTCTAATCCCTCTGATTCTCTGTTTCATGTTGACTGTTCAAGTTGAAGCAAAGAAAAAAGAACTGGCATATCCCATCCTGCCTGTGTTAAATTGCAGTTGGACTGATGTAGAAGGAGAATGCCAAACCAAAATTCTATTTCCTTCATCCTGAATTTGCTAAATACACTAGGCATCATTAATATCGTTAAATCATTTCTGAATGAATAGTATTTTATTATTAGTATTGTTACTATTATAATTGATGTTACTATTATAATTGATATTACTATTATTAGAATTGTTATTATTACTATTATTATTATTGAGTATTGTAAGATCAATGACCAACTTGATCAGGGTTTTTTGTCCAGTTTCCCTTGATCCTTTGAGCAAATGCTGAGATGGTCCCCCTTGTTTTGATTTCTGGACAGTAAATGTAACTTCACTCTGCCATATCTGACTTGTCATACACAATTGAAATTGTATCTGTGACTCAATAAATATTATTATTATTATTATTATTATTATTATTATTATTAGTTTTGAAGGAAGTCAAACTACTGACAGCTTGTTAGATGCTGCATATTCAGGGATCGTTTCACATGAATATTCGTCAAATTTTAACCCATCAGTACAACCCTGGCTCTTAAACACCTATTGTGACAATAGAGTGCATCAAACGTGTACATAGTGTTTTATTGTCTTCGTTCTTTTACTCTTTTGCTGTTAAAGCGATGCATGTGTGATAACATGGGAGTTAGTTTTGGAGTTAAACTTTTGTATATTAATTATTAAAAAACCATGGGTCCAGAATGAGCCATTACTTCAAAATAATTGTTTTTAATGAATTGGATGATGCTCAATTCATAAACTAGTCACTGACTGTCAAAGGTGATGTTTCTGAAGATTTTAGAACAGAAACACGACTGGAATATTACTGAAGCAGAAATAAGCTTCTAACGTCCTTGTGGTCATTTGTTAATTTTTAATTTAAATTATTAGTGTTAATTTTTTCCTTTAGGACATCACCTTGTGATCAACGATTGCAGTAGAATTTTCTCATCCATAGAGCGTTCTTCTGTAAATAAAAATACCTTTTCTATTTTAATTGCCACACTAGGGTACAGTATGCAGTTTTTGCGCAAGGTGCTGAAGCCTCTGCAGTAAGGTAAGGCATTTCTTACAATAGCGAGCTTTCCTGCTAGACAGATGTTAGATTGCACACAAGAGCCAACTGAAGGATTTCTCAGAAAACAAAAACAAAAATGCATCAGAGGATAATATTAACTCATACTAGTGCATTAGTCCCAAAGAAAAATAGGTGATCTAGGAAGGTGGACATTTTTTTTCTCATTTCTCACAAATTGGATTTTTAGACGAATACTGTTTTTCTGAGAAGCCCTTCAATTGTCTCCGGGGGTGGGGGTGGGGGAGATGATTTAGAACACTTCAGAAACCGAAAAATATTTTTCTTTTTCAATATGCATATTGCAATGCTTCTTGAAGTGTAGTAGGTCATAAGTCATCTGTATTCAGCAGTCAATGTGGAAACACACTGTCATATTGCAGTCAACCTCTGTATGAGGAAGATAAATCAACATATGTTTTTAAACAAATCGTCAAAGCTAGCAGAGTGTCATTTCTATCCCCAAAGTGAAACGTAATGAGGCATCAAATATTTTAAATTCATGAAAATGATTATCAAAACCGATTTGACAAAGGTTGGTGGAATCATCAGTAATAATGTAACCCATCACAGACTGATAACAGTGTGCTGATGTCCTTCAATAATACCTCCTAATTCGTGGGCTGAGAATAGGGTGTCCTTGTATTTCCTGCTGTGCAACCCCATCAAGATCTCCACATGTTCCTTTTCTTCGTACTCCCTGTTAATTAGGACACTGTCACTCTTAATCTCTGGATATGCAAAGATAGTTTTGACAGTGTTCTTCTATAAAATAAGTTAAAAAAATCCTTAGAGTATCTATGGGGGTAATAACATTGATGTTGCCATTGGAAAAACTACTCTGGCACCACCAAAGTCATCAAAGAAGAGGCATGAAACTAACCAAAACTCAGAAAATGGGTTTCCGATGGGACATTTGTTTTGGGAATATCTCATCCGTACATGTACTATCCAGAGAACCCTGTAGATGCTCTGTGGTGCTACTTATTCTACCATATTGCACCTATGTACGCAGCAGTGTTTGAAGTTGTATGACCCTTGAATCCAGGACTTCATAATTCTAAAGAATGCACATGGCATTTTTTATACATACTTCAATTTGAACAGTCACCGTTACCATTACCATGTACTGAGTTGAATCATGCACTTTACTGAATATGATGGCTTATATGGATTTGTGCTAAAAGTTAGTGATAAATTGGAAAATAACAAACAATCCCATTTTTCAAATCAAATTCCTATTTTTTCCCTCCAGTTCTTTCAGGCTTTTTCACCCCCCCTCCGGTTTTCAAAGATTACAAGTTCGCTGGCCACCCAGACATTAAATTCTTGTTCACCATTCTAACTCAATCAGTTCCTAAAGTAAGTTCTTTTTCATTATAATGATAATTCAAAAATATATCAGAGAAATTTTGGGTGTTTTGACCATCAACTTCACGACAATGGTTAATGGATGAAAACATCCAATGTCACCATGTAGTCAACAGTACCTATCTAAACATTAATTTAAATAAAGTTGTTACAATGGGTGTAATGTTTCGGGAAAGGTTCAGTCTCATTATCAGGCAACAGGTACTGAGAATGACAAGAAAATAATAACACAATAAAATCATGTTTCAGAAATGAAATTAATAAAATATTTAATAATAATATTTAATAAAAATAAAAAATTTAGGTGCCTTGGCAAGGAAGGAGAATGGGAGGTGGGATTTGAAGGAAAATTGTAAAGAGCAATAAGTAAAGGTTAGAAGGGGGAATAGACTAGAAGAAGAAGAAGAAGAAGAAGAAGAAGAAGAAAGAAAGAAAGAAAGAAAGAAAAAAGAAAGAAAGAAAAAAGAAAAAAAGAAAGAAAAAAAGGAAAAAAAAGGAAAAGAAAAAAAAAGTGAATTTTTAAAATTATAAAACTGAAAAAAGGAAGGAAAAAATTTGTCGGCAGTCAAAGGTTTGGAATTTTAAAGTGTAATAAAATTATTTGAAACTGAATCATACATACTTAGTAAAGTATTTGTATATAGGATTGAGTACATATAGTATTTGTTCTTCGTGGTTAATACAGAGACTTCTTTGAAATTGATATCATGCCCGGCTGTTAACAAACCTCATGTAAGGAGAGTCACTGAATTTGTACTGTGTACCCAGAATTTTAATTTTGTTAATTTAATTTACAAAATATGTGTTTTATTGTATTTCACAGTATCTGATGCCTAATGATGGGAATGGCCCTTTCCCGAAAAGCTGCACTGAGTGTAACATTATTTAAGAATTCAAGCAAATATTACGTTACAATAGACTACAAGGTGACAGAGTGTGCTTTCTCCACTAAACATTGTTCATCCTTAAAATTGATGGCCAAAATACCCTAAATTTAAAACTGTTATAAAAGCAATGGTCAATTATTTTGATCAAATATCAGAGAATTCCTTAAAATGCAGCCAATACAGCTTTTGTGTAAGGTAACAAAAAAGGAATGTAAAATAACAATACCTTCTGAATTGAAAAATTCTTCAGTTGTTGAATCTAGAATAATGGTTTTCCTCTCTCTTAACTCTGCAGCTGTTAAATGTCCTGGCACCCTCCAATAGGTCTCCTTAATCACAAAAACAAAAGAATAAGATAATAAAACAAATATTAATAACTGGAAAGAGGGAAAAAGAAGGAGAAGAAAGGTATATGCCATGTGTACTCAAATAAAAGACAACTCCCTAATTTTAAAAAGGCCTCCTGAGAATTATAAAAATGTTATACTTATTATTACTATTTAGTAAAAATAAGATTGCAAATTGTCTTATTGACTAGAAAATTGCCTTGTTGATGTGAATGTTAAGACCTATTGTCTCTATTATCATTTTTTTTATTCCTTACAATCATCATAATCATAGTTTCTTTCACTACCCTCCTCCGCATCAATATTTCTTTCTTTTTGGTCCTTCTTTAATTCTATGACATCTTCTGACTTTTTAGGCCCCTCTGAAAGTTTCACGTGTTGAATTTGGTTTTGTTTTTATTCTTTCGTTACATGCCACTTAAGACCATTCCCTTCCAAGGCACCAGATTTTCTATCTGTCCCACACTTGTTGATGGCCTTTGTTTCTTTAACAGTTCTTTCATATTATTTACCTAAATAAACTTAAAAATAGCATTGTTTACTGTTCATGTGATCGAGTTGTACACTGCGAACACATGTATCTCTGTCCCTTTGTTTTGTGGGGGAAATAGTAGACAACAGCAAGTTTCTGAGTTTGGGAAGTTTTTACTAAAGAAAAAAAATTATCATCTTTTTCTGTGGTTGAATGTAGAATGCGTAGTCTATCAATGTGATTTTTTTTCTTTTCTGTCTCTTGCAAAACACAGATTCGCATTCATGTCTAACCAAGATTCCACATGGCCTCTTTGAACTTGCATTGTGTCACAAAATTTCAGCATTACGTTTCGATTGATACAATGCCATTCATCTGAGATTCATCTGAGATTCTCTCTTCACTGGACCATTCAAAATATCAGTCTGAAGTGCCCGGGAAATTCACAATAGATGCCGACTTATTGTAGAGATGCGTAATATTTTTACTGTCTTTGCAACTTATGGTTATGACAACATTTACGAGTTTCTGATATGGAGAGGCAATGTAAAAACATAAACCCTAACTGACCAGGCTTAATTTGCGAATATAAGATGACTCTGCGTTTTTCAACTGAAATATTTAGGAAAAATTCTCGTCATATAATTGGGAAAATACAATATATGCTTGAAATATTAGTTGCCAATTGACCCCATGTAATTATTTTAGTTTCACAGAATTGTTGCAGATGTTAATATATTACAACAGGTTTTGTGTTATGTTATAACATCTGTATTTTCAATTTCATAACAATATTTTATGACTTTCACAATAGTCTCCAATAGCAACTATCAATGGAATTTAATGCTATTGTGAAGACAGTCTTTACAAAGACAAATAGTGAAGTCTTAGGCTTCTGTGGGTGGCAAGAGTCATGGGTTTGCTCTTGACTGTTAGGCAACACCATATTCTGCAATTCAGCCCTGCACATGACACTCAAAGGATGAGCAAAACATGTGCATCTAGCCAGTGGCGGCTAGTGAGTAGCAAATTAAGAGGGGCGGCATCCGAACTATCATAAACTTTTTACCTCTTCAAAATATTTCTTGCACAAGGGAAACTACAGCACGAAGTGTACAACTGATTTGCACACATCAGGATTTTAATCCTTGTCCCAGACAACTTTTATGCAGATAACTGAAGATAGAATTGTGACGAAAGTATGGGGAAAAAGAAGAAGAAAAAAAAAGCAAAGAAATCTTAATTTACAAAATCAAAGGTAAGGGTCGGTATACTCAGCCAAATTAATAGGTGTGGACTATGCCGAACAAAACTCTAATAGCAGCGCACTGCCCCCATCCAATTTCCACTACCCCCACTCTTCCTAAAGCTTCCATTGCTTCGCATGCACCAGCTACAGAAGGATTTGCAATAGTTCAAAATACGACCCATTGTAAAAATATTTTATCTTTTGCTTAAGCAGACGCCTAAAACTAAATTTGTCCCCAAACATTGCGCTGGTGGTATGAACAAATTAAATGAGCAGATTTATTGAAAGTTTAATACTTTCTGCAACTTTTCCCAAGGTTGGTTTATCTGGGAAGGGTGCCACCCTAGAACCTCTATGGACCAGTCACCACTGCTTCTAGCCCTCAACATGACAGGGCTTGGATAGCTAAGTGCAAACATAGATTAAAATATTTAGTCTGGCATTTTTAGTTGTGGCACCTAAATCTGGATTTCTTTTTTGTTTTTGTTTGTTTGTTTGAAATGTTCGCTAAGAATTGTAGTGTTTTCTGTTTACTACTTGTTCAAAAGGGCAAGTGATCAATCTTTCTTATTTATTCAATCAACAATTTTGTCCAATATTTTTCTTGAATAACAATACACAAAAATGCCCTTTACGACAGAGATATGATTTTGCCGGTCAAAAACTCATTAATTTATTATGTATTAATCAAAGTTAAATACCTGTTCATCTGCAGGAGAATTTATACCAAGTGACTGGAGTAACTGTTGAAACAGGGGTCTATCCATGGCCACAATACAAGCCTCCGTGAGAGGAAGTAAAGGAATAGATTCTTCTGTATTATCCTCTGCATCCTCTGCTATGTCTTCCAGACTTTCAACTAACCACTCCAAAGCTTCACCCATCCCTACAAAGAAGTAAAATTGCAAACACAATATTCTTAATTTATCATTAATAATAATAATAATAATAATAATAATTACTATTATTATTAGTTTTGAAACTAACAATGATTAATTACAATGATTAATCACATTACTAACAATGATGAACTAGACACCTCACTGAATATAGCAGAACTCAAGGCAGTAATAAGAAAAGCAAAAAAATAGGAAAAGCCCCCAACCTAATGAAGTGAATATAGAACTAATGTAAGATGTGGAGGAAACGAACTGAAAGAAATGTTTTAGAATTTTTTTAACAAAGTACGGCAAAGAGAAAACAATTCCAATAGAATGGCAAAAGGATTTGATTATTAATATTCAAAAGAAAGGGTCAAAGTTCTGTGACAATTATAGGGGCATTTATTACATTACTATCAACATTATCTAAGCTTTATATTAACATGCTCAGGAACAAAGTCAATGAAATAATTGCGAATTTCATGGGAGAAGAGCAATGAGGATTCTGAAAGAGTTGAAGCACTTGATGCCTCTTTACATTACAATGTTAATAGAAAAAAGAAAGGAAAGCAATCTACCAACTTTTATAATATTTATTGATTATGAAAATGCATATGACAAAGTTAATAGAAACTCTGGGAAATTCTACAAGAGGAGAAAGTTCCAAATCTGTTGTTCAATGCAATCTAGAGAGGGAAGAAAGCAGGCAGCAGGAACAAACAACAGTGACTTAAGGCAAAGATGTGGATTGACACCCTTCCTCTTCAACATATATATTAATCATTTGTGAGAAATTGGAGAAGGAATGTTAGTCAAGGAATACAGATCACAAAAGACACGATTAATATAATCTTGTAAATCTTGAATGCTGATGACCAAACTACTGTAATTGATTCTGGTTGATGATTGATTGTTAGTGATTCTGGGTACGTCAACTACTATGGTCATTAAGTCCCATAAGTTTAGTGTGTGTGTTTGCTCAGGAGGGGCGGTGGTCTTCTCCCACTGGATGCCCAGATCTGGTGCTGACCTATCGTTGGCTAAGGTTTTTTTCCCTAACCAGGTATCTCCCACCAATGGTGCACCGCCCCAGTTGGGACAAGTTCTAAGTACCTGACAAATCTCCCGACATGTGTGGTGGTGTAATGCATGTTAGTGTAAGTGCGTGTGTAAGGGGTGAAGATAGGACAAGGAAGAGGAAGGAATGATCACGTGCGGTTCGTGGCCCGTTTGTTAGGCTACTGCTCCGGCATTCACCGGTTGTTGATCAGAGAAACCACAGAAAACTACTGATCAGAGCAGCCGGCTGCTAGAATTCTCCAGACAGCAACTGAATTTGACCTCGCTGAAAAGCTAGTGGTGAAAATCCTGCTGCCGTTGGGACTTGAACCTAGGCACTGCAGTGACATTAACTGATGCACTGAACCATTGCTCCCAGTTTGATTCTGAAGATAATTTATAAAGAGCAGTTTTTTAATTGACAAAAGTGGCCCAAGAATATTCCATAAAGATAACAGTTCAGATTACAAAAGTTATGGCAACACAAGGCAAGAAACAAAAGAGCTAAAATAGTAATAAATGAAAAATTAGTGGAACATGCAAATAAATTTTCATATCTCAGAAACATCACAAGTGTAAACAACCAATCTCAGGAAGACAGAAAACAAAGTTAATAACTACAATAGAATATGTGAAACAAATGAGAGACACCTTGGCAGAGACATTGACCCAGAAAGAAACTGAAACTCCACAATATAGTTGCAAAACCTAGTAACATGTATGGCTCTGAAACATAGGTAATGAAAGAGACAGACAAGCAAAAAGTACAGGTTGGCACATATGAGATTTCTAAGGCACCTCATGGGAATCAAAGGAAGAGACGAACAGAGAAATAAAGACAGAAAGAAATTGAAAAACAAAGGTAGAAGTAGTAGAAGAGATAGAAGTATCAAAGGAAATGGAAAGATTGTTTACAGAGAATGAACAACAACAGATTGCCAAAATTAATCTGGAAGTACAAACCAAGAAAATAAGAGATAGAGGCACACCACTAAGGAGGTAGCAACAGCAGGAACACTTGTAAGACTAATAATCTACCAAGAATACTACAATAAACCAACAGAAACAGGCTGTTTTCAATTTTTCACGCTATTATTAAGTTTGTATGAGTCTGTTCCATGAAACACAGGGATCTGTTTGCCTTCACAAACTTAGTCATATAAATATTATAACTCAAAAATATGTTAAGTGGATTTTATGTGTATTTGTAAGAAAAGAAGAGCGTCTAGCTACCATCTTATATCCATTTGACGACTGCATTATGTAGGAATATGCAAGTCCTTCATACTGAAACTACACTCTTTCAAGAAGGCTTTGTAGAAGGCACTCCACTATATAACTAACTCCCTAATGATTTAAAAACTGAATTTTAATATACACATTTAAAAATAAATTGAAAGCTTACCTTTGAATCATACTTTGAATAATCAACATTGCATTTAAGATGCATCAGTGTCATCTGGGTTCAAGATGGCAGCTTCACATATTCCCCTTTCAAACGGCCTTTAAGTGAAGGCATACAACAGAGAGTTCTTTAAACAGAGAACTTAATTTTTCTAAACCTATGAAACTATATTATTTCTCTTGTTGATTTTATCCTTGTATGTCAAAACGTCTATAAGTTTTTTTCCTCTTTATATTCACAATACATTAAATAGGTTCTAAAACAGCTTAAGGATACATGGTGCATTTTTATGCCATGGGTCCTATTGAACACATGTTGTTGTACAGATGTTATAAATATACGATATATTTTGGGGACAAGAAATTACATTGGTTGTAATACTCAGATATTGATTAAGTCAATAATATTAATACCTATAATGGCCACTATAACACATACACCTTTCAATTTTATGAAATGTACCTGCAGCACGAACTTGACCAACCAGGCGGGCAGCTTCATTTTGTGAAAACATGGATTTGGATTGCCTTTGCTGCTTAGTTTTGGATTTCTTTTGCCCCAAGTTTTGATGTCTAATGGAATTTGGAGCTGTGGTAATACTGTCCTCTTCTGAATCACTTCCTCTGGAATCTACATCCTCATCCATATCAGATTCTTGTCCACTCTCTTCTGAATGACCTGCTCCTACAAAAGGATAAACATTCTGTAAATCTATATCACCTTTATGAATAAAAATTAATAATAGTTAAAATTATTTAAATGAAAATCTTGTTCCTTACAATTTGTGAAATTTCTTAAAGATAGCACATGTCCATCATTGATGATAAGGATTGCCAATTTCAAAACAGAATTGGCCACTGAGCTAAGGCCAAGGAGGAAACTACATTCTTCCTTTTTCAGGCATGTGAACAGTAATGGTTTTCTTTTGTCTTCCACTACATGGATAATGCATGGGGGATTATGAAATCAATGAACAAACTAGTGGTGCTACATCACATACTTTCTCAAAATCTAGTGGTGAAAACCCTGTCGCCATTGGGACTCAAACCTAGGTGCTTCAGTGGTGCTGCTACATCACATATTTTCTCAAATTATTTCTAAATGTGCAATTTGCAAAAGTTCAGAGAGTGCAAAGAAAATGAGATCCACACCATTTTTTGAAGTGTCCCTTCTTCTATCAGTGGAAAATAATTGAAGAAAAAATTAGGAGTGGTTTTTGAGAATAAAATGGTTTAAAAAAATTACCAATTTCACAAAATTTACAATATATTTTGCGCAAAATACACGAAAGCTACTCATATTTTCGAAAAATTGAACATGACCATATTTCAAGATCTATCTTTAGAAGAACAAACATTATGGAAAATAATCTCTATCTTCAATGTTATAGTTGAACGGAAACGCCCCCAAAAAATTGAACTTTTCCAATTTTTAAAAAATCTGATATTTCAACGAACATGAGACCTGCACCATTCTTCTAAGTGTCCTTTACGCTGCATCAGTGTAAAGTACATTTAGAGAAAATTTTGAAAACCTCTACACCTCAGGTTAAAGAAAATAATTTACTATATACAAGAACATGTTTATGCACATGTTCATTACTAGGGCCTGACAATAAGGGTTTTTCATTTGAAAATTTGCTGTTTTCCGGCACACAATTACATTTTCTCTTCTTATGACGAGAAAGAAAAAATTAATCATTATGAAAGATGAGACTGTTCAGGTGAGCCATGCTAGAACCAAGTTGAGACAACACCAATGCTTTAGGTCCCTATGGTACAAAATTCGACACTCATTGATACTAGTTGGTTGTTCATATGTCACACCTGAAGAGGTAAAGCCCTTCACAAAAATGTGAAATTTAATGAAAACATTCAAAACCAAAAGAAAATAATGAAAAATAGTGTTGGAATGCTGCATCAATCTGGCTGCACTCAAGGCCCTGCAAAATTGAAATTGATTTTAAAAAATTTTTGGGGATACTTACATGAAGCTTCTAAGATATTTTCTAAATTTTCTAAAAATAGCTCCAATTAAAAAAAAAAAACTTATCCTGGAATAGAGTGAAGAAAAAAAAAAAAAAAGAAAGAAAAGAAAAAAGTTTTTCTTTCAGTGCTTTTAGCAGTACACATTATTGTAAAAATCTGTTTATTTAAATTGAATGTTTTCATTTGAATAATTCTTCATGGAAATTCATAGAAAATCAGTAATCTGATGGACATCTACATTCCAATGCCCAGTCCCATAATCAGAAGACAGACCCTATCATAATCAGAAAATTGAAAATTAGATACACCTTTCAAAATTTTGATAATTTGGGGAGTGTATTGCCTATCTATAGGCTTAATCAAGGGCACAAATGCATTTCCTGGTATGGCACCTAAAAGCTTACCTTCACTGAGAGAATGGAATGTTACATGACACAGTGAGAAACAAATGCAACATGAAATAACAGAATATTTGTATACCTCGAGCATTTTGATATTTCTTGCCTCTCTTCTTTCGCAATTCTTTTTTATCTTGCACAAGGCCCATGGCAAGCAGTTTTTCTACCACACGAGGCTTAGGGCGACGAACTGTCAGGCGATCCAAAATGCAAGACATGGGATCTGGAAAGGTGTCCAACATATTAAAAACAATTTTTGAATGCTATAAAATGTCTGTGATAGGGAGCAATAGGTAGCGATGTCAATATTCATCCATAAACCTTGTGTTGAAAAGAAAGGTGGGAAATTAGCAAGAAATTAGGGAAAGGAGAGTGGAATGATGGAAATGAGTATTCTTGAAAAATTATGTTCTTTGGAGTTTACTAATCTTTAGTACTTTATATTCAAGTGCATTAAATTAAGAATCATTTATAATAAAATGTTTCCAATAATCTAAAAATCCAAGATCCAGATCTTATAATTACTATTTTTTTTAAATAATTATATCAATAAGGCTATTACATTATTCAAAAATGTGTATTAGTTATTACTTTTATTAATAATTATAAAAACATTTTAAAATATTTAGCTAATTCTAACTTGCTTGCACCAAAGTGTAAACATGTTTATAACTTGTTAATACAATTATTTTAAATGAAAAATATTCCCAAATAAAATAATAAAAAATATATTTTTACAAGAAAAGGATTTTTCTTGGAAAAGACCAACAATTGGAGAAATTAATTCATTCAATATTTTTTGTGGTTCAATTCATAATTTATTACATTTTCTTTAGAAGCCTGAATTATTTTAGTTCACCAGTCATTAACTTTAGATAATTCATAATGTGATTAGCAACCTTTTCTGCGAATGCTTATTTGATATATTTTTGAAGTTCTCAGATGGTCATGATGGTCATTTTTAGTACATTCTTTTTGATGGCCTTTTCTTTGAATATTTCATGACATATCTTGTTAAAATTACCAGTTGTGGCAATACATTTTTGAAGGTACTACTTTTGCAATAAAATTAACATTACAAATTTCATACAAAAATGCAAACTTCAGGCAATTTCATTGGAGATATTAAAAGGACCGAAGGTAAAAACACAGACCTACACAGCATTACCATTGCTCATAAAAAAGACTTTCAGAGCCTAAAGGACTTTTGTAAAAGAACTTTTATAAAACCAATTGATTTGCAGATCATGGTTAATAAAACTTAAACTTTGGAAGCCTAGATTAAATTCAGAAAATATATAAATTACAGAACCTTAAGTTCCCCCAACTAAGCCATGATATGAAATACAGTAAACTATCATTAACACAAATTCCAAGGGACTCAAATAATTGGAGTTCATGTTATAAAAATTCATGTTATCCAAGTATTATAAATGTCCATATTATCGTAATCCCGCTGAGACAAGTTTTATTTGGTTATAGTGAAATTTGTGTCAAGTGAGTTTGTGCTAACGAGGGTTTACTGTATACAGTTCATTTACCATAAGCATCCTTAAACTGGCTGTAGAGAGAAGTTAACTGTTCCTCCTCCTCTGCTGACCACTGCACGGGTGGTTTGGTGGTTACTGATTTTCGGGAAGTTGGCTGTAACAAAACGAGTAAGACACTAAATTGGGTATGTTGCGAGAACTTACAATGTCCAAAATATCACAATATTCTCACCTTCGTGACAACAACATATCCTAATTCCTTCAGTTTCTTAATGACACCTCGGCGAGAACGATTATCGCTAATCAAGTTTCTCAGGATCCAATCAACCATGTCTGTAATCAAAAATGATTTTCCAAACTGGCATACAAAAACAATTGCTTTTCAAGTAGCAAAGTTACAAACTTCAACTAAATTATTATATTTTATCTTTTAACTCCTGAATTCAAAATACCTTCAAAAAAGATGATGTTGGATGATAATTAAGACCTGAATGTTTATGACTCATCTTTCTACTTTCTTGTCTAAGTACACACACACACACACACACACACACAAATATATGGAATAATTAACATACATAGTGCAGAGAAAGTTATGTAATGCTGTGGAAAATTGATTTTAAGATTTTAATGGAAATACATGGACATCTCTACATTTTAGTTGATATATAGCTTAAGCTCTTTGTTTGCAGTTTAGTTTTTTGAAGAATTGAAGATGTTACACATACTCTAAAATACAAAAACCAAGTGATTTCTGTGTATGAATACAACTGATGTAATCTCACTGTCCTAGGTTTATGGACTCTGAAAGTACGAAATGTGAAAGAAAAACTCTACTGTGATTATATATTAATTATAGTAAAATATTTTGTAATATTTTTTACTAAGTCATCATTTACAAAGTTTTTAATTATTTTGACATTTTTTCATTCCACCCACTAAATACGGAAATACTGTAGATACTACAATATTTTGTTAGATCAAATTTTTCATTATATTTTTACAGGTTGTATGCTAAGTGCATGCTTATCTTCACCATTTTTAGGTCATAAACATACTGGACATAATGGTAATAATATGAGAATAAATAACACATTACCAGGCTTAATTGCTTCCTTGAAGCGAACATGGCAAAGAAGTTATTATATTGTGGGCAGCACAGTGGATTTCAAAAATTCAATTTACAAGTATCATTAACTTAAAAAAAAATTCTAAAGAATTGCTGTGACACTGAGTCAACAGGAAAGTCGAGGAGTTTCCTCTCATTAATTCATGCCCAATTCTGAAATTGCACATTCTTAACACTGGAGACCAAAGTCCATCTTAAATTCTACCAGGAGGAATAGATGAAATCTGAGAGAAAATTAAAGAAAAGCATACATGGATATGCACATAGTAAACTAACCAATTAACGCATATGTTTTTTCATTTGACAATGTTTTCCATCATCTTTCAAACAGATTCTGCAACTGAATCATTGTTTACTCCTTAAAATGTGTATAACATTGAAAAGTGGTTGGTGTAAGATTAAAAAACCTTTATTTGCACTGAAGATACACTCTCTCTTCATTCTAACGCCTTACCTTACTTTCACTCCAGTTGAAATAACGTACTCACTCTCACACATGAAATTACAATTACTAATTATGTAGATAAAGAATTACCTCCTTCAACAGGCTTTTCAGAAAGAGCCATGTACTCTTCATACAGGTGCCTAAGTTCATCTTCTTCTTCTTCTCCCCAGGCTTGTTTGCCAGAATGAGTACTGTGCAATGCAAAAAAGGTTAAAAGAACAGCAATCAAATAATAATAGTGAACAATGAATATCTCCTAATTGATTAGGTTTATTTGAATTATAAACAAAAAGGACATTGATGTTCTAAATATAAGTGTTTTGTTCAATATAATGGGTACTATTTGTGACCAAATGTGTTCATAGTCTGCTGCTGTAGTTATTACTGTTTTTGATAACAATTATGATGAATTTATGAGTTCCAAAAGAGGTCTTTCATGAAAACAAAACAAAACATTGCAAGTTAAGAAAGGGGGGAAAAGTTTGTGTGTTTTTCAGTTCTGTTTACCTTTTCCACAATTATTTAAATTGACACAGGAGCTTTCTCAACTTACTCTGACTGGTAACTTCCATAACCACATTCTACTTCAAAAGCGTCCTTGTTGGTTTTCCAAAATAATAATTCCAAATAAACTTTTGGGTTTTCTTTTGCCACGTCAATAAATTTTCTGACAATAAATACGGCAAACTTTTTTAGTTCCTGAAAAGAATAAACATTGTCAATACGAATTATGGAGTAAAACTAGTAATAAATTCTTAATTCTAACAATGATGAAATACTATTTGAAACCATGTAAACAATCCATACTTTGTAAATATAGATTTCTGCATCCAGAGGTCCATCATTATGTCACAAGAATTTGACAGTTCAAAGAACCAAATGGATCTATAAAAATACAGGGTCTTTAATTTTTCAAAATTCAAAGTTTGAATAAAAATGACAGTGCTTTAAAGATTTAATGTTGATGAATATATTACATTAAGAAATAATTCTCTAGAATCAATATTGAAGGATTAAAGTAGATGCGGGAAGAAAAAAAAGAAGAAGGGGGGGTAATCTTTAGCATTTGCCGAAATTTCAGAGGCTTTAATGTAAATCGGACCTACTACATCACTTTCAAGCAGAGTTTCCTTTATTAGATTAAAACTATCTGAAGTCATACAGAAAAAAATGAAGATGTCCTAGACAGTGCTGAGGTGTGGCACTTTTGAGTGATCATTATTAGATTTGCTTAATGTTAATTTTTATCTTTCTGAAGCAACAGGGGGAGGGGGGCTTATGGGGTGTCACAATATCGTTGGATATTCCGTTTTTTTTTTACACGAAAAACCATGCTCATTTTTCTGATTTCTTTTATAATGAAATCTTTTAGTTTCCCTTATGGCAATATTCACATTGAAATAACTAGAAATCTTTGGTTTGACAGTAAAACTATGGACTAATGAAAACTAATGAAAACTAAATGAAAACTAATCAATTTTTGAGCAATTGTCTGAACGGTTTGGGCACTAACGTTAACCACGTTTTGTAGTTAATAGATTTTTCGGTATCAAGGATCCACAAAACGTGGGTCTGACTTGACAAGGCAATAGAAGAAGTTATTTACTACATATAGGAACAAGATTTAACAACTTTTTCGTTACCAGGACCTGACAGTAAGAGCTTCTCTGTCAAGAAGTCGCAGATTTCTGCAGCATGATTACAATACGTTCTCTTTACTACTTAGGTAGTAAGGCGAGAAAGTGAAATGAACAATTTTTCTTGTAAAGAGTTACAATAAACTTTTATAATTTCTTCACATACAATGCAGTAGGAATATACTACCTTATGCTGAGGATTTACACTTTCTAGTATTCTTTGGAAAGTTCTAAATATAGACGCTTGGAAAATCATTGCTGGCAACTTGCAATCCCAAGCTATACGGTGCATAAGTTTCAAAGCACAGTGATTAGTCCTCATAGAGTTGTGGTCAAATTCACGAAGCAGTAAACCGCATGCTTGCACCACACGAGGATTGCAGAATCTGCATCAAAATTACATATAACTTACATGAAATATAACTGTTATTTACATGAAATTACATGTAAATATTACATGAAAGAAATATAACTCTTGAAAAATAGAAAAATATTTCAACAAAAAAAAACAACACAAAAACACAAACACACACAAACACACACACACACACAAACACACACACACACAAACACACACACACACACACACACACACACACACACACACAAAGAAACAAATTAAAGAACTTGCCTTTTAACAAAGTCAATGAACTGAAAAGCCTTCTCCGAAACATTTGTACACATTTCTCTATCATGAGCTCTTTCATCCTCTTCTTCCTCTTCCTCTTCTTCCTCTGTCACAATTAAGTCATCATTTTACAGCAGCCATTTTCAAAGTGGACGATATTGACCCTCCAATCAACTTTTTAAGGGTCGATAAATTCACTGAAAGAACTTTAGGATCGAGGGCCGCTAAAAATTGGCTCCCCTCTCCACTGACTAATTAAAATACATTGAAACCTGATTAAGTGGTCACTACTGGTTCCAGAGAAAATGGCAGTTTGTTCACATAGCCACCTACTTAATGGAGGTTTTGATAATATGGGAAGCTCAACATTTTGTTTAATTTTTCTATTTGTAATGAAGTTAAGCATGCTTTGTTTGCTAACCTCTTAATGATCTTTAAACTACACAATACAGGTAGCGATTTTCTCCGTGTGCAACAAAGCATATTCTTATATAATACCATTCAATGTCACGTGTTTTGATCTTTCCTTTTTCACAATTCTGTTAATCTCTTCCCATTCCCAGACTTGATTCTGAACTTGAGTGTCTAATTCGCACTCCAAGGAAGCATACGTGCATGAAAATCATCTGAAACAAATTAATCTCCTGCGAGATAAGTAACTAGATATTACTGTTCTTTAATCTGACATTGGGCCTTGAGGCAGGAAGGTAGTGAGTGAACATCAACCGCTCTTCCGCTTATTTTAGTGTCGTAGCTTAAACTGCAAAATCATGAGAAACGAGTGACCATTCAAATGAGGTACGAAACTTGAGAGACCACTGACCATGGGGTAAGGTGGCCGTTTAGAAGGGAATATTTACACACTATGGAAATACCAACTGTTTCCATAATAATAGCCATTGATAGAGACTGCTTAATAAGAATGACCATTTTAGCAGGATTCACTGTATTGACATTTGTTGATTAGTTCCAAATATACAATTTCATTAGGTAGTACACAATTAATTAAATCTAGATTACTTCAAAACCACTTACAATGACACTAAATGTTTAAAATAATGTTCCAAGAATAATTTCGACATTATATATTGCAAATAAAATGTTGAAATATAATACGATAAGCGAGTTTTCCTTAGATATGTAAAAATGCGTACTATACCAGGATATATGAACGAATATGGATTATCACATATGTTTAAAATCACTTCAAAAATCATAAGTCGTAAACATACGTATGACACAAGTTTGATAGTAATGATTAACAAATAAATACGTAATTGCATACAAATCATTTCCCTAATGATCATTTTCATTTTTAATTTTAATAAAGCGTTTGGAATTTTTTGACGTATTTTAACTTCAATTTTATATCATATATATTCAAACTGATCATGTTTTTGTACTTTAACTTTCGCTAGTGCAGATTTTGATTTTACATTTTGCAAATGATACTGTTACTTCTCTTCTTAAATGATTTATTAACGAGCACAAAACTTAATTTTTGATATCTAGGAAAATATTTGATATGGAGCACTAAACAATTTCATTAATTTGACCAGGTAAAGTTACTGTGAAAGGTCAACGGTTTTCATAATTTTTGCAAAAGAGAGCTACGAGCATAAAAGTTTGGTAAAAAACCTTCTTAAGACAATTAACTAAATACATTAATAATCAATGTATGGAAGATGAAAAAAAACAAAAAACTACTGACCTTCATTTTGATCTTCGTTTGTATTCGGATTTTCTGGCATTTGCATTGGTTCTGAAAAAAATCCAAATAATGAATATTATAATTCTGAAAAATCCAGAAAACCTGAAAAAACATTGAGACATTTTCTTGAGGAACCATGAGTGAACATGAAGGTGTGATAACATGTACGCAATGAGTGATAACATGTACAACAATAACATGAACGTGGACCACATTTCATGACAGTGGATTAGAAATGTACTAGGGGAGTTGATACTTTTCAGAGGTTGCATAATCCAAGGTCCACGAAGAGTTAGAGAAGTTTCCAAGGATGATCCAGAATTTCGTTTTTTAATTTTTTTTTATAGAAACGGGCAGTTTAAAGTTAAGCTTTTGCAACATGGTGTAGAAAGAAATACCAGAGGGATGGGGCAAGGCGAGTCTGAGCAAAATGATGTACGATGATTTGGGTGAAGAATTGTTTGGCAGGAGGTATTATCCAGAATTGACAATTTCGCAACATTTAGAGAAGCGTTCGGCATACAAAAAAGACCGACAAAAAGAAAAAAAGTGATAAGAGAGGTGACCTATGCAAGAAGAAAGATGGAGAAAGGAACGCTTGAGAGTCCACCGATTCACTTTGCTGGGCTAGGCGAGCAAACACGTAGAGTAAACCAGGCAAGTGCGTTTAGCGTGTGTGGTCCCTCATATATACGTTCAGGCGACTTGGACGTTTTACCCGTGTCTTTCTATCTGCCCGGGAAAATACGGACATTTGTGGTCACAATCCCACAGGTTAAAAAATAAATAAATAAATAAATAAAAACAAAAAACCCTCATCGAAATCTATGCGCAATTGATTTCCTTCAGGATATTGCCAGCCGATCTATTATTTGACTTCTCAATGGACAATCCTTCTTATTCGTTTTTAAGAGTATAAATTGTTCAGTCTTTCGCTATTTTTACAACTCACATCAAACATTTAAAATTCAGAAATCTTACTGATTCTGGGTTAAAATTACTTATCACTTCAATTTCACCATATTTTTTAAATTACTGATAAAAAACTAATTTTCACGTTTACTATGGGTTTTGAAAAGTTACTCAAATCGGCTTTATGACATTCAGTTAGTCGTCCATCCTTCGAGTCTCAGTCTTCTCACCCCCCCCCCCGGAATCCAACATGGCCACACCAAAACAAAACACGCTCAAGGTCTCCAAAGAAAAAACATGAATACTTGGCCGCTTTTGCTGACGTTTTGAAGCGTCACCACACAGGTTCTGAAGACCTGCGCGGGCCCACTTGTACGGAGTAGTTTTGTTACACCTGTGAAGGCGAAAGTTGTCCTGTAAAGCACGAGACAAAGTAAACCTGGACCGGCTGAAATAGGTCTGTGAGAACGGTTAAAACTCGCGACACGCCAACCCGTCATGATTTATTAGAGGCAACCAGTACTCATCAGACGTACGCATGCTACATGTTAAGCACGCCCCAATTGGCCTTACCCCTGGGTAGACAAAATTAGCAAAAGACATGTACTGATTCCAAATGTGGAAAACGTGTTACCAAACAATTTTTTTGTTTTAGTATATATAAATACTCTATAATTTTGAAATGAATTCCATGTTAAGTTAAATCCCAATGTTAAAACTATTGTTTGTTAATATAATTAATTCAGATGATGACTACTCAAACATTTTGTTGTTAATTATTAATATTATTATTGTTTAATAGGTTTATGAGAGCAAATGCATATGAAGTGGTTTATATTTATTTTTAATTAATGATGTGTAAAGAATTGTGTTCAACGAATAGCGTATACTAAGCGACGTAGGCACACAGGTTGCAGCAAACGCGCATGGACTAGTGTCTATACCGCGGCATATCTCGTAGTATACTTCTTAAGAGAGTATAGTAGATAATAGAGCAGAGTTGGTAACTAAATACTTCTAAATGTTAAAAAACAACCGAATGAATAAAATCAGCACGTATCCCGAAGGCGAGGACCCCTGATCGGTGCCATTTCGGAGCACTGTGTCGCGCAGCGCTCCCCGAGGTCAAGGGAGCGCCTGGCCGCGTCAAAGGCCTCTCCGGTCCACGGTGGACGCGCCGCCGCGCGCCGTCGTCCAACTACACGGCCCGTTTGCCGCGGGAGGTCCCTCGAGGCCGCGCCGGCGCGGGCGGGCGCAGGCAAGGGGAAGGGCGCCGGTGCGGGTGACAGCTATGGCAGAGGTGGGGGCATGGACGAGGGCAAGAGCGCGGGTGAGGGCGGGGGCAAGGGCAAAGGCGCTGGTGAGTGAGGTAGGGCGAATAGCGAGAGGGCATGGGAGAGGGCGGGGGCGGGGGCAAGGGCAAAGGCGCCGGTGAGAGAGGTAGGGCGAATAGCGAGGGGGCATGGGTGAGGGCGGGGCCAGAGCGAAGGGCAAGGGCGCCGGTGAGAGAGAGAGAGAGAGAGAGAGAGAGAGAGAGAGAGAGAGAGAGCGAGAGAGAGAGAGAGAGCGCTAGGGCGGGGGCGGCATGGGCGACATTGCGGGTGAGAGCTACGGAGGGAGTGAGGGAAGAGGCGAGGGTGCGGGTGGGGGGGAGAGCAAGGGCGGGACGAGGGCAAGGGCGCGGGTGGGAGCTAGGGCGGGAGCGAGGGCGGGGCGGGAGCGAGGGCGGGGCGAAGGTAAGAGCGTGGGTGAGAATTAGAAAGGGGGCGGGAGCGCATGCGAGGGCGTGGGCGGGGGCCAGGGCCAGGCAGGGGCGAAGGCGGGGGCCAGGGCAGGACGGGGGCAGGGGCAAGGGCGCGGGTGAGAGCTAGAGCGGGAGCAAGGGAAGGGGTGGAGGGGGCGAGGGCGAGGGCGAGAGCGAGGGAAGGGGTGGGGGAGGGCGAGGGCGAGAGCGAGGGCGAGGGCGAGGGCGAGGGCGAGGGCGAGGGCGAGGGCGAGGGCGAGGGCGAGGGCGTGAGTGTGAGCGTGAGCGTGAGCGCGCACAGGGAAGGGGGTCCCATTGGCCAGGCAGGCCGCTCCTGCCAAGTCTGCTGATCCTATTACACACCAGCTCTCGTCCTTTGTTTGGCCACGCTCATGAAATATCGCTGCGAATGGACGCGGCGCATTTTCTTCCATTCCATGAGCCTCAAACTACTCCTTTGAACATCATTTGCGGACAGTTCCGCATTAAAAAATATAATTTATTCCCTTAACTGAGTATTAATAAAGATGCCATTTTTCACGGTATCTATGACACCCTGACTGTAGCTGATTAATCAATTTACTTTTTATACGCATTCAACTACTTGCCAAACGAGCGAACACATTTTAAATTGTTGGGTAATTACAATTCATAATTTTATTCACAGCTAATTCAAAATTCTGAGAGCTAAAGCTAAGACGTCCTTTGTTTCTGGCCAAGGAATGTTTTATACCTCGCGAAAGTAACATGCTGTGCGATTTCTTAAATAAAGTCATTACTATTACTGTTATTCACATTATTCTGTTTTTTTGCCAACTATAAACTATTCTCTCATGAAGCCAACTATCAACTCGCAATTTAAATCAAAATTATCTTCAGCTCAGGTTGTATGAGCTCCATGGGTAATCTTGAGAGCCTTTTTACTTTCTCGGCCACGATGTACTTACATAGTAAAGATAAATTATTGTAATGCTACAGCGGAATGTGGCGATTTCGCGGAAGAAAAACTCATATTGAGAGTCCCCGTTAAAGAAAAAATGGATAAATCTTGCGCGTTTATGCAAAACGTCTTCTTCTAATTGTGTAGTCAGAATCCACGTTTTATGGCTCTATGATACCGAAAAAATGGTTTACAGTCTGTCTGTCTTTCCGTCCGTGGTGAACACTAGGGTCTAAAACATTCACGAGATTTTCTCGAAAACTGATATTCCCCGATCGATCTCTCACAACTAGAGACAAAGCGATTTTTAGGTTGGTTGGTTAGTGATTTCGGGCGCGTCAACAGCTTTGGCCATTAGTCCCGTAAGTGTAGTGCATTTTGTTTGCTCGGGAGATGCGGGTGATCTTCCCCCGCTGGATGGCGAGATCCGGCGCCGACCTACCGCCGGCTAGCGGGGTTTCCCCCAAACCAGGACTCTCCCACCAGCGGGGCACCACCCCAGCCGAGGCAAGCTCTAAGCTCCCGACCGATCTCCCGGAATATGTGGTAGCGTAGTGCATGTTAGTGTGTGCGTAAGGGGAGAGGATAGGACAAGAACGAGGAAGGAAAGATTGCGCACGGTCCGTGGCCCGTCTGGTAGGGTACTGCTCCGGCATTCGCCTGGTGTTGATCGGAGAAACTATGGAAAACTACCGATCAGAGCCGCCGGCGCTAGAATTCTCCTCCAGACAGCGACCGAATTCGACCTAGCTGAAAAGCTAGTGTCGAAAATCCTGCCGCCGTCAGGACTCGAACCTAGGACCTCCCGGTCAGAGGTGCTGCATTGCCATCAGTTGATGCACTGAGCTACCGCTCCCGATTTGATTTTTAGGGGTACTTTACACTGGACTTCAACATTTTCAAAATTTTCTAAAAAATTTAATAGATTTTAGCCTCATTTTTTAAAATTATTTTTTGGCAGAACAAAGAAAATGACGCTGGAACTTTTCGTTAAATTTTCGAAAATTGCAAAGGTTCATCTTTTTCGGTGTCTTCCTACCACTTCAATACTGAAGATAGAAATGTTTTCCTTAAAGAAATCCGATATTCAAAAAGATATATTTAAAAAAGGTCCGGTAGAACACTTCGAAAATGTGGGTAGTTTTTCACGTAAGTCTGTGTGAAATACAGGCTATTTTCAAACCAAGAAAAAAAGTCTTTAACTTTTTAGATTTTTTTCTCGAATAACAAGAGTATGCTTTTGATAAACAACTTTGCTTTGTAAAGTAAACGGATAATTGGAATGCGTTGTACAATGGGCAACGACTCAAAAAGTTGAACGAGGTATAAGGAAGTAGGGATGCGTAGTGCAGGGTGAGCTGGGTTGGGGTGGGGAGGGATAGGGTAGGGTCGGGTCAGGTAAGGGCAGGGGAGGGCTGGGCAGTGCGGGGAGGAGGAGGGAGGCGCAGCTAGAGTGACATGGGGAAGCGCGTGGCGAGGAAGGTCAGGCAGAAGCCACGAGGCGAGAGCAGTAGAATGAAGCAAACGGCGCGGCGCCCGCGTGCGGCTGGTGGAGCGGTCCTCGGGGGCGGTTGGAGGCGGGTTCGCCCCTGCCCTCGCCGTCGGGCCTATTCGCTTCGTCTTCGAATCGCACCGCTAGTCCACCCTTCATTTCCACCGCCGTTTTCTTGCTCAGCGTTCCTAGTCCCGTGAGGCCTTCCCTGAAGTTGCTCCTTTTTAAATTCCTTTCTTTCGTTTTAACTCCACGAAAGCTCATGCTTTCGAATGTTCATTTTCGCATTTTATTTCGAGCGCATTTTGCATTCACCACTTCTAATAGCAATTCATGTAGCAATGTTCCTTTATCAAAGATTAATTACCCCAATATTTTAGAGGTTTTGCAAGCTGTGAAATCAAAAGTTGTTAAAGGTAAACTTGTACGTTAATACTAAATTATTGAGAAAAATCTGTTTCTGCATCATGACACAACATGAATCATGATAAAAGAAATTTTAATATGTTACAGGAGTACGTTAACTTTTTTCTAAAATGCAAAGTATTCGAAAAACTCAATTTCGCTCTAGAAACACTTTATACGTATTTCATTGTGTATGCGACAGTAAATCACCCTCATTGAGTTTTGTTTCATGTTGATCAAAGTAACATACAACATCTAACTTTTAAAACCTGAACACCTAGGTTAGCTTATTTAAAACATTTTTAAATTCACGAGAACGAAAATTAATCAAAGCTACTTGTTACTTTAGGCGTAGCATTCTTAGTTGCTTCCATTAGCATTTCTTATCAGTGTCAAATTTGTTTGAGGTTTGAAGGAAAAAAAAAGTTACCACCATCCACAACAAACAATCTGTCAAGGATACGTCACAGTCGTCAACGCGAAACCTGAGAATTCATTCTGTTAATCAATATCACAACAATTGAAGTCCGCGCTTGCGAATCACGATTCTTTCTAATTGCGTTACATTTATTGACATACTGAACATGAATCTTAAATACCAAATCGGGTGATAGCACAGATAGTACGCCTTCCTCGTAAGCATCAATTCCCAAACACGGGAGGATTGATTGATAGTGATTCCGGACGCGTCAACTATGGCCATTAGTCCCGTAAGTGAAGTGTGTGCTTTTGCTCGGGAGGTGGCTGTGGTCTTCCCCCGCCGGATGGCCAGATCCGGCGCCAACCTACCGTCGGCTAGCGGGGTTTTCCCCAACCAGGATTCTCCTACCAGCGGGGCACCGCCCCGGCCGGGACAAGTTCTAAGTCCCCGACCGGTCTCCCGGTATGTGTGGTAGAGTAGTGCATGTTAGTGTGTGTGTGTGTGTGTGTGTGTGTAAGGGGGTGAGGATAGGACAAGGAAGAGGAAGGAAAGATCGCCCGTTTGTTAGGGTACAGCTCCAGCATGCGCTTGGTGTTCATCGGAGAAACCACGGAAAACTACCGTTTAGAGCAGCCGACCTCTAGAATTCTCCTCCAGACAACGAGTGAATTCGATTCAGCTGAAAAAGATAGTATCGAAAATCCTACCGCCGTCGGGACTCGAACCTAGGGCATCGCGGTCAGAGTCGCTGCAGTGACATCAGTTGATGCACTGAGCCACCGCTCCCGGTAACACGGGAGGAAGTGCATAAGAAGACGCAGGTGGCGACGCGACGAAGAGTTGACAAACCAAGAGGGCGACAGCTCGCGAGCGCAGCGCGATAGAGGGCGCGGGGGAGGGTGTCGCTCCCAACTCCCGACGAAGTTCCTTCGGTATCTGCGCGCGTTGATCTGCGGGCGCCTGGAGATGGCAATTTATGACGCAACGTCCTCAACGACGCGGACTTTTTTCTTCCTCCGGAAGACGAGATTAAAGTTGCGCAGGAGAAAGACGTGCTCTCTAACCTCAGTTACTCTCCCAGGGAATGAATTAGCGTGGAGAGCATCACGCCGTGTAAAGTTCACAAGTCCGTGCTCTGTACACCGTCCGTCAAGAAATGAGGATTATTAGCCTTTACGAAGTAGGGGGCAAGATACACGAACCAACCAACCATGCAATGATCACTATGAAGATTTGTGTGAAGGGTAACGTTTAAATATATTTCTGGGTGGACAAAGGAATTTGCTTTATTACATTTCCAGTTGTTTTCATTGCCATCTTAGCGCCGATTCGGATTATTTTTTCTACTCTATGACGAAGATAAAACACATAAATTTATTGTAAAACTCCCATATGATCAATTGCGTTGGTATTAAGTTACGTTCATTACATGGTTAGTAAGCAATCTAATGATAATTTGAGTCTTATTCACAGACGTTTCTTTTAGTTTGTCACAGTGACCTGTGACATTATCGCTAATGATTTCAAAATAATAACAAGACAACAGTAACATTTCTGAAATCTAAATATCATTATTGATATAGTATTAATCAACATTTTCATGTGAAAAATCTACATAATGTAAGACGTTTGCGAAGATTTTTCGAGCAAAAGCCCAACAATTGTGAGCTCGAGTCAAGAACATCAAACACGAGAGGTGAGCAACTTTCTGTAAGCACGTGAATAACGAGTGGCAGAAACACATTTCCGCAAACAAAATGCACTCCTCTGCGGTGCAGTGGCAAGGGCACAGAGAGAGAAAGAGAGAACAATCACGAAGCAAGACTCCCCCTACAACAAGTGGAAACAAAGGGGTAAGAAGCGGCGAACAGCAGGAACGCTGCACGCTGAAACGGCGGGCCCTTCAACCGTAACTCGGCAAGGCGACAACGCAACGCGACCACACGGCGCACTTGCTCCTCGCTTCGCCACTCGACGCGTAATTAAGGCCCGCTTAAATCATACTCCTCCGCCATCACCACGAGGTTTTGGGTGGTGGGATGAGTCGGGCAGTGGGAGCGGGTTGGGAACAATGGGGGCGGAGGAGAGGAGAGGAGGGGTTAACGGACCGGGATGCAGTGGGGCGGGAACAACGAGGCGGCTGCAGTGAGAGCGGAGGGAAATACGGCGGGGTGTAGTGGGGGCGGCGGATGGTAATAGGGCGGGGTGTAGTGGGGGCGGCGGATGGTAATAGGGCGGGGTGCGGTGGGGGCGGAGGGTAATAAGGCGTGGTGCAGTGGGGGCGGATGGTAATAGGACGGGGTGCAGTGGGGGAAGGATAAAGGGCAGGGTGCAGTGGTCCGGAGGGTAAAAGGGCGGGGTGCAGTGGGGGCGGAGGGTAAAAGGGCGGGGTGCAGTGGGGGCGGAGGGTAAAAGGGCGGGGTGCAGTGGGGGCGGAGGGTAACAGGGCGGGGTGCAGTGGGGGCGGAGGGTAACAGGGCGGGGTGGAGTGGGGGTGGAGGGTAATAGGGCGGGGTGCAGTGGGGGCGAAGAAGGAGATTAGGAGGATGTTACACCTGGAGACGAGTCGGAGAGGAGAGTACGTTCAAAATGGATCAAAACGAAGCATTAAAAGAGAAGTAGTATGGGCTGGTACATTCTAATTCAGACAGGTCTTCCGGGCTATGAATGGCGACAGTGACGGTGTTTCTGTGAGTGCGAGTTGCATCGCGAGGGTAGAGAAAGAGACAATGAGAGTTGTAGGGAAAGATATGAGAAAAAGGAAGCGCGTGAGAAGAGCGGAATGGAAAGCTACGCAGCTTGCGAAAACGATCTTCCATGCAGTCGCAGGAATTTCGTACGCCGTGGCACAATTGCCGAATTTGGAAGAAATATCCGCTGACGCGGTAGAGAAAGCATCATCACCGGTGCCATGCTACAGCCGCCGCTATAGAAAGGATACCAAACATACCGATTTCCCGGGGAGAGACCACAGATTTACAAATTCGATTCCTGATAAACCGTTCCCAGAATGCCGTAGTTTTAGAATTATTAGACTTCTCTTATGCAATAATGTTAACACGTTTTATTATTATTATTATTATTATTATTATTATTATTATTATTATTTAGTGAATCCAAGGATGCTATATAAGTTGTAATGAGAGTTTAATGGGTAGGCTATCGTTATTTCCAAGACATTACATTCAAACAATCCTATAAAAGAAGGCAAGAGCTACCTTTGTACTTCACAAGTTAAATGACTTCTCCAGTTTCATTAAAAAAAGCTGTGGTCGCTGCCGCAGTCAAGGACCCCCATACACGTTCGTACTCGCGACAATTTTCCCGTCCGCTTTTGCTCGTCTCCTGTTTAACCGCATCTCCAAGGCGTCCACATTTTGCCATTCCAATATTACGGCGTCTTATCTTTTCAGCTCGGCGGCCGTCCGATTGTGCGTCTCCCTCGCTTCCCGTTTCCAGCCATCGCTCGCCTTTTGATGAGTCACTTTTGCTGGGCGAGGAAGCGTCGCTACGTAACGAGTAGAGGACCGTACTCGGAACAAGGTTACGCGCACGCGCCGTCGGGACACACAATCACGAACACGTATCCTACAGAAAAGGAGCAGAGCCATAGGTGCCTGGCAAAGGATACCATTCACCTTCAAGAGGGGCTAGCAAACTTGGTTCCCGCATATTGTAAATCTGTGTGCATTGATCTGATAGGTCAAGACTCCCACGCGACAGTTTTATCTGCTGCGTTGTGGCAACACACGTGGCTCGTGTAGAATGGTAAAAATGTCACGAGATTCGCGCGTGGACCCTACAGCTTCAAGCGTAGCTTGCACACTTCATTTCCATTCCTTCATTTTCATATTTATTTTATTATATATATATATATATATATATATATATATATATATATATATATATATATATATATAACGGTTATATCTGTCCTTCGCATTGTTCCCACGGTGGAACAACCTACCAGATGAATGCAAACAGATTTTACAATTTGCGCGTACCAAGTTTGCTAACTCTTCTTGAAGGTGAATGGTATCCGTTGCTAGGCACTCACGACCAAGCCTCGCTTGACACGCCTATCTCGCGCCGTCTGTACTAGATCTGTCAGCGTTTGCTGCTTCGTGTGTAGTCGCAAAATGAGATGCAGGTCCGTGAGGTGACGTTCTGCTTTTGGAGCTGCATGGAGGGAAATATCTTAAACATACTAATTAATCTAAAAAACTAAAACAGACGAAGGGCAGCTCCTATTGGCCGCTAGTTGCGGACCACGGGACTGCATCTAGGGCGATTGCTTCGCTCGCCGACATGATCAAAGGTTTTCAATTGTTAATAATTAGTGGGAAATAGGGTAAGTAGTGAAAGTGAGACAAATAGCAAACGAGTCAACGTGTGAGTTTATCGCAGCCGTTTCAAGTTTACAAAACGCCTTTTCTGAAAAGTGTGAGAGTATTTCCAGTTCAGTCAAAACTCGCATTACATTAAAAAAAATCGTTTGAGCTAAAGTCAATATATCGGATCTTTTTTTGGTCTTTCACTGCCCTGTCTTTTCAACTTTCAATCCCTAGTCTTAAGGCAGAACATTACAAAACATATTTCTTTCGCCGTGGTTTCCTCGGCGACTTGAAAAAGCTGATTCAAAGGCAAAATATTTACTATGAGGCATTAAACGATTCGTTTCTTTGAACAATCAATATGAACAAATTTAAGAAAACGTAATGTTAATAAGGAACGACCAATATCGTGTACGTTCACTGTTATCTGAACAATAATTCGAAGTGATGTTCAATCATATCGCACGAGCCAACAGAGAAGGAAAACTTTCTAGGTTTTTTCTTACATATTTTATACATAACGGTTTAATTACAATTTGTTCAAGATGTAAACGTTCGATGAATGGATACAGATCAGTATTAAAAAAGAGATTAAGGTAGAGAATAAATACATGTTCGACACAAGGTACGCGCTGACACACCAGTAATATCTGATGCTTCATAAAAGCATTTTACAAACATTTACTGTATTTGAATAAAAACTCTAAGAACTTTTAACTCTCGTTCGACATTACCCTCTTCACAAGAGGTTATGTCTGAAGAATATTCGGTTCAGTGTACGAAGCACACGGCCGCAACGTTCACCACTTCGCGTTACGAATGTGGGTTTCTAATTACGGATCTAAAGCTCTACTGACACAGAAATGGGTACTTTTTCACTCGCGCGTTTGTTTAAATAAAAAACAACAACATCAAAAACATTTAACAGCGATACGACAACGAACACAAAGATATTACCGAGAAAACGTTACGCAAATGCTAAAAATCCCCCGACAATTCCATGACATTTCCAGCCAACACCAAACTCCCAGCCTTTTCTACCGTTTCCTGACAGTCGGGTAGTCTGACGAGAGTTTTCTCATCTCTTTACTCGCCCCGTTCTGCTTCTCCCTTTCCTCTTCTGCTGGCGTTTCGCGGGAGAGTGTTCGCCTTGCCTCAGTTGCTGCCCGCCGCTGCGCCCTCCACGGCCTGCCTCCTCCTGTCGCTGCGTCCCCGCGCAGCCCTGCATTATTGACGCGATACGCCACGTGAGGAGACGAGTCGGCCCGCGCGTCGTCTTGCCTCTGGCTCTGCGCCGTCTCAAGCGAAGAGACTCTGCGACCCTATTAACAAAAGTCTGAATACAAGCGCAGACACATTGTCACTATTATTAGTGGTGCTAGTTATACATCGATCATGATTCTTGGAGATCCCTCTAAGAGGATGCCAGCCTCGTTTCGACCCACGTTTTCTTCCAAGCCAACCTCCGATGCGGGTCTGGGGATCTTTATTGATTGATTGATTTTTTTCATGTTTCCTGGCGCGTAAACGGATTTGGCATTTTGTCCCATTAGTGTAGTGCATGTTTTTTCTCGGGAGATGGCGGTGATCTTCCCCCGCTGGATGGCGAGATCAGACGCCGACCTACCGTCGGCTAGTGGGGTTTCCCCCTAACCAGGACTCTCCCACCAGCTGGACACCGCCCCAGCAGGGATAAGCTCTAATCTCCCGACCGGTCTCCCGGAATATGTGGTAGTGTAGTGCATGTTAGTGTGTGTGTGTGTGTGTGTGTGTAAGAGGAGAGGATAGGACAAGGAAGAGGAAGGACAGATCGCGCGCGGTCCGTGGCCCGTTTGTTTGGCTACTGCTCCGGCATTCACCTGTTGATCGGAGCAACCACGGAAAACTACCGATCAGAGCAGCCGGCCGCTAGAATTCTCCACCAGACAGCGAGTGAATTCGACCTAGCTTAAAAGTGTCGAAAATCTTGCCGCCGTCACGATTCGAACCTCCCGGTCAGAGGTGCTGCAGTGACATCAATTGATGTACTGAGCTACCGCTTCCGGTGGGTATCTTTAGAGCAGGCGCGCCTTGCGGGCGGTCCCCCGATACGCCTGGGGTGTGACTCACCTTCTCCGCCAGATGTCAGTCTGTTAACTATATCTGTGCTATCTATTTGGGAGAACGTGAGATCTCGTCAGGGCGGGGTATTGTCGGAGGGATTTAACTATGCCGGGCATCCGCCAGGATTCTTTTACATGCCACAAGAGTGACATGGCTACTGTGCATTTTCCGCCTTTCGAAAATCCACGCACCTCGGCCATGATCGAACCTGAGAACACTGGAGGGTTCAGAAGCAAACCCCTCATCCACCGAGGTGCGCATTATTATCATTCCTTAAATTCACCATCACGGATGTTATGTATCTGTTAAATACGGAATCAACTCCAGATAGCAACCAGCTTCTTAAAGACCAAATCGATTGACTGTTGTCTCTGCGCTATAAAGTCGACTCTGGATGTACGGATTGATCGTTTGTTTATAGCGAACCAAGTCACTGGTCCCGATTCACATACGGGCATTACAAATAAACACTAGATGTTTCTCTTATAGTGTTCTCACCATTTCAGCTGTAGTGAATACAGAAAATACAAGCCTACGATAAAAATCTCTTCGGAACGGCGAATTTCAATAACGACACGGGTTTCCAGGCGGAGGCTTTCGTGAATTATTTTTGTACCATTTACTACCATGGATATTTTTCAGCTCATCCGTGGCACTCTGCGATAAGCTAGCGCACTAACCTACACTAAGGGTCATTACTAATTATACACGCAAAGTGTTCGATGGAAACAGCGAAATATATATTAGAGAACTGATTCCTGATTAAGTGAAATGAGGGAAGAAAAACAAGAAAAAGGGAGAAGAAAAATAGACGACGAAAAGATTGAAATTTAATATCAATATAATAAGAAACAAATTGTTAGACACAAATATTGAAGTGTAAATTTCAACCAAGAATATCGGATGCTGTCCTTATACACACAAGAGCAAGTAAATAGAAAAAAAGGATCACATATTGAAATTTAATATTAATATGGGAATCAAAATAACAAGAAGCATATTGATAAAATTATTGAAAAGGAATACATTTAAATTGCTGTTTTTACCTAATGGATGAAACGAAAGGCATCATATATTCATATTTAAAATTGAAAATACATTCCTTCGATGACTGTTGTTTCAATTATTTTCGAACGTTCAGAGAAAACTTGCGTAACTTCGTGAAACGGAAAATATTCATGATGACCACTAACGGGAGTAGACTCATTGTGAAGAGAAATTTGGGCGATTCCTCCGAGACCTTTATAAATGATACTATCTATGATGATCTATGAAGAATTTCTCCTTAATCTAGTAGTCGATCGACCGCAGTATAACCGCCTTTGTCGATTGAAGTAGTCTTTAATACAGGTCCATGACGTCTGCTGTAATTTCTTAAAATAACGCAAAATGTAAGGGCATGGATCTAATATTATTTGACAATCAAAATTCTGAAAATGATTGTCAGAGAACAGCATTTTCTTTTCTAGTGCCCGCTCCAATTACGACAATTTATTTTAATTTCTTTGATAATTATTTCCAGCCCAGGAAATGATTCTCTGAATTTCCTTTGACCTTTTCGGTGAATAATGAATTCCCTAACAATTCCCAGCTTGCCATCACCCTAATCTAAGGAACAACAAACCAACCTCGCCGCCGAGAACGTACCGTCTGCCCGCCTACGCATTTCCCCTCCCGCGCTTCGCAAGTCGGGGCGGGGGCGGGGGCGGAGCGTGTTGAGACGCGCACCCGATTCAAATGGGGAACTCTGTATTCCGCAGAGACGCGATTTTTCCAGGGGAAAATTATACATTCCCCAATGACGGAGCCAACGGCGGCGGCAGCGGCAAAGGGGCGGTTCGCCGTCGCAGTAGTAGCCCATTGGAGGAAGGGAATGGAGACCTCGACAACTTGGACGATTCCAACGATGACGAAGATCACGACAACGACCCCGACGACCATTGCCACTTCGACGGCCACGACAAAGACCCCCGAGGAAAACTACCACCAGCAAAAGTGGCTCAGGGCATTAACTGATGTCCTAGGGTTCGAGTACCGACGGTGGGAAACTTTTCGACACTAGCTAGACAGCTAGGTCGAAAGCCCATGTCTGGAGGAGAATTCTAGCGTCCGGCTACTCTCGATAGTTTTCCGTGGTTTCTCCGATCAACACCAAGCGAATGCCGGAACAGTACCCTACCAAACGGGCCACGGGTCGCACGAGATCTTTCGTTCTCCTTCCTAGTCCTAACCTCACCCCTTACACACACACACACACACATGCACGCACTACACTATCACACTCATCGCGAGATCAGTCGGGAGCTTAGAGCTTGTCCCCCGTAGAGCAGTGCCCTGTTGGTGGGAGATACCTGATTGGGAAAATCTCCGCAAGCCGACGTACTAGGTCGACGCCGAATCTCGCCAGCCAGCGGGGGAACATCATCGCCACTTCCCGCAACAAAAATGTGCATTACACTTACGGGACAAATTATCTTAGCAGTTGAGGCACCCAGAATCACAAATTAATCAACTAACGATCACTACCACGTCGAAGATCACGATAATGATAAAGAGCGTTGGTAATCACGACCGAGAAAAGAGGAAGAATAATGGTACCTTCAGAACACAAATCTCAACAACTGGATTTCTTGCAATCTCGATTTTTTAAATTATCTTTCACCTTCTTTCGCCTATCAAATTGATACTTGAACTTGATAAGTCGAAATACTCAATAACAAATGTAAAATGGGAAACATTACGAAATGGATTTTTAAAATCCGCTTCTTAACCTCCTCAGACATAGGCTAAAACCAAAAGGAAGATCCGGACACAACCCTAGCGCAAAGCGGTTGTCGATGTAGCAGTCTGCGCTATTTAGGTCCATCCAAAGCCGTATTCCATATCGAATACCGAATCGAATCAAATATATCATCCCTAACCACAGCATCTCGGGCGGTCGGAAGATCTCGAAGCGGCAGCAGGCGAATGATAGCTTCGTCGGCGGCGGTGGTGGTGAGGAGGGTGGCGTGGACGGCGGACTCTCTCCCCGCGCGGCAACACAGGAGGCGGGCGAGTCGCGCATAAGCAATTGCACGCACGTCCCCGGCGAGGGGGCGGGGCGCGGAAGCTCTTTCAAGTCGTGTACGCTGCATGGGAAGCTGCCGCTGCATGGCGGTGCGCGGCCGCGAGATGAAAAAAGGGCACGCTGATCAGAGAAGACGCGAGGGGGAGTACAGGAGACCTATGGATAAGAGTAGGGGGAAAGAGAGGAGAAGAGAAGGGAGGGAACGAAGGAGAAGAAAGGAGATGGGGAGGGGAAGAGAAGGCAGGGGAAAAAAGGGAAGTTCGTGGAAGGGATTGTTTTATGAACGATACTTTTATAGTCGTCGGACTAAGCCAACAATACAAAGTCTTACATCGAGAATTTTTGTTAATTGCTGAACATCTTGAATTACGGTTTTGAACAAGTAAAAACGAAGATGAGAAGTTGCCTGGTGAAGTAGGGAGGGGAGGGTACGAGCGAAAGGTTCAGCGGTGTGACAATAGAAATAACCACATACCAGCTGAACCCTTTCTATTATATGGCATCAAAAATTTGTAGAAAAGTATTACATACGCACAAAACGAAAATTTGAACACACTGAAAAATATATTTCATGAGGTTCACAGTTCATTCTCGAAGACTAATGGAATGAGAGATGTTTACCAATTCTCGAACAATATTGTCATCATTCACCGTCATCATAGAGTTAAGCATGTTTCTTAAAATGTAATTGAAATGTGTTTTCTTTACCAATATTTTGACATGTATGTTGTAGTGAACTGTAGTAGGATATACTACTATCCACCAGAATTTTAAAATGTATAACATCCAACTGTACACAGTTTTTTGTACATGGATACAGGATCAGACAATTGCAGGACATTGTGTTTACACACACTCATTAATATCTGAATTTAACAAGTCAATCTTCGAACTAAAAACAGAAGCGCTATCTTAGATTCGCCAACTTTATCCTCGTGATCCATGATCCTCACGATGCTCAAGGGCATCAAGTGTAACGTCACACTCACACGCAGTTGCTCGCACTAATGGCGAAACATACACTGCTTTCGATAGATCGACTGCAGCTCGCAAAACAAAACGACCAAGACCTACTACAATTTTACAATAGTTGGTATTGTAGTTTTTTTAAGCTTTTCAACCTCCTTAAGGAAGTTATTTGCTTTTATTTAAATCAAACTGTAGGGGAACCTGTAGGAAGAACACGTATGGCTAACACAAACACACAAAAATCCATGCCCGAAGTGGGATTCGAACCCGCGACCCTTCGGTCCGAGATCACTACGACACTACTGCGTTAGCGATCTCGGTCGTATTGTAGTTGATAGTGAAAACGACGAAATGTACAAATGACGGCAAATATAAGTTAATTCCGTTAATTTTATAATACATTATTAAAATTTAGTGCTTTTCCTATAAAACCAGTAAATAAGAACCTGGAAGCCACAACCTTCCATTTAGAGCAAAAATAACAAAATGTGGTTGAATAAAAAGCTCAAATTTCATTCTACACGAAAACCTTGTTTTAAATAAATAGATTATCAAAAAGATGGAAGATTGATTACTCTTTTATCACTGTATTAATTCCATTTCTTCATTTAGCGAAGAAATCAGCCACTTGATTAACTGGATGCCAATGTTAATACTGTTTACGTTTCCATCTACCACGTTTTGACATGAAACGTCTTGTCTTTAAAATCACGCCGAATCATTAGAATACACTGAACAGGGATTAGGACCGTATCGAAAACGTCTATGTCGTTTTACTTACCTCCGTAAGTATTGGCTTCAGAACAGCGGTGCCATTTTGTTCAATAGTCAGGTCGCTAATACAATTTGAGATACACACGCACGCACACACACACACGCCCACACACACACACACGCACACACACACACACGCACACGCACACACACCTCAAACGTGGTAACGCGGTGACTCGAGTGTTTGTGCATAGAATTTGTGGTTTTAAGTAATAACTATTTTAGCATGGCGCCTCCAGCAGGTGTTTTTATTTTATAAATTGTTTATAAAATAGGAATTTCACAAACTAAGCAAGTTCACAAAAAAGGAATTTTAAATGTAACACAGTGGCCCGGTTTGTCCATCCCAGAGAGCACAAATGAAAATAAGAGTGCAAAGTTCATAACACTCCTCTTCCTCTTCGGGTTATATAACCAGCGGAAATGAGGTGGAATTTCTTTTGTGTTTATTCCCGACAAATCGATTGATGTCAACAGTATCGCTTACTGCTGCACTCGAACGGGTTTCTGTTTAACCCCAAGCCTGTTGGCTTGCCGCCGCTTGGCCCGAGCTGTGTTTGGTTCATTTCCCCGCGCGTTCCCATAATAAAAATTCGTTGTCTAAGCTACAAAGGTAATTATGACATAGTTAGCCTGGTAATCCATGAACCCACCGATGTGAGCAAAATGGTAAAGTGCCTCATGTTTCTTGCTCCTCACATCACAGATGAGAGTTACACAAAATGCTCGCGTAATACTGTCGAAAATATATTTTGTTCAGTGTCTCCTTTAAGTTAAAATAAAATTTGGAACGAGGTGAATGTGTCGCTTTAATTTCCTCCCAATATCTTAAAGCGACTGAATGTCATAAGCATTTCACGTGAAACCAACGGCTGCGCGACCAAACAAAGAGCCGCCCGATTTCTTTTCCGAAGCGAGCACTTGCAAGTCATACGATCGCATCGGGGCAAGTGGAGACCATAGAGAGGGAGAAGAAAGAAGGCAAAACAAACTGAGAAAGAAAATGTGCGCGGGAGAGGAAGAAAACAGTGTGCGAAAGAGCGTATGTGAGTGTGTGTATGTGTGTGTGGGAGAGAGAGACAGAAAACTAGTAAGTGAGAAAGAGGGTGAACACGAACTTCATACAACCTTGGGGTTGAAGCTTTAAGCTACGCCAGAGCTAAACGCGTCGCTCGCCACTTGTCAATCCCCCCTTCCACGACCGTTTACAGACGACCGCGTGAGTAAGAAAAAGCTCTACGGACTTCTGAAAATAAACAGCAGGTCGCAGGGATGTGGGCTCGAAAACTTGGTCCGCTTGTCCCTTTGCCCCCTAAACAACAGATTCTCTCTCCCGAAGCGGTTTTTTCGGCGTCGTACCTCACATTCCCTTTTCCCGGCTGCGCGCAGCCAACGCAACCGAATGCTTGGACGTACTCCCCATGGGCGTTTTTCCCGGGGCGCGGCACGCAGAAGAGGAGACGACTGGCGGGAAGGGGAACTGAAAGGAAAGGGGGCGGGGCGGGGAGGGGACAGCACACTGCCTGTGATCTGGCCGGGAAAATTCATTAGGTTCCTTTTCGCTGTTCTTGATGTGTAAAGGCACGCGGCTGTATAAATGTTTGCTTTAAAATTCCTCGCATGTCGGGGAGGACGATTTGTGGCAGTCACTGCTTCTCCCGTAGCGGCGGCGGTGGTACTGGTAGTGGTGGCTGTCATAAGAGAGAATGGTTCGTTGAGTGGCTGAATAGAGCGGTTGAGAAGTCTGTGCCCGCAGCAAAGTCTACACAGGAGGTCAGCGGCTAGTGGAATTTAATTCGTAGAACTGCAAATGGGCAAGGAAAAGTACCGCGAGGTGGTGGCGGCGATGAACGGTGATGGTGAGAGTGAAGCCAGCCGCGACAACTGTGACCAGAGGCAGGAGCTGCAGTTCAGGTGGGGGCTGTGTTTGTGGTAAGAAAGAATGCAGTCGACTCCGGATATAGTGAACTCGGATGTAGTGAACCTTCCGTTATAATGAACTTCGATGCACCGCATTGCAGATATGCAAAGCCACTTTTGGAAGTGATATTCTAATATATTTCTTTATTCAAAGCCTTTGTGTGCACTTTGACATAGTCACAAAGGGTTTACATACCATTAGGTTTATTTAGCACTCAACAGATCGCGCGCCAGTTGTATTTTTGAAAAATTTTTTCTCGGCGAGTGGCTTTTACTCCATGAGGGCTTGTCGACCAACTTTGGCTGAATATTTTTGTGGTTATTACTTTCATTGAACACAGATTTTTGAGGTTTAATCGTGAACTGGTTTGTAAGAGTTGAATTATTCGGAATGTAGTTTCTGTTTACCATATTAATTTTAAATACGGTTTTGTGGATTTTGCATAACTCCAAAGGTGCGCATATGTTTGCATTACTTATAGGTTATGTAGCGTTTAGAGAGAATACATATTGTGTTCAAATTTATTTGATTTTACATTTGTTTACATTTTCAACTAAATGTGTAAATATAAATTCGTTGAAGGAGGGTATTGCAAAACGATATCAGAAAATGAGCTCAGAGTCCTACATATTCTTCAGATAGAGCAATATGTAAAAACAGCTGACATTCTGTTTGAATGTTCAGAACAAACTGTAAAAATCCAAATTGCAAAGGACACACTTTTGTTGTTTGTGAAAAGTGCCAGGTCAACGTACCTTTAAACGGATAAAAATTGTTTCAGGATTTTTTACTCTTTTCAGTTGATGAATAATGAAATACACATGAAAGTCAGCAACATTTTTGGTAATGAACGCTTGATCTAAAGGAGAGTTTCATTTGAGATCTTCAACAGCTAAGTCTTATATTAATAAAATTATGATGAGTTATTATTATGTTTTTTATACAAGCAGTTTTTGTATTATGCTTGTCATTTTCTCTAATGGTCAATATTGCACATATACCAAGATCAAATTTATAACTTACGCGCATTTTCGCACATGTGCAATGAGTAAATGATTTTCAATATTCTGACACATACGCAAATTAGAATTCTTTTACTATTTTTCCCGATACTACACATTCAACATTATTCTTCAAAAACGTTTGAGCTTAAAAGAAAAAATTGTGCAACGAACGGTTAAGGCACTGGTCCTGTTTCACTGACATTACAAATCAACAAACGAAGATTCGGCTATAGAGAACTTCTAGGGGTATAACATTTTTGGTTCACTACATCCGATGACAAAATTACATAGAATTTCTCCATAACTATTGACTTCATCACTAAGTAGATGCAGCCCGAGACGCTAAACGTTACACCATCGTCGCCGCGAAATCAAAAGTTCAATGATTTCCTCTAGTACGAAGGGGGAGAGGGCTGGGAGCAGAGAAGTGGGCGTGGCGGCGGCGGCAAGAGGCTGTGGAGGAGTGGAGCATGGCGCGGGGCGGCGCGGCTACCCTGAACAGCACCTGCGTTATTCAGAGGGACTGTTCTGCCGCGCGTTAATTTTGCAGCGATCGCTCGCCGGCGCGCCTCTTGCCCCCTCACAGATGAAACGCGCTCCGGCGGTTAGTGGGAGTTTTGCGGTCGCGCGCTCCTTCGAAATAAAACAGCCGCTCCTTTCGACTCTCGCAGGTCGTAATGGTATGTTTGCGGCTTGACTACGTAGATAGTGTTCTATAGATATGAAAAAAGTATCGACACTTTTACTCATAAGCAGAATCTTTTCAAACTTTCGATATTAATCAACTATCAAAATAGAACAATCACACGTTTTACAAAAACAGGAACTACATTCATAGCTACATACATTCTATCGATATAAGAAAAAAGGTATGGACACTTTTCCTCATAAGGAGAATCGTTTCAAATATTCGATATTAATGAAATATCAAAATAGTACAACTACATTCTTTTTTACAAAAATTGTGAACTATATTCACATTTCGTACATCTAAACTCGTATATCTACAAAAGTGAATGAATTAGCACCGATTTTGTTAAAAAAAAAGTGCGAATTTAATACGTAAATCTAGGAAATTATGGTATTTGACCCATTATGACCTCTCACTCCTTGATATTTCGATTTTACTTTCATTATTGTGCTATCCACATTGTAGTTTCTTCTGTATAGTACTAGTGTATGTATTAATGTTTCCTCACATTGCCTCCTAGATAGTAAATTACAGATGAGATTGACGAGTGTCGTTTGCGGTTCGTCTGGCTCCCATACCATTTCACAGTTAATGATGAACTAATTGGAATCACTTCGTGAGCGGGATGCTGTATATTTGAAGGAAATATGCAGAGTGTAATGGGGATATATGCGGGTTTTTCAAGGTGTGCAGATATTTTCAGGGGATGTGCAGTGTAGGTGCGGAGGGGTCAAGTATGCAAAAATTCCCCAACCAGTTATCTCCCACCAGAAGGCACCGCCTTAGCCGGGTCAAGCTCTAAGCTTACGACCGGTCTCCCAGCATGTGTGGTAGTGTAGTGCATGTTAGTGCAAGTGTAAGTAAGGGGTGAGGATAGGACAAGGAAGAGGACGGAAATATTCCGCGCGGTCCGTTTGTTAGGTTACTGCACCGCCATTCGCCTGATACTGATCGGAGAAACTCCATAAAACTACCGATCAGAGCCGCTGGTCGCTCGAATTCTCCTCCAGAAAGCGACTGAAATCGACCTATAGCTATCTAGCTAGTATCGAAAATCCTGCCACCGTCGGGACTCTGACCTCGACCTCCCGGTCAGAGGCACTGCAATGACACTGGAGAGGCATTGCAGTGAACCAGTCGACGACCTGAGTCACCTTTGCCGGTCAGTATAAGTAGGAGTGCAGTGCATGCCATTAGTGCGAAGATGTGCAACGTGTGTGAAGGTTGTGCAATGTAGGAGAGGGATGTGCAATATGTGTGAGGGATGCAGTGTGTGCAGGGATATGCAGTGCGCCCGGTGTGTGTGTGTGTGTGCGCGCAATATGTACGGGTTGAGGGGTGTGTACAATGTGTACGGAGTGAGAGTATGTGCGAGGGGTGTGTGCAATGTGTACGGGGCGAGGGGTGTGTGCAATGTGTACGGGTTGAGGAGTGTAAGCGAGGGGTATGCAGCAGTGAGTGCGAGAGGTGTGCAGAGTGTGAATGTTTGAAGGTGTGTGCGTGCGTGCAATAAGTGCGAGGGATGTGCAGTTTATGCAGGGTGGGCTTGGGGACACAGGGTGTGCGGGGCATTTAGCGCAGGGCGACGACGCGGTCGCGGCGACCCGTGAACCGCCGCTGTGGAAAAACAGGCGGGCGGCTCGCGCCTGCCGCCCAGTTATTGCGCGACCTCGTGATTAATAGCGACGCGGCGCAAGAAACCGCTCCATGCGCTGCACAACTTCCGCATCCACGCCGCTCGCCATCCGCCTCCGTCTCCTCCACACCTCTGCCACTGCTATCGCCTCCTGTCCCGTTCCCGCCTCTCGCCCCTACCACCATCTCTCTCCCTTGCAGTGAAAACCGCTTCTCGCCACTCCCCCCGTTACCGCCTCCTGCCCCGCCCCAGCCACCACCGCTACCACCTGCCGAACCGCCCCCGCCTCTTCCTCCTGCCCCCGCTACCGCCTCTTGTTACATCCCCACCTCTCGCCCCCTGTAGTGGAAACCGCCTCCCGCCCCGCCCCCGCTACCGCCTCCTGTCCCGCCCCAGCCACCACCTTCCGAACCGCCCCCGCCTCTTCCTCCTGCCCCCGCTACCGCCTCTTGTTCCATCCCCGCCTCTCTCTCCTGCAGTGGAAACTGCCTCCCTCCCCTGCCCCTGCCCCGCGAGTGTCCACTCACTTTGCCCCTCGCGTGTGACTCTCCGCTATGGGAAGCAAGGTTGCGGATGGAGCGTTCTCCTCACCACTTCCTCATGGCGCTAGGAAATTCAACAAAAGGGTTTAATCACAGTTTTAGATGTAGGTTACAAGTTCAATTAGTGAAACTTTTTACGGGAGTTCACGCGGTCCTCGTGGGCAGCGGGCGTTCTCAGTCTGCCCTAGAAATGCAAGTAGGTTACTGAGGCAGAGCACATATGCTTCGTCCTACAAAACTACAACTCGATAAATAATGAATATCCAGGGTGCAACATCAAAACTTCATACTTCGAGAATTTTGCGCTTATTTAACAACAGTAATCTAATAAAATAGAATATTGCTTAAGCACATGTACTTCCGTAGACAGTAATTTTCCTCCAGCATTACGTACAACAAACGCCGAATGAATGAAGAAACGAGAACATTCTGCTGGTTGCAAGCAATAACTGTCTTTAATCACTGCTGTAGATCAATCTATTCCCATCGTTTGAAAATTACTTTTCGTCCAAAGGCTTTATTGACCGCGCCAAGGGCACATAAATAATGTTACAGAAATTTTCATTTAT